>OX438762.1:58541624-59040443 GCA_949316455.1 Acleris holmiana | reverse complement strand
AAAAAACTTTTTTTGCCGAAAAACAAGCCGGCTTCTTTCAGGGATTCTACTAACTTCCTCCTCGTTGGATATTCTTTGCGTAAATAATAACCGTAGACATTATCTTCGAATAGCATCGGAATCAAAACTATCAATGCTCACAATTTATTTTGATCGTTTTTTTTTCCTATTTGGAGTCTGAAGAACATTATCTTGCCATTGTCATTGCCAGTGTCACCATATTTTTCTTTACTTATCCTGTAGCCCTAGCCAAGATGCAAACGCTTCTAACGTTTTTCTTTTCTATCGCTCAAAAGGTATGGGATGACATTCTCGTGCGTTTCGATAAACCGCGTGGTCGACTGTCATCCCATACATTTTGAACGATAGAAAAAAAAACGTTAGGAGCGTTTGCATCTTGGCTAGGGCCCCTGATGACAGTTCGCTTTCTAATATCGAATGCATCAGCTACACGATCAAGCACTTGTGTCAATGGTAACAATGGCCCGCTATTTTGAGCCTCACGTTCAAAATAATTACGTAGCCGAAGAACGAACTCACGCGTTTGACTGTTTAAAACAGTATTTTTCGTATGTTTGGGTATAGTGACAAGATCCTCATCAGTAGACCTCGTTATCTCAAGGCAGGCATTACATCAAAATAGGGAAACATATGGGTAAATAGCACAGTTTGATATTAATTGTAAGTAAAATCATTGTTTTTTCAAAAATTACAATCACATATTACAAGAACATAAATACGATCATACAATCACATTTACTATTTAAGTTTTTAACTTTCATTTCAACCCTTTCACTTAAACATTCACACATAAAGTTATAGTTCTATCTAATAATATTTCGAGATCATTTCGATATTTATAGGTATAGACCTCCTTGGTCAAGGGTGACCCCGCTAACTAAGACTTATTTATTTGCTATGGAAATTCATAATGACAAAGTACATCAATACTCACAGTATGTGAATTTACGGTTCGCGTGATTTTGATTTGTTATAATGGAAAAATTAAAGACAACCTTGTCTATTTTGATTATTTGATAAAAATTTAGAGTAAGCTGTTTTGTTAATAGTGAAATTTACGAATGATTCCAAAAAAATATGACATAACCATCTTAATTAAAAAAGACACAATGAGTTTGAAAGCGGCAAATCATATCCAGAGCAGTTTCATTTCATCATCATCATCATCATATCAGCCGAAAGACGTCCACTGCTGGACATAGGCCTCCCCCAAGGCTCTCCACTTAGACCGGTCCTGTGCCTTCCGCATCCATCGCGATCCCGCCATCCTTACGAGGTCGTCGCTCCATCTTGTTGGAGGCCTACCAACAGCTCGTCTCCCGGTCCGTGGACGCCACTCGAGAACTTTCTGGCCCCATCGGCCATCAGTTCTGCGAGCAATGTGACCCGCCCACTGCCACTTAAGTTTCGCTATTCTTCGGGCTATGTCGGTAACCTTAGTTCTACTGCGGATATCATCATTTCTGATTCTATCCCGCAGAGAAACCCCGAGCATAGCTCTCTCCATAGCCCTCTGAGTGACTCTGAGCTTTCTTATGGCAGTTTCATTTGGACCTAACAAAATGTATGATATCGTCGTCTGTTTGTTATCAGATTCCCAATTGTACCAACGTGAAAAGGGTAGGTTCATTTTATTGTTTTTCAAATGTGCCATTTCTCTCATACTGCTAATAAACTTAAAATAAGTATAAAATATTTCCAATTGGCCACATACTCCCCTATTTTGACACTTGTGACATTTCACTGCTCTGAGATAACGAGGTGTACCCATCAGAAGCGTAAACGGAGGTAAGACGAGGGCGAAGTGGAGACAGGGCACGAAGAGGATCTGAAGAGCTGCAGCGGTAATGAGATCTGGTTCCTGTGTAAGTGGAGGGGGAGGACGGCAGGTATGTGGAAACGCAGATAGCGGGATCACTGTTAGTTTGTGAGTAATAAGCAGACAGGCCAACTCGCCTTAACAGTTATGCCAACTTGACTCAAAGGGTTAGGCTAACTCGTAGTAATATCAGTTAGTTTACTTTCAATGTTTACTTCTTGAAGCTGTAGTAGGAATAACCGTGTATTTTAGATGTATGGGCTTTTATAGTCTCCAGGGCGACGATGCGAAATTTTCATAATCATTTGAATATGGAAACGTTTTATTGTGTGCCAATAGAGTTTGTGGATCAAACTCTCGAAATAAACTTTATGGCAAAAAAAAGATGACATGGTCAGAAATTTGAAATATTGAGTCAAAATGTACAATATGTGAAATTATTGATAAATGAGTGAATAAATAATCATAAAACCACTGTAATTCAGAACTAGAACGCGAGTTTGCCAGCGGCGGTAACGTGAAAGTGTAGTGACTTGATTGTCATACGTTATTGAACCAGTCAGCGGTCCTTTGTTATCAATGTTATCATCACGCGAATTGTTTTATTGAGATGTTTTTTGTTAGTTATAATTAAAACTATGAACCCTAGAGTGCGAGCAAATAAAAACAACCTCAATATGAAGCTAGTTACGAAATGCGTTTCGGTAAATTATAGCCCCAGCAGTATATCACTATTCCGGTACCTACAGCAATGAAGTTTGACATCTGTTTCTTTGTACTTGCTGTCAATATTTAGGGATCTTCATGAGCAAACAAACGTCAAAGGTGCCATCACTCGATGTTTCTACTTTAGCCAAATCAAGCCAAAATAAAGTAGGTAGTCTCACTTTGGCGTCAAATCAGTGTCAAAATTCTTTTTTGCAAACACTCTTTGATGTAAAGATCGGTAGTCATCGTGGAAATAGTTATGAACGCGAACGAACGTACGTAGGTGACGTAGGTCTTGAATAATGCACTGTTCATTTTTGGTTAAAACCGTGTCGTATAACTTTCGAAGACGGTGTTTAAGATTTGGCTTCCGTTGCTTTCGATAAGTTACCAAGTCGCGTCGATACGCTTCTTGGTCCTCTGAACCATTCCAACAGAAGTTCTGAACTTTTTAGGTCTTCCCAGTAGGTACTTTTTAATGGCATTTTAAACCGCAGAACGACTCACCTTCTCGATTTTTGCGAACTTTCTTATGGACATACTCTTTTCTCGTGAGTATTTGTCCATGATTCGTTTTTGTTGCTCGGGTGTTAGTTAGGCCTCTCATTTTTTAAAATCAAAAGTAATCCGAAAAAAACCTTATTAATTGAGTTTAATACCGTAGCATCTATGATATAATTTGACATTTATATTTAAAAAAAAAAAACAAACAAGAATGGCAGCCAGCTACAGTTGTCATTATACTTTTCGATACAGTCTTTAGGAGTAAAATCCGCAGCATTGCAGCATCGTGTTCACATGGGCAAGGGTGTACGACCAGCGACTGCAGGCGGCGGCCTTTTAGTCTGGACAAAAACTTGAAAAAGCTTCCGTTATGTGTCTGGAAGCAAAACATATATTTTTTTCTTCCTAATAATCCGACCTCGCTGAATCAATAAATGCCGGTTGCCAACCGTTCCCCTCCCCCCTTCACCCCTTTTACTCTTCCAAAGTGTTCCTTGCCGAGTTTTTTTTTTATTTTACAGAAACCTGTTTAAGATAGAAAGTTCTCTTTTTCAAATTCTGGTATAGTCTATTTTGACATTATGCATCGCTATGAACTGTCTAAGACTTTTACAGTCACACAAATGTGTGTGTGAACGGCGCTGAACGCGTTGAGATTGATAAAAATGTGCCATATGTGTCCCAGGCTTCTAAATTGGTAACGTTGCAAGTTTTTTAGCTATAAAATTAACCTACCTACGTAATATCAAGTTTGTGTCGAGATTTAAGCTCTTGCGGTAAAATCTTAAGTACAACTCCCCGTCGAGAAAAAAATGGTGCGTACAAACAGTACTAATTAGTAGGGATACTCACACTCGCTGCACTGTAGGATGATGCCTGTGACAGCCAGCCGTATTTCGTAATTTCAATCACTACTGACAAGCGATGTGTTGTGAAAATAGGCGATTATTTATTTAAATTCATGAACGGCGTCGCTTGTTAGGTTTGTACCAATGTCGTATTTATGTGACGTGAAAAAAAACAAGCGTAATACGCGTTTAAATGAGCTGTCACAGGCCTATACAGCGCAGCCAGTGTAGTTGTTAAAAATTTTAATGAAGAACCAGTTTTTCGTTTCTTTTGTGCTTACCATGGAGTAACTTTCGCGAGTTTATTTTTGAAAAATTCCGTATTGTTTAGAATATCTACTTGCACATAATATTGAAATTCCTTTACTAATTAAGTAGCTCCTACAGTCACATTATAAGTTGTAGCCGACCAAGTTCAGGTCATCGCACATTACAGCGCCCCGGCACCAGAGCAGCACCGCCCGGACCATGGCCTCGTTTCCTCCTCTTTCGACCTTTAAGTGGTATTGACTATGACGTCTTTGGTTGGCTATGACGTCGTGTCCTCTTTTTAAACCTGGCTTGTCAAAATTTACGGGTTCACTCCAAATTATGTATACAAGTTTTACACATTCATCATGTTCCACCTTCTGTCAAGAAAAAAAAAATTGTAGAAATTAATGCATAAAGCTATAGAATGTGTCTACCTTACTGGCTAACTAACTAGTAAGTTACTATGTATACTAATGTATAAAGTCGTTTTTATTTACGTATAGTCTTAATGCATGCTTATGCGATTTTGATGACAACACTAATAATTTACCAACAAGTCGTTTTAGAGTTGTTGGTATTTCTGTAGCTCTGCCTACCCCACTCTGGGAATAAAGGCGTGATATTATGTATGTATGTATGTACTAATAATTTCTACCATTAAACTGCTCTCAAGATGAAGACGGAAGGGGCCATAGGAACTCCTCAGTACAAGTTAGAGTGCGCGGCGTAGGTGCAGTTGATTCTGTTTACTTATGCAGCGTCATCCTAATTATCCTACCAATTCTACTCTTACTATTTTTTTTTAATAATCTATCCGCCCTTACTAATATTATAAATGCTAAAGTAACTCTGCTTGTCTGTTACGCTTTCACGCCTAAACCGTTAAATCGATTTCGATGAGATTTGGTATGGAGGTAGATAAATTAAATCCCGACCAAGGACATAGGGTTTTTACCCGCGATTAACGACTTCGACGCGGACGGAGTCGCAGGCAACTGCTGGTATAATTATCATTGTAAAAGCACGTTTTTGTTCGAATCACGCGTGAACAGTAAAACATCGTCGAATTATTGGAATACCGTTAAATATTCCAACCTCGACATGAACATCAGCTGTATTTACTTTGGTTAATTAATGAATTACACGTAACAGAAAATGATTAAAATAAACAAATGATTCAATAACGCGTGGGTGATATTTTTTCATCACAGATTTCTTTAATTTGTCTTAAAGTGAAACTTTCTTCATACAGGGTTATACGGAACCATTCATGTGCGAGTGACACTCGCACTTGTCTGTTTTACAAGCTTTTATTTAACTTGCTTAGGGCCTGTTGTTTGATCAGTAGTTAAATTAACTAATTATTTAAAAACGTAACTAATGGTTAAAACTAAACGAAATATGTAAACTGGCGGCGGCTGTAGCTGTGTGTAATCTGCCGGGTTAGAATAGTGCCACTCCATGTCTTCCAGTGGATGTCGTAAGAGGCGACTACGTCTCAAGAGGGAATAAAGGCTTGTAGTACTGTTAGGCGATGGGTTTGCTACCTGTCACTAATACACTGGTAAATACTTGTGCAAAATTTTGTTACAGAATCATCAAATTAAGTCTTTTTGGAGTTGTTGGTATTTCTGTAGCTCTGCCTACCCCACTCTGGGAATGAAGGCGTGATGTTATGTGTATGTGTGTGTCATTATAAGACCTGTTTCACAATCGACAAGTAGATTTATCTTTCAACTAACGACAGCCCTCATTTTGTCTATTTTCAAGTGTAAGAAAGGGAAAGGGCTAAGTACATTTATTTGTCAGATATTCATTACTTGTCGATTAAAAAACACGTGGTACCTAAGTCAATCTGAGATTAGGATCTAAATATCACAGTATTATGAAATTCAGTTATTTGGAACCTACTCATTGACTTGACATTTTGAGACGGACATTTTGCCGTTGAGATGATCTGGATTCAAATAATTCTATGATTCATTGAATGAGTAAATATGGTTTAAAGATTACGAAATTCAGTCGTCGTGACACCAACTCAAATGTCATATTGGTCGGTTTCATTAGTTTCATTACGTGTTAGTATCGTGTCAGGGTCATTATTTATAATTAGCAGTGAATTAGTATCTCAAATGTTTTAATAAAAGACTGCACAGATTGTCTTCCACGCATGATATAAAGGCTTCGACACACTGAATGCGTGTCAGGAGTAACGCAGATTAAACGCGAACCCGCGCGTGGTTGTTTATACATAGAACGCATTGTTCTCGGCACACTAAAAAAAAGACGCTGGCCTACATTTTAATTTAACTGATCACTGTTTGAAATCTCCGAAAGTTCCCTGTGAAAATAAAGAACCTTTACTTTCACTTGCTCGTTTTCACTGAAACCATGAAACCATGAAGTAAGAGGGTTGGTACGATTTGTTTACTTGAAAGAATAAAAACAATAAACTAGTATTTCTCAGCAAATGACAAATTTGTATCAATAATAATTTAGCTATCAACCTGTACACTCGTACGTTTGCTTGACAATTTATGAGGGAACTAATGAGGTAGGTTTGGGGCGGGCTACTACTATTTAACTTGACAGTACAGGCGTCCAAATCGTAAGCAATACGATTGAAATAGAGGGAAAAACCAACTAAAATAGAACCCTTGCTAGTTTTTTGTTCTTAAATTTGCTGACAATATCAGTCAAGTTTCGTTTCTTGCTGGAATCATCTTAAGCTATGATATTCCATGACTACACAAACATAACAACGTAACATTTAAAGATAGGCATAAAATAATAATAAACCACGACGCCTTTTATGCGTCCGCTCAAAGTTACTAGTCCCTTTAACGCACGTAACTTCAGAGCCCTTAGTGTAAGTGGCTAATTCATAAAAACGTCTCAAATACGTTTGCGTTGCTCGTATAAATATCATGGACGAAACGTGTTCGAGACGGTTTGTCGCGTGAACAGCATCTTAGTACACTTAAGGCTCTGGTGTCAATCGAGATGAACTTTACAACGAGCGAGATGTTACAAAAACAAAATGTGTAGTTGATATTTTATCTTGAATGAGAATCACATCAAGTGGCTCGTAAATCGGTGAGCTGGATGGAGTATGAGTGTGTTATGTATTACGTAGTAAGCAAATGAAAAACCGTCCGAGTGCGAGTAGGACTCGCGCACGAAGGGTTCCGTACCATGATCACAACATAACACACTTTATTACCTTTTTTAGTTTCACTGTCTGTGGTTACAGACAAATCTTGCAAAAACGGCAAAAACTCACGTTTGTTGTAAAAAAATATTTTATTTTGTTTTTGTATTTACATCTGTAAAAATTTCAACCGTCTGGCTATCACGGATCATGAGATACAGCCTTGTGACAAAGAGACTGACAGACAGACAGACAGATGGACAGTGAGGTCTTAGCAATTGGGTCTTGTTTTTACCTTTCGGGTACGGAACCATAGAAAAAGCCATTTTGCCCGATCGAGCGTAATGAGCTAATGAGATGAAAAGCCCGTGGGTAGACTTTGCCTGCAGTTACATTACAAAACATATTTAAGTATACAGAGTAAATTACTTTCATGGTACTTTACTTGTCATGCAACTGTGTCGTGCATTTGTAAAATATTTACTGCCCTTTTTTACACTGTTTGGGTTACTTGGTCTTAATTAGTTTTTTAAAAACACAGTTAAGTATTTTGTTTCTTAAGTTCGTGGTTTATTAGCCGAATAAATGATCCTATTGCTGTTTATTTATTTCGTCAAGAGCTGGAGTAATGAGTAGGTAATCGGTTTAGCGCTTGGGAAAATGGCCACATATTTTATGTCATGGAGAAGCTTTTTGAAAAGCTAGTGAAGTCCTGCGCATTTACGTGTAAATTTATCCTAACGCAAGACCCCTGGCAAACCCCCGCATCATAACCAGAGCGTATCAAAACTGCGGTCTGAGGAATAAGTTAATGTTACTTTGTCTCAATTTTATTGTGATGCAAAATTTATTTCTTTAAACCGAATGTCGTTTAATTTAATCGAGTTTTAAAAAATGAGTTTATTAAGGCTGTACGAGTATGTATAAGATTCTAAAATGGTCTAGTAAAGAATCAAAAGTGGCAAATCATTTTTCAAAATGACTTACCTACCTGGGAATGTAATTTCTTTTCTCATCCCGCCATTGAGATATTCTCCGAACATAAGAGATAGATAAGAGTTATTTGTGCAAGAGAGCAAAGTTGGTTTTTAACACAGTTGCTCAAAAAGTGGTACTTTTTGTAGCTGTATATCGTGCGGAAAGTGGGATATTACGCACTAGTGCGTTAAAGTTTTTTATTTTTTTTAAATATAATTTTGTTTCAACTTCCAAGCCGTGCATCTAACCAAAGAGTTTGCATGATCAACCACTTTTTGATTTCGTCATTTAGCTTTGAGACTATACATAGGTAATATAATTTAAAATATTAAAATGAAATACATACATACATAAAATGTATGTAGGTAATATTAAAAAAAAAACAGCTCTCATCAAGATGGCTGAATCTGAATTAGTATTACGAATGATTAGATAGTGGCGTATTAAGGTGAATTCACATTACACCATGCAGAAACCGGGCACAGCCCAGTACGGCGTAATGTGAATCCACCTTTATGCATTACCGCTGGTTAATAGAGAATTATACTTTTTATTTTTTAAATATAGGTAATTAATTAAATTACTGTGACTTTTTTTTGGCTGAATGGTCACAACCGTTGCCATTTCATAAAGTCTGTGTCAATTAAAAGTAAAATTGTCTCTTGTAATAGTTTTATTTACTGATTTATTTTGTTTCATTGATATTTTTTCGCAAATGTATTAAAAAACGTCGTTTGATACACGTGCGGAACTGTCATTTTAACTCGTCCCGAGTCTTGTCCCTCGCTTGCAGCTCGGGCCAAGATACTTCGGGACTCGTGTAAAATGACATACTTTCCGCACTTGTATCAAAATGTACTATTTTGCTGCAAAACAAAGATTCTGTTGCACATACTACTTTTCACCGCAGCAGCGGGAAAATATTACCTTAAGGTAAAAAAGACCACATGGTGAACATTAAACGCCATCACCCCGCCGCCCGCATGGTGCCACACCACGACCACCTTTACACATTGTGAAAATTAATTAAAATGTTACTTTTCACTTCTTATGCTTTTAAAGTCCTTCTCTATGCTGGGTATAGACTGCATAAAATAACATTTTATTTGACAACCAAGCCCTACTACAGCCAGACAGACAGACGAGGTGACTGCTCTAAGTAAACTTGTTATTAAAAGCAAGCATTATTTACAGAAACATTAGAAAATCAACGTATGACTTGGCAGCACTCCGTTGAACCTAAGTTAAAAATCTCATGCACAACATTTAACAAAAAAAAGAAAGAAACAGTGGCGGGAAACAGGTTTTTGTCTCGTTTGGGCCTATTAATTAGTTGTTTTCTTTGCAAAATTTGTTGTGTTACGGAATTTAATTAAAATGTCGTCAAGTGAAGAGGAAATAATGCTCACACCTAATGGACTAATGGAAAAAATGCAACAATCTTTGCTGCCTTAATTCCAAGAAAAAGTTCGCCTGCTGGCTCGGATGGATAGGTACCATAAGTCTTGGATAAAATGGTTGGTTTTATGCCCTTCTTGTACAATCTCCTATAATTGTCTCACGCTCGCTCACGCTCGTAGCAAAATCGACTTTTGCTCTCTGTCTTTAAACAGCAAAACCACCCTTTTTGAGGTGCTGTGATGAAAAAAAAAATCAAACACGCGTCGCGCCACCACTTCGAGATACGAGTACCAAAAAGAAACGGTAACGTTAGCAGTTTGGATGCGCTCCTCCCACGATTACAGACTGGTAGGTTTTAGTAGACTGAAAATAAAATTACATACATACATACATAACATCACGCCTTCATTCACAGAGTGGGGTAGGCAGAGCTACAGAAATACCAACTCTAAAAAGACATGTTAATAATTTTGTAACCACATTTTGCAAAAGTAGGCTGAGATGTTTACTAGTGTATTAGTGACAGGTTGCAAGCCCATTGCCTAACAATACTAGAAGCCCTTATTCCCTTAGTCGCCTCTTACGACATCCACGGGAAGACATGGAGTGGCACTATTCTAACCCGGTGAACACACCGAAAAATAAAATTAACCTGGTAGAATAGAGGCCAACTTGTTTGCTTGAATCACAGCAGTAGAAATGACCTCAGATAATCGGCAGCATTGGAGCTACTTGTGTACTTACCCAAAAGTAGAAGAAGAGTGCCAACCTCTCGTACAGTCAAGGACTTTAATGCCGTTATGCCACTATAATTATTTTACCTTGTTCTTTCATGTGGTTTGACGCTGTCATTATGACAGGGTTCCATATTGGCATAACAATTAACGTCCTTGACTGTACCTACTTAATAACAGTCTCACAAATACAGTCACCTAATAAAATAAAGCAGCATACTTGAGCCTTGTCATGCTTGTCGTAGGCATTTGACGTTGAGCTAGAAACTTATTATGAAAAGGCTCCAAAGTGCTCAAGATTTTCGCTGTGGTAGCTGGCCTTATAAGTAGCTGCACACTTTAGTACCTTGTCGGTTTAAGACCTTCATAATATCAGTGCAGTAGTTTAAACATGACGTTAAAGTGACAAAGCACCAAGAGTGTAAAGCTACTTAAATGGCTAACCGTAGGTACTGTAATTTGAAGTAGAAAATAAATAAATCAGTACACAGTTAGCTACGGACCCGAAAAAGGGTCAAACTCAACAGCAAAGACAAGTTTCGGGAAAACAAATTGTTTGCCGCCATGTAATTAATGATTATTCTAAAATTTTATTAGACCGCCGCTTGCCACAAGATGCTACATGGTAAGAGCAGAGGAAAGACTGGTATGTTCGATATGTGCATTATTTACACCACACTAGATAGGCGACCTATTAAAAATGCATCCACATGCAGCACCGTACACACATTGGAGGGGCGTAGCTGTTATACCTATCTTAAAACGGTTTTTATGTCTAACCGTCGACCGAGCGAGCGATAATTAAGGCCATAGATTGGTACCTACTTATTCTTTTTTAAGTTAAAAATCAATTCAAAATCAGTATTGATCGGTTCCATGAGTACCTAGAGGCTGTTATCTTAAACTGTGGTAAGTTTTATTGGCCAGGTGAATAATGTAACGTAACTGATTAATGAAACGCTTCGTACCTAAGTTTTTGCAATAATATCCTTTTAATGTTTAAGAATTGACAACACGGCGCGGCTCGGCTTTGTTAAATCATTTTTAACTAGGTAAGCAGGTACTTAGCGGATGCGCCCGGACGCCCTCTCACTCGCACCCTTTGAAATTTGGCGATAGATTGTAAACTTGTTTGTTTTTCATTTTTACTTTAAGTAAGTACTTAGTTAGTTACAATCGAGCGCGTCGACCCGCCGGTGGTGCAAAATCGAATGTTTGCATAATTCGGGAATACACTGACATGGTGCGAATTCAAATGAGTGTGGTGATAGTTAACTAAGAGCTTTAAACTACGTATCGGAAAAGATTCCCGAACCGGCGACTACCTGCCTTCACGAGCGACAATTTTAGGTGCTTACCTACCTACCAATGTGCAGCGTACATAATCAACATTGGTGAATTTAAACGTTCAAGTTTATGCAAATCGAGAGTGTGCAATAAACAATGTTAGTGAGCTTAAGACAACTGATAATATCAGCATTCGATTACTGTGCACTGTGCGAAGTGATGAGTATGTTTGTTTTGTCGCAAATGTGAGACAATTTGTACGGGCGTGCTTTGCTGTGCCATTAAAACAGAGGAGGAACTTCGAACACTCAAGGTACCTAATTTAAAACATAAGAAGCTTCATCGGTGTGATTAGGTTGATTTTACAATCGTTTACATAACTTTAAGAGTTTTTTTTTTAAATAAGTAGTTTAGAATCGTTTGTGCTATTCTATTACACTGTAATCGGTGTTTTTGACGGTCCTAAGCCCGATAAGTAGGTATGTACCTAACTGCCACTATCTTTATCTAAGTGGAAACAACGCTTGTTTATTTGAATTTACAAATTATGCGTTAAGGACTTTAATTGTTAGACACTATGGAACCCTGTCATAAAGACGGCGTTAATAGTTAATTTTAGCTTTCTTTAATCTGGTTAACGCCGTCATTATGACTGGGTTCCATAGTGGCATACCAATTAAAGTCCTTGACTGTACCTCGCCATAATCCACCGGTAACCGAATAAATGAAGTAAGCAGGTGAATAGGTGTGACAAAAATACCTACCTGCCTGGAATGTTATTATTTAAAACCAATCACTTTTCAATTCGTTATCGAACTAATAACAGGTAAACTAAACTTACCTACTGCCGAACCTTGTGCTTCGGCCGCACGCACTGTTGCGAAAAATGTTATAAATGCTTCGACTGGACTAGGTAGGTTGGTAGGTATTTACTTTCGGGCGGCGCGGCGGTTAATAGCTCTGCAATTAATTACCTACTTAATTAAATTCCTACTAATATTCAAACCGCCGATAGATTTAAACTTTGAATCTGAACTTGGTACCTACCTAGTCTTATTTTTCGCGAGGCTGTGCGTGTGCGTAGGCACCTACCTGTAGGTGTGCGCAATGCGTTTTTGTTTTCTTACTGATTTCCTTCGCTGAGTGTTTGTTTATGAGTCTGTTCTTTCGTGTGTTATTGTGCGTGTGCTAGTGTTTCTGTCTTGTGATTTGTGCCAACTCGTTGGATAAACTTTGATGAACTTTATGAGTAACCTACAATAAAAACGTGTTTTTATGAATTAATTTAATTATTCAACTGTTTATTCTACGCATGAACAATACTTAAATAACACTGGCCAGCAGCTTAAATAAGTAAATTACCTACCTAACTACCCACTTGTTTACCATTACAGTCAAAAATAATGCACCTACCTACCTACCTTACTACTACCAAATAAAAAGTTAAAGAAGTTGACGGACGGTAATCCATCATTAAATTAAATTAGGTAGGTAGGTACGGTATTTAACGTTATTAGATTTGAGAGAGATTGTTTGCTAATAACGCTAAACTTTAGACAAAAGGAGTTTGGATGATGGTTAGTTGCTGCCACGTAAGTTTGTAAACATCAATTTCTTTTATTTATTTTAGTTAGGTACCTAGGTACCTAGAACTTTGCTTATAAGGTCATCATAACATACACCTAGGTAACTGTAAAGTTTAACACTAAATACAGTAGGTAGGTGCCTTCATAACCCATAACCACGAGCATGTTAAACACTCAATGCCGATACCTCTTATCATCAGGTACTTAAAAAAAATAAGAAGTAGATAGGTAGGCAAGTTAATTAATTTTAAAAAACCTTGTTACCATTGATGTCGTTTAATAAGTAGACACTGAAGGCAGTAGGTAATTGTTGATTATTTTAAACAGGGAGAGATTATTTCTACGTTATGTAGGGAATCACGCGCGCGGACACGTGACCGCGGGTGAATGAACCGACCGACGCCGGCGGCGATCGACGAGTGAGGCGGCCGGCGCGGCCGCGCCCGCTCCCATTGATAAACGTACTATAACTACCTATCGCGTTGCTTTTGCGTACTAGAAGTGACGGTTTCATTGCGCGCTGAGTTTTGTTTGAAAAAGTCAAAATTTAACCTTACGTTTCCGCAAAAAAATTCCAACGGATTTCAGTTCAGTATAATGGTCTGAAACCACAGTTTCAGTTTTCGTTGGACCGTCCCTTACACCCTGTATATTGCAGTTATTTTTCACTTGACCAATGTCGAACTCTGACCTTGCTCACACATCGGTTTACGCAAGACTTAAACTCAGACAGAATGATTTTTTACTCGCATCTAAATTAAGAAATTTCCATTAATAATTAATTGACGCAAAAAGGATTGTCAGCCGAGCTTGGACAGCGAAGCAACCCACTTTCAATGGGTAATTGAAAAGGGTAGCATTGTTGTTAAAAATTCAATAGGCTAAACTGCCTTAAACTCCGGCGCGTCACCGTCCGCGCCGCCGCCGCGGACGGTGACGCGCGGCTTCCCCCCGATTTAAGGTAGAGGTACCAATTAACGACACCCTCAAAATCTGCACCCAAAACCGTGGTAGGTATTTCTAAATATGCGTTTTATGAACGATCGACTCGTTCATATATTGCATCCCTTAATTAATTTAACTCTTTTTTGATAGTAAAGCTTAGCCGTAGAAACTATTGTATTAACTGATGAGCACAATAACTTACTTGGTAAGCTTGATTATGGCTAGATTTTTATGTCATTGTGTAGAAAACTGGGATAAATAAGACTAAGTGTATGTTTTTTTTTAAATTCTAATGTTTTGGTAAAAGTTAATCTTTATATAGGTTCAATTTCGGCTTTAAAGTCAGCGGCGTCCAGAGTGTACATGGTGTACTCAAGTCCAAAAATGTTTATACTCACTACTGAACATGGAATAAAAATAAAATAAAAAGTACAGTCTTCAGACATGACATGAGTTCACTAAAACATGAGAAAAAGTAAAATTTGAAAATATTGATACGTGATCTTAGATGATTTAACAAAAAAAACATATCGCACGTTAACTTTGAGAGTGACACACTATGCAAAAAATTATGTCATTCAAAAGTAAATTATTTTTAATCGCAATAATGACACTATTTAAATGGCTTTGTTTTTAGTTTAGTGTCACTCTCAAAATCAACGTGCGATATACTCACTTAATTATTATGTATTAAAGAGAGATGTGCCTTATACTTACTTAATAGCAAATAAGCAATTCAGTGTACCTATTTATCAAGTTTTAAAAATACATTGATCCTCTACCCTCGGTAATAGGAACCTCTTTCGGGGTCATAGGGTCAAAGCCTGTCCAAAAAGGTATAAATTACAAAGTCCAAACAACGAATACCTTCCCTTAATTTTTGTTTCTTATTTGACAACTTCATTAAGTACCTCGGTAAAAGGTGCCGTTATCTTAGTTTTACTAAACCTTAAAAAAACATGATGTTTTACTTATTTAAATTATGTTATTGAATCGTTTTTTTTTTAATTCTTTGTTTTTTATTGTTAGTTCTTAGAGTGTCGTCGGTGGCCTACTCGTGATCTTCAAAGTTGAATATGAACCCCAGCGGTGGCCATGTATAAGTGGTTCTAAAAGTGGGTATTTTAGACACATTTTAATTGTCATTAATGTCATTATGGTAGATAAATCAGCATAAGAGTAAACCAAAACTTAGTACCTAAGGAAGTTATGAAGTTATGAGATTCAAATTTATATTTTTCAGGTTTCAGGTAACTTTGGCAGAAGATCAAATGAAGTTGGTCAAAAGAGGACACTACCAATACCTATCGATTCCACCCCATGTGTCAACGGTTATTTAAGTTTTTGTTTTTGAAAAACAATTTAAATATTACCTAATGTCGCCAATAAATCTAAACACACTCATAGCTTATAATTTCGTTTTGCTGTAAGCTCATATTAAATAGTCGAGCTTATATTAGATAGTCAAAAATCAATGAATATTATGTACGAGGGTGAATCGAAAAGTTATGAGCGTAAGGTTGAATATGATTAACAAAAAAAACAAATAAATACTGGCGGGTAAAAGCGCCATATTTAGTCACCATTATGCCCGAATGCATTTTGTGCTCGAACTGCTACATAAGGTCACTGATTTTTCAAATAATGGATAATATGAGCTATGTCATAAAATATTTGAAAAGAAAGGGTTAACACCAAAACAAATATTTGACGATATGGTTAACACATAAGGGCAATCTGCTCCATCGTATGCTGCCATAAAAAGATGGGTCTGATTTCAAACGTCACCGGGAGACTCAATGATCCTTACTTAATATTATAAACTAGCTTTCCGCCCGCGACTTTGTCTGCGGTGAGTCAGAATAAAATTGCCAGATAAAGTATATTCACTGCCCTTCTGATACAATTACGTCTTTTTGTAGTCGCTCGTTTAAAAATAAAACGTGTATTAAGATGATAGTTTCTGTTTATATGCATTGGTGCCATTTACTCATTTTTTTTATTTATGTTAGGTTTTTACGTAATAAATGTATCAATACCACTATTTGCATTTGTTTAAAGTTGTTGTTGTGTTTGTCACATTTAATGGATGTAAATAAAAGAGAGAAATGGAGAAGAAAGTAGGAAAGACTGGGCAAGAGCATATCGGAACATGCTCAGTGTAGGATTCCGACGTCGTTACCATGAACACAAAAAACTATCTCGAAAAATGAGAATTGAATTGAGAAAGAGTTATTTGTTGTTCTTGACTTGTGGCAGCCTGCGTAGTTCAGGTGTTCAACAACCTCTAAACAACTGCCATTCTATAATGCTCTATTACGACACTATAACTAAAGTATGTGAAGTTTTATTTTATATGTCCTTATAAACAACGTTTACAGCATTTTTGTCATTAGACAATACACACATGTTTTGTTTAGCGGTTACTCTTGAAAGAGCGACATATATATAACTGTACACAATATAGAACTTTCTAGATTATTCCAGAAAGTTATAGAACTTTCTAGATCATTCCAGCCATTTCCAGAACTTTCTAGAACATTCCAGATCGAATACATTTTAGAATTTTCTAGAACATTCTCTTTAATCAGAATCTAGGGATATATTTGAGAACTTTCCAGATAATTCTAGAAATTTTCTAGAACCATTCAGATCATTATAGATCAATGATAGTCTCACATTTTTGAAGTTAACTTTTTTCAACCCCCGTATTTTCCACACCCTTATAGTTATTGACTTGCAACCACCATAGTGCACAATGGGAGCCTTGTACCTATTGCCACATATAAACACTATGCGTCTGCGATATGTAGTTTTGGCTACAAAGTGAAATATAGGGACACACACCTCAATTTTTATATATATAAAGATGTGAAAGCGTGGATGTTTGTTACGCTTTCGCACAAAAACTACCAGACGAATTATCATGAAACTTTGTACACATATTCTGGGAGGTACTAGAAGTAACATAGGATACTTTTAATAAAAAATAGTTTATTTTTTATAAAAATAAAAAAATAAATTGTCAAGAAATAAAATTGTTGCGGGCGAAGGCGCTGGCGGGTCGCTAGTATTATATATAAATAGGAAGAAGATATGTTACTAATGCGCCCAAGTTGAAGATTCATAGAAGACCTCATTAACCACTCTCACTCTGTTTAAGCCTAACAAGTCGACAAAAGCGATATCTCTTACTCTCGTGTTTTCCGTATCTGTCGATCATTCATTAGTGAAACCATTGGATATAGGGTATATTCTATTTTCAAACACAATGTACTAGGAACGTAACATACTCGTATCTATACTCCTGTAATATCATCGAGGAGACTTCAAAACGAGCCTAGAAGTGGGCGGCCCCCGACGGCTACTACCAAAGAATATAATTAGTCATATAAAGAAGAACGGAAACTTCATACTACTAAAACGACACTTTCACGTATACTAATAGCGGCACCGAGAGCTGTAAAAGAAATAATAAATGGCGGGCTTTTGAAATCGCACCCGGAATGTCAAATCAAAATTGTCATCTTTTAATTTTATATAATATGAAGAAGTGAGTACTAAGTAGGCAAAAATAATTCAGTTTTATACCCACTTCTCCAGATAAATTAGGTATGTAAATGAATGCCACAAGCATTTAAATGTAATGAAAACTCCGAAAAAAATACATACAGAAATAATTTATTATTAATGATGCAACAGGAACATTTTAAGATTATAGTAATGTCTTACCCAACTAGCACACTAGCGCTATAACAAGCTGCACAGTAGCCGGATAAAGGATTTTTATAACGGCCTGGGAGCGTTAATAAGAGGTACAGTGATTCTATAAGCTGCTACAGATCTCTTGTAGCGCCAAAAGGGCCCCGCTCCGCCCATTTTTATACAGCCTATAGATCTACACATGGTCTACAGTGGTCGTTAATGTTAGTTATAATGGCTCTACAGAAGTGGTTTAAAAGCGATGGTTAGTGCCATGAGATTTCGAAAAAGCTCTTGTAGCGCCATTATACCATCTTCACCTTATTTTTTCGCTCCTGTTTCGTTATATTAAATCTCAACGATTTAAATTAGTGATATAGTAGGTTTACTGTGGTGTGAACTAAATATATTTTATTGAAATGAATCAAACGTACAGTGTAAAGTGGCAAGGAAACAATGTGGAGGATTATCTGAGTTGATAAATAAAATAATTCAACAGGTAAGTAACTTTTACATTGATTTATTTTATGTGTACGTGAAATATCAATGTGACTACTAGTTTTCTGTCAATATATATGTATACTAGCGACCCGCCCTCGCTTCGCTCTGGATTAAAGTATTATACATATAAACCTTCCTCTTCAATCACTCTATCTATTAAAAAAAACCGCATCAAAATCCGTTGCGTAGTTTTGAAGATTTAAGCATACATAGGGACAGACAGCGGGAAGCGACTTTGTTTTATACTATGTAGTGAAGAAAGAAATCATGACAAATCTTCGTAAATCCAACTTAAGCTCCAACTTTTGAGGTCATTATTGAACATAGTTCACTTCAGCAAAACCTGTGCTAATTAACGAAAAAAATCTGTACAAAGAGCAATGGGCTAAAATGTATGGAACGTGGTACAGTCGAAGTCATAAATATGATTACACTTTAGTACCACGCCACTTTCATTCACTGAGACAATTACATATAATTATATATTATATGTAGCTTATATGACACGTTCGTAGATTTACCATAGCAGCGCCATCTATTGATTACTTACTCAACCCAGTCGAAAGGTATCGACATCTGTTAGAATCATTTGGAGTTAACAGATAATTGCGACTGTCAAATAATAACAGATAAATAATTAGCAATAAATTAAAATTGCGACTATAATTTGAGATTTAACATATCCTATCTCTCAAGTTGGATCGAACTGCACATGGTGTGCGAATTTTATTATAATCGGTTAAGTGGTTTAGGAGTCCATTGAGGACAAACATTGTGACACGAGATTTATATATATTAAGATAAGATATATGTTAAAGGAAATTCTACAGCAATTGAACGACTCCTATACAACTACCGGGCTGTACAACGGCTGTATCAGCAGCTAGTGTGCTAGTTGGGATATATACTCGTACCGCGACTACAAAAAACAGGTTCCAGGTTTCGATGTTATTTGCTACGGGCTACGAATGTCAAATCCACACACATCGGCGCAAGTTTCAACTTCGGCAGCAAGGTCTTCCATAGCAGCTAGGCCGGTTCACCACAAAATATGAGTTGCTCTAGGTTTTGGAAACCAATCGAAGATATTGTTCGTGACAGTAGCCTTTGCTTTCCATTTATTAACACAATGTCTTATGCGCGTATGTTAACACCATTAACACTGAACTATTTATTTTTATACCTTGGTAATCATATTAGGTAATCATATTTCGTTTTAATATCTAGCAGGAAATTTATTTGTATACCTACGTTTTTTTGAAGTTGAACTGCCGTTGGGCCCCCACAGACCTACAAAATCTTTGCGCAATCGTATTTTTGTACAATCTGATTGAAACAGGTTCTGCCCCTACACGTGTCAATTGATTGAGTCAATGATCAATCATTATAACCTATGGTCTATGATGTATTAAAAATTAAAACTGAGTTATCAGGCTCAACGTAACGTGAAAAACAGCTACATGGAGATATTATGAAAAATGTCTGATGGACAAGGATTTGGCTGCTGCAATTGCGCTGATAATTTAATTAAAGAAGAAAGAATAAAACGGTAAATTGAGCAATCACTACTACAGACAACACAATCACACGTGATGGCACAAACAAAATTGAACTATGTCAAACTTTTACAAAATGATTGCGCATACTTCAATCATAGCCATAGACGATCAAAAAGTTTGGGCAATCAGTGTGATTGCACAAATAAATTGATCATCTGTAGGGTGCCTTACAGCATGAATACAGATAAAAAAATAAAGGGAATATAAATATTAAGTGACTATGGTAAAAGGCAATATGTAATCTGCGTTACCACATGCCATTTAATCATTCGTTAAGTGCGATCTAATAGATACGAAACAGCCTTCTCGAATTGTTTTAAAATCTTACAATATTTAACAGAATAATTATAAATAAAACGCAATACGTAGGTACCTATGCCATTTTTTTACATCTATCCGGATCGTAACCGAATATATGTTGGACTTTTTTTTATATTGTCCGTCGATTTCATTACTTTGTTGAAGGCTGGTATGGAATCGTGCTTTAGAACTAGAACTCACACATGCGCATTTTCATCTAAATTCATTTGCTAGTACTGGCTACTACGGATAAAAAAGTCAATAAAATATTAGTTGCGATCATTATTGACAGGCGATTGAAGATTGTAGAGATAGCGGAAGAAATGAGTATTTCTTATTTGCAAGATGGTTTGGATATATTTCAACCCGACCTTGAAGATTTTCTCAATGGTTATATAACTATGGACGAGACATGGGTCCATCACAGTACACTAGAATGGTAAGAACAATCCAAGCAATGGAAAAGACCAGAGGGGCTATTGTCTAACGCACTCGCAATCGCAACCGGCTTCAAAGTGGAGCAATTGTTTTCATATTGTAAGCAGACGAGCGTTCGATTTTCAAAATGAAAACGATCGTGATTGCGAGTGCGTTAGACAATAAGCCCTCAGGTTCACCGCCACCCAATTAGCCAAGGTTATTTGTCAGCTAATAAGGCAATGACCTCAGTTTTCTGGGATTGCAGGGGGGTTATCATGCTAGACTATCTTGAAAGGGGCTAAACAATAAATTCGGACTACTATTGTGTTCTTTCCGGAAATTAATATAAAAAGACCTGAAATGCTGTCGAAAAAAGTACAGTTTCACTAAGACTACGCTCTCGTTGACACTTCGGCGAAATCAATGGCACTAATAACATGATTGTGGATGTGAACAGCTGCCGCATCCCCCTTACGCGCCGGATTTGGCTCTTTCCGATTATCATCTCTTTCCAAACCTCAAAATATTTGGGAGGACCAAGATTTTCGACGAATATAGAGGGACAAGAAAAAGTAGACTCTTATTTTAACGACCTCAGCGATTCTTTTTTTTTTTTTTGGGAAATTGAAGTTGGAGGCGAGGTGGACTAAGTGCATTGACTTTCAAGGAGACTATGTAGAAAAATAAAATAGTTATTAAAAGTGATCCCTTTGTTTTTTTTACCAGGCTCAGAACTTATTAATTCATCCTCGTATATTAAGTGAACAAATTGCTCGACGCAATTGCTTTTATAGGGTTCTGTACCCAAAGGGTAACAAGGGGACCATATTACTAAGACTCCACTGTCTGTCTGTCTGTCACCAGACTGTATCTCATGAACCGTGATAGCTAGACAGATGAAATTTTCACAGATGATGTATTTCTATTGCCGCTATAACAACAAATACTAAAAACCGATTAAAATAAATATTTAACGGGGGATCCCTACAACTATAGTTGTATATTCACAACTAAATATTCTGTGCATATTTCAAACGTCCGGTTGCTGTAATTAATATCGAGCAAAAACCGGCAAGAAAATCACGTTTGTTGTATGGGAGCCCCCCTTAATTTATTTTACTTGTTTTTTTTTGAAGTGAATATACAACTTAATATTCTGTGAATATTTCAAGCTATTGCCGATGATAAAATAAATAATTAAATTATAATTAAAAATGTGATTTATTGCCGCAATAGGTAGACGCTTGAAAAATTCACAGAATATTAAATTGTATATTCACTTCAAAAATAAATAATAAAATGAAAGTAACATAAATTAAGGGGGGCTCCTATACAACAAACGTGATTTATTGCCGGTTTTATTCTTGCTTTTAAAACAGACACTGTGGTTACAGACAGACAACAGGATATGTGAAACTAAACTAAAGGTTATTTATACAGTGTCTAATGTTGTATACATAATGGTACGGAACCCAACGAGCGCGAGCACGACTCGCACTGGGCCTTTTTTTTCTTATGATTTATTTTGTTACATTACGTAGCGCGTGACTTGCCGGAGTTAAGTCCAACTAGGAACCCTTATATAGTTTCGCCATGACCGTCTGTCTCTCACTTACTTTTTCAGAAACTATCAAACCCACAAAGATGATTTTTTGTACACTTATACGGCGTACCGATAATAATAATAACGACATCCAAATAAAAATAAATAAGCTAAAGGTACTGTACTGTTACGGTATGATTGGATGGCTCTTTTAACATATTGTGTGCATACTATATGTCATTCATCATTATTCATCAGCAATTTAAAATATTGAGCTTTAGTTTACGTGTTTTTACTAAAGTTACGCGTTCAGGGCTCGGAACTGGTTTAAAAAATAACGGTTAGTACCGGTTTATTTCAGATTTGCTCCGAACGTTTCTAAGGAACGCGAACGTTTTGAGAACTTTGTTTTAACCTTCATTAACTGGTTTAGTCCACGAGCGGCGAGTCATGAAACCAAAAGTATTGCACTGAATAAAAAAGTTTGGAACTAAGTCACGCTTGGTTTTCGTGCGTGGCGTGCGTCTGGATTAACGGTTATTTGTTACTCGAAACCGGTTAATTCGATAATAACTTAGTATAAGGTATAATTGTATAAAGGTTATAAAAAGAAAACCGGTTAAAACCGGTTTTTATTATCAGAACCGTAAAACGCTGCAGCTTTGCCTGGATTTCGACGTTTTTTTCTTATATCTGTGAACCTATTTTTCTTATGGCGTTTAGTGAGTATTTGTCGGAAAACAGACCCCTTCCTTGCTAGAACTCAAATCTCATTAGGTAGTCATACAATATTTCCGAATTACAAGCAATCAAACTGGCAGGCAAAATTGTAGGCCTAAGACGTAACTTTGCCTAGACGGATATCTCAGTAAATAATGTGTTGCTATCTGTGATCTCGTGTACATGAGACATTGTGCTTGTCCCTGGCCGTCAAATTATTGCCATTAGATTCGTACAGGATTCGTTTTTCACAGGCTATTGTCAAAGGTGTAGCAGGTTCCACAAACTTTCTACACAAAAAGGTCGTTAACTGTAGGGTTGTGCCAAAAAAGATTATTATTTAAAAAAAGTATTATGTATTTTAGTTCCATAATAATCAAAAGACAATCAATTCGTATAACAAGACAATTAATAGTTAATGCCTATACAACATAATATAATACAATAGATATACATTTGCTAGTAAATGAAAATAAAAAGTAATAAAAGTTTATAATAAGATTATTTATAATTTTCATTTTTAATAAAAGCTTTTTTTGTTAACTGAACTTTATTATTGCATTGTCAGCAGATCTACATACACAACAAATTTTGAGTCAATTCGACGACTGGAAGTTGGTGAAATTCGACTTGCAAGATTTTACTTAAACAAACAAACATACATACATACATTAAATCACGCCTGTTTCCCAGATGGGTAGGCAGAGACTACTTCTTTCGACCTGCTAGGATCCTGACAAATCTCTTTCGCTAACATTACAAGTTAATAAAAAGATTGTAATAAATAAACTCATTTAAGCAATTTAGTCACGCCTAGTTTGACCTTTATCTGTACATTTATAAAACCCAGCTACTGACCGCCAAAGCCTAGCCCCAGGCAAAGTTGTCACTCAAGTTACCAATACACTGCCCAACATTGCCTACTACGGTATTATGATGAAATCGTGTCCTTTTCTTGAAAATATTAAACTTACAGAAAATAGACAGTCTTTACTTACCCTGGGACGTGAGCCCTTCTTAAAAAACACATTTTTTGTATATTAAAATTCAAAAGTAGCAAAACACTAAAAAAAAGCTGCCACTCACTCCAACTTATGATACACAACTGTCGAAGCAACAATGGAGCTACCAATGTAAAAAAACGAAAAATGATTTTCCAGAATAATTAACATTACTACCAAATGGTAAAAATTAAGAAAAACTAAGCAAATGCGAGATATCGTATTTGGAAAGAAATAGGCAAAGTTGAGCTTAAATGGCAAAGTTGAAGCATTTTAAGGAAACGAAATGGAAACGTTTTGCGTCAAGTACATAAAAACGGCATGAAAATTTAAACGTATCCGAGCCCCGCGTGTTGCGTTTTGTTGGGGAGCAACATTTAATATATTTCTGTAACGAATGGCTTTAACTCTTTGTTGCCTTAGCGAGGTGTAAGTATTTCGTTAGTGCCAAATTATAGACAATCGCCACGGACTTTTTATTGGAGAGTTAAATAAATCCATGGACATCACACGCAAGGACAATAATTGTTCAGTAAAATGATATTTTCTCTTGTGGCCTTGACATTGTAACGAGGTTGTTACAAACCTCCTTTTTTTACGTTCCTGGCCACTTTTTCTTTACCATCTAAATCTTTCCAAATTCAAAATTATTGATTATTTTTGTAATTTCCGATCCATTAGTCAGTTGGCAAATAATTTCGATAGGCACCAGACACGAGATCTCGTGACGGTGCCCTCCTGCTTATTTTTCTGTATTTTTAAATTTTTTAATCATATTAAACATCTTCATTTCTTAAAAAGTGTCTAATTTAATATCTTCAATATCGAGACGGGACAGGATACTTCTTTCTACACCGCCAGAAATGGCTCTCCGGTAACAATCGATCAATCGAACCAGCGTATACCATATCTACCAACTACCACCTCCAACCAACCATCAACAACAACAATATCAGCAGCAGCAACAGCAACAACAGAAACAGTAATACCAGCAGCAACAGCAACAACAATACCAGCAGCAGCAACAACAGAAACACCGTTACCAGCAGCAACAACTACCAGCGACAGCAGCGAATAGCAGCACCAACGGCAGTAACTCTAGCAACGACCTCAGCGAACAGCAAAAACAGCTTACAACATCAAGTTCAGACTATTAGTTACTAATTCAGTGATAATTTTGTGTTGTTGTAATAATTATTTATTATACTCTACCTTAGCATTCAACAAGAACGAAATTCCTCATAATTCATTAATTCATTAATTCCCTACTTTTCATAGTGTGTGTTGTGTGGGTAAAGGTAAGTGTGTGTTGCTTGTGTTCTTTTTTTTTTCGTTTTCAGGACTATAATATTTATACATACAACACACTTAATTCAATTACAACTCTATACAAAACTCAAACAGTACACTATTCAAAAAGAAATCACCCCATATTCAGACAAATATACAATCCCGGTTCCATTGGAACTAGCATAACTGGAAACATTCACTCGTGATAATCTCTTATCGAGACACTTGTGCTTTGTGACTGGTAACACTTACGGCAGTACCGTAGGAGCATATCCTCGGTGTATCCAACATACCAACTTTTGTCTTGAAGGTGACTTACTAGGGCATTTAATGCCGCCTATCTAGAGGTCACTGGATTTTCAAGATTGGCTACTCACTGACATACATTACTCAAACTATAAATAAATAATATAAACACTTTATTAATATATTTATTTTGAAATAAGATAAACTTTAAAAATATGAACCCCCTACTACTAACAAACCAGAGCTTATTTATGAACTGAAATTACGCGGCACTCAAGTCACGACTTCGTCTACTGCCGACGAACTACGCCGACAGTTATCTTCAATCCTTGAATCCAGCCCCACAGAATCAATTTCTCAAAGCCCTTATTCTTCAGAGCAAGATATCGATGAGATTGAACGCAGTCTTTCTTTAATTTCTTCTCGAATTGCCACATTACATTTAAGTAATTCTCATCGTGAAAAAATAGCAACATACTTGATCCATTTGCAACATCGCATAGATCGAGTCGATATTACAACAGAATACACTAAAAATACATTAGATGCATTTAAAAACATATCTGAAATTATTATTCAATGTCGAAAAGATTTTGACAATAAAACGTCAAATCTATCATCTTCTTACCAGTCAGCAGTCTCTGTCCAACCATTAACAGATTTAGACCTCCTTTCTCAAAAATTGACCAATTTGGTAGAAACGAGACCAAAAGACATCAAACGATTTATTTATACAGGCCAAACTTGTCCAAGAGATTTTATACAAATTTACATTACACATTTATTATTATTTTATTTTATACTTTTCTCTCTCTCTAATTAGGTATAATTTATAATTTAAAGTCTTAATGTAAGTATCATTATCTCTTCACGCTCATTCACTAAAGCATTATTTTCATTTCTTGAATTTGTTCTATTATTAGAGCAAAATCACGTTAACTTTTTATTCTAGAGCGGCTGACTACTCTCTAAATAAGCCTCAGGTCATGAACTATTAATAATATAGATATTTTTCTAAGATCCTTACCACTCTTAGTTCTTCTTCATAGTTCTTAACTATGTACTTTGCTTCGTATCTACTCCCTCATCTAATTACACGTTAACTTTTTATTCTAGAGCGGCTGACTACTCTCTAAATAAGCCTCAGGTCATGCATTCTTTTCCAACCCAGAAGTGGTTAATTACTCATATTGTACGTACGTCAACATGTACGTCAGGTTTCTCTGAGTGAGAACTTTTTTTTATTATATAATACTTGTATATAGGTACTTTATCATCTTAGACTACATCAGCGGTTGGTGACTGATCTTAAAAAAGCCTACACTATTACGGGACCTTCTATGGAGTATATCTCTGCCGAATTAATAAGAGAATACTCTACTTGAATGATGTTATGAGCTGCGATATATGCGACCATAACTATGAATGAAGAGTGCGCCGAGGCAACGATACGTAATTACGAAAAAAATGCGTTCAATTGATCGCCTGCTGCATTGTTTTTACTGAAGCTTTAGTTATGCAATTCATATGTAAGATATTTAAGGAATCACTCTATTTATCATATACTTTAGAAACACGATTACTACTTGTACTTCCCTCGATAGAAAACACATCCAAAGATACCTCTACATAACAAAACAAACACTTAGTACGGCGTAATTACTTCACGGAAGATCATCAGTTTTGGATTTACAACAAAACTACACGTCTTCTATATATTCTATACTTTAGATTTGAAAATGTGTTTTTATTTTACTAATATGAAGGAAATACCTAAATTCGCACGCGTTTCGTCCATTTTAGCCAGAGCCGTCACGTTTCCCCCATGTCCGCATTAGTCAGGCTTCGGCCGTCGGACGTGGAGGCTGTGTCGCTTGGTGGTTGGTTGCGTTTATCGCCATTTTTGTGATTATTCACTTTATTTTAAATGGGGAACAAACACAACCAAGAAAGGAAGAGAAGGGGTTGGCAAAAGCACAATGCTAAACGCTTGCGTGAAGAAATGAAGTTAGTTAAAATCGTAAACCTACTGATAGTGGAGTAGTTCTAAGAAACCTGATTTGACAGTTGTCAAAATGCCACGCTAAGGGAGGAGAAAATAAATCGGTAGCAACATAGACTGACTTTCGAGATGTATCGATTTGTATTACTAAGACTTTGTAATCGTTTAGTTGTAGTCTTGATGTTTTGGGCCAAAATTGGTTTATTTACACAAGTAATTTTCAACAACACGCGAAGTTCTTTCAATTAGTAGGTAGGTATATAAAAAATACACTTCTATGGTGAATATTTACCAAGATATAAAAGTAGTTTAGCTAAAAAAACACATTTACAGGCAAAACAAGCTTCTTAGAACGACCCGAGGTTTTTTTTACTATAATTAATTATATAATATTGTTACTTCTTGGGATGGTTTCAATATTTCTAGAGCAAGACATCTCCAGAAATCTGAATACAAAGAGAATACTCCGTAAGAATACTCAGTACCTAACAACTATATTTCAACAAATGAGTAAAATTGCAAAATTATTCATATTTTTTTATTTATAGGGTTAATGTTCCAGTTGTTGGCACTTCGCTACAAAGCGAAGAGTTAGGTACCTAATGAACCGGTGAGGTATGCGTAAAAATAGTAAGAGGTGTATAGGAAAACATTTTAATAAATTTAGTATGAATTTTCACATTATCTTTATATTTTTTCAATTTACAGAGTAAATGAATTGGTTGGCATCGATTATAAAATTTACCACACAATGGAATTGTAAGTCCCAAATACGAATTATTTTTATAGAATGAGGATTACAAAATTTCATCCAAAAACTAATTCTGTTAATAAATAAATTATAGTTAAATCAAAACGTTCTGTTTTATTACAGGATGCCAATGGACCAAATTTTTTGTCTTTCAGTGGATGGAGAAATAGACAATGACATTGCTTACTCACACAGACAAAATAATGCCGTGAAGTAAAATCCGATATTGATTATTGTTGTTTCTTATGTCCTAATATTTTTTTCTAAAGATACCTGCGTACATTATTCATTACATTATATACATACAAACATTAAGTAGGAACTTCTAAATATGTGATTGATACAGCAGCTTTAAGTTTTTAGTTTTTTAAAACATCAATTTAATTTTATACTTTATAGTGATCAGAATCAGACATTGAAGTTTTTGCGGAAATAATCATGGATAAACATTCGTACAAACTAAGATCCTTTTTTTTAAAGACGGTTAAAATACCAAAACCTTCTCCTACGTGAAACAAATACTTTTCTGAAAACCGCATTAAAAACGGTTCAGCCAAACGTGAGATAATCGCGGACAAACATACATACATACATACAGGTCAAACTGAGAACTTCCTTTTCTTTGAAGTCAGTTATAAATAATATCTTGAAGAAAGGGTCCATGACTGGGATTTTTGCCCTACTCAGCCGTTCTTATTACTTTACATTAGGTATTGAGTTCACTTTATTTTGTGCTTAGAATATTGTCAATAAAGGTAATTAGGTTTTATTTCATTTCAATATACAGTCACATTAAATCACGGGGTTGTTGAGCCACCATAGAACTCTGTCCTAATGACAGCGTCAAGTCACGCAAAAGAAATTATTTACGTCAAAATTTACCGTCAACTTTCTATGAAAGGGTTCTCCCGGTAACCTTCGGAGAGGGAAGATGGCCGATTGGAAGATGTACGGCTTTTACTTATGATTTATTCTCTTTAGCCGAACAATTTGCCCAATAAATATTATAAATAACTTAACACTAGCTAAATACACCATAGATGTACAAACGACATTAATTAAAAATTATCTATCTATCTGTGAGTGGGTTCTAGAGTGGCTCAACAATCTCGTGATGTGACTGTACCTCAACAATACAAGTAATTCAATCCTACCTTACCTACCGACAGTAAACAACAAATTTAAAAAAAAATGTAGACTGAAAAAAGTTTTTAACTTCTTATAGTCATTATTTGAATAAAAGTATTCGGAATCGATTATGTTTTTTTATTTTGTAAACATTGGTAGCAACCTCCGCGCCTAGTGGACCGGCGCACGGCTCGTCAGGCGCGGCGCGCGGCCGGCGCATGGCTCCAGCTCGCTCCTTGCTGGTGTGCTATACGCACACATACACAGAGTGCATAAAATACCTAAAGTTAATGAGCGCAAAAAGCTCGGTGCCCCCTTAAGGATGAATGAAAGGAATAGAATGAAAGTAATAGATTGCTTCCCACTGTACATACCCACTATATATTTCATTCTCACCTCACTCACCGCATCTTTCATCTCAACCACCACCATTTAATTTAAGATCATTTTTCTTTTTTTTTTATAAGTTAAGAATGTAAAAGAAAAATCCTTCACTCCAAGCTCAGGATTTTTCTTTCCAAGCCAGCCCGGGTATTGTAACGAGGTTGTTACAAACCTCCTTTTTTACGTTCCTGGCCACTTTTTCTTTACCATCTAAATCTTTCCAAATTCAAAATTATTGATTATTTTTGTAATTTCCGATCCATTAGTCAGTTGGCAAATAATTTCGATAGGCACCAGACACGAGATCTCGTGACGGTGCCCTCCTGCTTATTTTTCTGTATTTTTTAATTTTTTAATCATATTAAACATCTTCATTTCTCAAAAAGTGTCTAATTTAATATCTTCAATATCGAGACGGGACAGGATACTTCTACTATACCGCTAGAACATGAGCACATGGGTTTAGCTCCAAGCGCTTCTGTCAAGTCCCGACAGTTACAAATTTAGTTTACAATTATCTCTAGTGATTGAAAAATCTAATAAGGAATAAAAGATGAGCAAAACTTATTGAAAGATAAAATTTCGGAAACCGTCAGAGGGCCGGTGACCGATTGAAATATGTCCGACTTTAAGTTTTCATTTATTTGGTTAACTGATTATATTAAAGGTAGGTACTCTCACCCACTGATATTGGCAAAATCACTACGAAATACCATAAATAAAATAAAACAGTAATAAACTTAGTTTCTTGATTTCATACGCAATTTTAGCTATCAATTTAACTTAACACCAAATAACTTAAAATTAAAAGTACACTTAAAGTATATTTTGGAGTTCAGAGTTGTGATGAACAGGGTGAGAAAGTGGCCTCTTAGGAATACACTTTGAATCACGCACTGCTTGCATTATCGTGTTGAACCAACCCCTAAGCCCGGGAAGTGCTTATAGATAACTTTTTCTTTACAATGTGGGTCGATACTAAAAGTTGATTGACTTATTTTTACTAATCCCTGTACCTATAATTAACAATAAATGATTTCTGATTCTGATTCTGATAAATAACGGCGTTTCATAGCCAGATAGACTTACGATGCGACATCGCGTCGTCTACGTTGCGGATGTTTACAAAATTCAAACTACCCTCCTTATCAAGGTGAAGACTGCACTTTGCATAATATACTGTGGAGCTAGACAAGTTACATTCGACGACCATCGACAATTGTCGATTGCAACTTGCCTAGCCTCACTGTATGGTCACCCGTTATCCGCACCTCGACGATGGTAACGTGATATCACCTTGACTATTTATACTTTCCTTTTTACCTTATTAAACGGACAGCGTCTTCTCTCTTTGAACCGGACGTCATTTAGAATACAAGAATTGTATGTTTTGTAATTATCTAACTATCATAGGTAATAATACTATTATTTTATTTATTTTATTTTAAACTTTTTGCTAAAGATTTTTAGTAAAGAAAATAAAGGCGTAATAGTTAAGGAAAGTTACGATTTCTCCTTGTGGAGACTGGCACTTTTATTACGTCAAATACTAGATCGGAGCGTCCACAACTATGTCCTCATACACAACACTCATGACCCAAAATATTCCTACATTCTATTTTGATCTTTGGATATCTTTGGAGTCTGTATACTCATATTTATGATCTGGAGTCATGAAAGGTTAATAAAAATTACCGTCATTATTTTTTTGTAAAAATAGAGCAAAATGCTATAAATGTTAGAAATGTCTGGAATACTTAATTTTCTTTCATATTAGTACACAAATATAAACTTTTGTTTTTGATAATTTACAACCAGACCCCGTACATTTGGTGCCGTTGACACAAAGTCGACGACACTCTGCATATGGCTGATTCAAATTAGTTTTATCATAGTTATTTATTACATAATAACCTCTTTAGTTAATATTTATCGTAATTAAAAATTAACGAAGATAATATTTAAAACGTCTTTGATTGACATTGATTGTCATTCACTTAGAAAATCAAATACTTAATATAAACTAAAATAGTTACTGAAATGCAACACAAAATATATATTTTTATTTAAGTGGATTTTTTATGCATTGATATTTTTTAGAATATTACAATTTGGTAACTTAAATTACCGCTAGTGTTATAAAACAACTTCCTGTATATGAAATTACTTCACTTTTACGTCCGCGGCACCAAAATGTGCGGGGTCTGTTTACAACAATACATTTTTCACCTCTCTCATAAATGAGCTTTTAAGCCACAGACATAGCTTAAGTTTCATGCAAATCGACTTAAAGTGCGAAATTAAGAATAAGTATAAATGGATATTCTAAAGGATTGCCACCATAGCCTAAGTATTACATGTATTTCGGCCTTAAATTGGATCATGTTGCCAATTTCATTTCGAACAGCACCTTCATTTATTCAAAACTAATTTTTGCTGCCTTTGACATTGAGTTTGGCAGGATAAGCATGAAAGTCGTATAAATGCAGTAGAAATGCGCTCTTTGCGTAGTATGTGTGGTGTAAAACTGTGTGATAGAGTAAGGAATGAAAACATCAGAGAGAAGTGTGGTCTGAAAGAAGATGTAGTGACTAAAATTGAAAAGGGCATGCTTCGATGGTTCGGTCATTTGGAAAGGATGGATGAAAAAAGATTGACGAAAGAAATTTACAGTGCTAAAGTGAGTGGAAGGGTCGTAAGGGGGCGCCCTAGGCGTACTTTTTTGAATCAAATCGGGGAAATACTGGAAAAGGGCCGAATCTTAAGTACCCGAAACCGACGTGCATGCATGACTCGATGTATGAATGTGGAAGAAGCGAAAGAGCTTTGTCAGGATCGTAGCAGGTGGAAAGAAGTGGTCTCTGCCTACCCCTCTGGGAAACAGGCGTGATTTATGTATGTATGACATTGAGGTCACATCTAAAGAGTTCGTCACTAAGAACAAATTAAAAGAACTATGACTACAGCCGTACGACCTAGGTCATTTGCCTTTCTTATCGGAATGAAATGTACAAAAAGCCGCGGAACCAAAAAGATTTTATTAGATTTATGCCTTACGTACTGTTTGAGGTTTTCAGCTTAGTAAAAATTATATAAAAAAATATTATTTACATAATTTCAACGAAATTAAAAAAAATCCTGCTATCATTAGGCATGGAGTATATTATTCTAAGCTCAAAAATACTATGCAAAACCAACATGAACATGAACTGGATATGAAATAGTAGTTTATGCAACAGTTGTATAAGAGAGATCAAAAAAGACGGTGTGGTTACGATGTGAGCCGCAGGCGAACATCGTAAAGCAAGACGCCACGAGTATTACACCGTAGTTATACACCGTTGCATACAATACTTTTTCTACGACTAGGTTTCAAATAAAATGCAAAATTAAATTAACAAAATTTTATTAATATACCTAGGTTAGAATACGAACGAACGAAGCACAGAACAACAAACGAGCGGGAAACATTCGAAAACGACAAAATATGTGTCTATGGTTAACTTTGTTTTTAAATTGATGTGCACTTGTCAGGTTTTATATTTTTTTTTAAAAGTTGCACAATCGATTTAACTTGTGAAATAGGGACTAAAAAACACCTAATGATTTTGAGAAATGAGTTCTTTTACCTGATTGGTCGATTTTAATATAGCTGCATTCTGGTTGGTTGATACCATGTTTTTAAAGAGTTAAATTAGTAAAAGAGTTTACATACCAAAAAGAACCTAACGTTCCGATTGACAGTCAATGTGTATTGTGATTGGTGGATTAATTTGGTGAAGTATTTTGATTGGTCAAATTAACCTAGGTGTGCTTTGGCAGCTAGGCATGTCGTTTTGGCTCGAAAAAGCACAAGTGCTGTTAAGGGGAATAGACTAGATAGAGTTTTCTACGGAATGTTCTGCGGACATATTATCTATATTCTTATATTAGTGTTCGTGACTATATAAATGACAGATAAAAGTACAGGAGTAGGAAAAACATATTAATAAATGAAAAAAAAACTGTTTTTTTTTCTCGCAATCTAAGTGAAAAGTTATTTACCTCGAGACTAAAAATCTATAATGACACTCGAACTTCATCCACCCTCTCTTTGCTCGGGTGGCTAAATATCTCGTATTATGATGGCTTACTTTAGTCCCTTGTTGAACAATCTACTATTGTGGGGTAAAGCACATTTAATATGTGTAAACTTATCGCAGTTATCGCTTACGTATCATTGGCAGTGTCAAAAGTAGTCAAACGCAACCATAGAATAAGAACTAAAGTTATAGAAAGAACGGTAAATTAAAAGGCAACATACAGATATGCATAGTCTTATTGGGATTCAGTGTTCCATAAAGATACAGTTCTATACACACACGCTAGCCTCGTTGGTAGTGAACCTGCCTTCGAAGCTAGGGGTCCTGGGTTCAAATCCCGGTAAGGGCAGATATTTGTGTGATGAGCACAAGTATTTGTTTCTGAGTATTGGATGTTTTCTATGTATTTAAGTATATTTCTCTATATAAGTATGTTTATCGTTGTCTAGTACCCATAGTACAAGCCTTGAGCTTAGTTTGGGACTAGGTCAATTTGTGTGACATTGACCTGTGTTATTATTATTATTATTATTATTATAAGCTAAAATATCACGGTTATACACTGTTGCAGTTGTTATGTATGCAGATATTGTATAGATCACAGACTAAGTCAATTTACACTGGAGCGACCAAATTATATCGATATTGACATATATTTTTTTCCTTGGCAGTGGGCGGGTCACATTGCTCGCAGAACTGATGGCCGATGGGGCCAGAAAATTCTCGAATGGCGTCCACGGACCGGGAGACGAGCTGTTGGTAGGCCTCCAACAAGATGGAGCGACGACCTCGTAAGGATGGCGGGATCGCGATGGATGCGGAAGGCACAAGACCGGTCTAAGTGGAGAGCCTTGGGGGAGGCCTATGTCCAGCAGTGGACGTCTTTCGGCTGATATGATGATGATGATGATGACATATATTTTTTTCCTTTAAATATTTTAGGTAGGTACCTTTTAGTCGACCTACCGACGACACTTGTTTTGCGATATTCGCACATAATAAATGATTGTAAAGTCGAACTTAATTATGTTTCTATGTAGTCCAGTCATTTTATGGTTTTCAGAACATTAATGTATAATAGCCTGATTTTGGTTACTCCATTTTTAGGGTTCCGTAGTCAAACTAGGAACCCTTGTAGTATCGCCATGTCCGTCCGTCCGTAGCCTAGTGCAAAGACTATTAATAGTCTTAATAGTCTTTGCACTAGGCTACGCAGACACGCAGCATTCTAGTACTAATTAGTACTAATTAGTACTAGAATGCTGCGATTTGGCATGAACATGCTTATTTGTTACGCCAACAAAGTTGTACAATAAAAAGTAAGAAAATATTTGTTTTTAGTGTACCGCCCCTACACGTAACGTCGGGATGTATTTTTTTTCTCATGTACCCTATGGTGTGGGGTGTCGTTGGATAGGTCTTTTAAAAATATTATGGGTTTGTTAAACCAGTTTTTAATTAAGTAATCCTTTTATGAAATATTAAGCTCTAAAGCGCTAATTTTTGTTAGACTGAAGTGTCCCCCCCCCCCCCCAAACTATAAATACTAAAAATCTGAAAAAATAAATAAATGAAAGAGCATATAACCAATTTTAAAGAAAAACTATCACGACATAGACATCATTGGTTCTTGAGATACATGCGATTAAAGTGTTAATGTGACGGCACCAATTGACTTTAAATAGAAAATTAGGTTTACGCATAATAATATTTTGGTCTAGAATGAGTAGAAGGTGAAATGTAACAAAATTATTACACGGAAAGCCTCTATCTAAATCAGCTAAATACATGACTTCGGTTATATATACTTACCCTTAAATGACGGAAGAAAATAATAATAAGTAAGTAGTGCTTTGATAAAAAATAAATAAAACTTTGTAACGAAGATATTTACCTAAATATCCTATTTAAAAAAACGTTTACACATCTCTCACTCTAGAATGACTAGTAAGTACTATTAGACTAGATAATAGTCATGTATGGGCGGACTAAAGTGATATTTTAATCCCTAGGGACAAAAGTACTTTTTCTTTTTAATTTCCTTATAAAAAGCCATAGGAAACCTCAAACCGCCAGATAAGCCCAAAAATAACCTTGTTGCTGAATCATTCTGCATTACAGTGACGGGTTGAGAGGTAAAAATGTGTCTATGTTAAAAATATTACGTCTTAGACACGCCTTAGACATGTTTAAAGTGACAGTTTTTTTGAATTGACATTCACCTAACAAATTTTCAACGGTTGTTTCAAGTAATAGCAATATTATAATTTAATATTTGTTATCTCGCTATCGAAGTAAAAAGCAGAGTGTTTAACTCGAGAATAAAAAGCCATAATGACACTCGAAGTTCATCCACCCTCGCTTTGCTCGTATGCTCGTGTCGTAATGGCTTACTTTAGTCCCATGTTGAACCATCTACTATAGTACAGTATTATTTACCACCATAAAATCGAGCTTCTTGTATTATTTAGAGTATGATTTGGTTGCAACGTTTATAATTATTGTAATCAATAAGGAATGAAGAAAACTACGAGTATACTACCAATTACGATGTTTAAATACGGAAATATGCAAAATGAATATAATATTCTATCGAATTGAATATAAGTGAAACATTCTTAATTATACTGTGCGATTCATCTTGAATATTATAGATCAAATATTAAGTGAGCAATATGAAAAAAAATATGTTTCTATTTAACATTTAAAAAAACCATTTCACCATGGTACCGTCCGTAAAATGACTAGACTAATAACAATATACAGTTTAAAAACTGGTAAGTAAATAAGTAAATGAAAATGAACCATACATTGATCGAATTTAGAACATTATAATTTATTACATTAAAAAATAATAATATTGTACTTCACAACTGATTTAACGATGACAAATTAAATTTCACAATTACAACGTATAAAAACCATACAAAATGTATGAATACATAATATGTATTCATAGATTTTGTATGATTTTTTCAATTCAAAATATTATATAATATATAATATTTTGAATACACATATTTACTTCTGATGATGATATTCTTCATTTCTATGCTTTAACAATGCTATCTGATGATGGCAATCCGAAATATATTCAATATGCTGTAATACCGGTAAAAGCAAAACGCTTCGATTTAATTTTCTTTCCGAGAGTTAAGTATAAGATTTGTTTATTTGTTGAACAAAACACTCAACAGCAGCTTGCTAATGATAGTCAACATACCATGCATGACATACAAGACTAAAAAAGTGGCACTAGCTCAATACCACAAACTAATATTTAAGAGCTTTTTGTTTTGGCAGACTGATCTACGACCATGGTGACCTGTTGGTGACTACTCTCGTGGTCGTGGTATTTCGAAGCCTTGGATCCTCGCCAGGAGATGCTTTTAGTAGAATGAAGTTTACTCTAGTTGACAACACCTTGGTATGTATGGCTAGTTTTACCAAGAACTCTTCCTTTTTAACTTATTAAACATTCATATATACATGTTCGAGACAGGTTTACATCTGACGCTTTCATTTCAAAGCTACTTGAATGCCTTTTGTACGCATTAGTTCTTATTCCATGAACGCAAGTCGCAACGAGATCACATATTAAATAAGAGTTACTTACCAAGTCCACGAAAGGTCGCACGGGAAATTCAGTCTTTCTTAAACACAAACTTTGTCAATACGGTTTACATTCTTTTGCGACATAGTCAAACAAGTTCAAATATTTTTTCATCACTCTTGCTCGGAAAGGGTGCTATTACACACAGGCGTATAGAGCAGTTATAGCTGATTTACCTCCCGTGGGAGTTATGGAGTTTTATAAGTGCCGAGGTAGTTATGAGTTTAGTTATTAAACATACTCATAGTACCCAATCGGACGTGATTTCAGACTAAGGAGGTTTAAAAGCAGCCAAGGGGTAATTTTTATATTCAACTTTTGGCTACAAACCAATTTTACTGAATATAAAACATATACGGTAGGTACATTTAACTTCATTATATTTGTATTTTACTATTATTTCAGAGACTCGTTAGTAATTCGCTTCTTACGTACTATTTCAAGGCCCAAAATAAACTACTAGGTGATTGTCTTAAACTTTTCAATTCATTTAATGAATTATTAACCGGTGAAGTCAGAGCACTTTAAACATTCTAGTGCGTAGATTCAGACAGCGACAGGTACCTTCCTAGCCCTGCCTCACGTGCCTTTGAGCGCGCGGGACGACTCCATTTTTAAGATAAATACTTGGTCGTCAATTCGAAAAACGAGTTGCTTAAGAAAATAATACCGTAGGGCTGAGATTCTACATGGTAAAACCATTGCTTTAAGGGTTATAGTGTTGTTAACGTTTACATAGCTCTTATTTACTTGACAGTAATGGCGGCCCAGGTGAAAACAATACCATTACATGTCACGTTTAAAATAAACGACCTAGTAATTGTAGGTACTTGCGTGTCCGAAGTACGTGGATATTAAAAGGGCATAGGATAAAAAACAACTAGTTATAATATCTTGTCCCTATTGCCTTATCTCAGTTAGGTTTTCACTTGAAACCACTTCATATAGGTATAAAGATATTTTCTATCTACCTAGTTAGTAGTACTTATTATAAATACTAAAATTTAAAAATTTGCGCCCGTGTGGTTGCCGGGTTAGAATAGTGCCACTCCATGTCTTCCCGTGGATGTCGTAAGAGGCGACTCAGGGAATAAGGGCTTGTAGTATTGTTAGGCGATGGGCTTGCAACCTGTCACTAATACACTAGTAAACTTCTTGGCCTGATTGTGCAAAATGTAGTTACAGAATTATCAACAAGTCTGTTTAGAGTTGTTGGTATATCGGATTTAAAAGAAACGTGGTTACTTCACCTTTATTAATAAGGGCATTATTTGTTAAGCCACTATAGAACCATGTTTTGACCTGTCGCAGAAAGCTAATGATTAGTTGCCACGTAACTTTGTTGTCTTCGTTATTGTCATCACCATTATTGAAAAAACAATCAGTAAAGTTGGAAATATGCAGCGGGGGCGAAGACGCTGGCAGGCATCTAGTTTGTTATAATTGGTAAGTATCCGAATATTTGTTTAGTCAAATTTCATTACAAATAATGTTTTTTGGTACAATGCTGTATACAAACAATGATTATCTACCTATTAATAATTACTAGGGAGTAGTCAGGCTGAGGCAACCCGGATGGGTCAGGAGCTTATACGCTACGCTTCGCTTTTGTCGCTGGCTCATGGCGTGCGAGTCTAGACGAAGCAAGCAGCAGGTGGCTTCGAGTACTGCAACATAATGAGCGTGTAAATATGTTGCAGTACTTAACGCCTTTTAGTACTGCAATCTAAGTTGTTATGTACTATACGTTAATGCTGTAATAATATTCTGATCAATAATGCTAACTATTTTGATTCCTTGCGATAAGATAATAATCTTAAGTAGTTCGTAGTACTCTATGCCTAGTAATAAATTACGAAACTAGACTATGCCATAACAGTTTATACATTTCTATGCTTAAAGCTTACAATGTACATATTAGTATGTTAAATAAACTGAAATGTACAAAAAATATATGCGTAAATGATTGTTAGAATATTAGCACACTGATAGTTCAGTTCACGTAGGTACTGAATTAGGGTGTATGATACCCACTTTGAGAGTTCCTGAGGTTTCAACGTTTTAGATGTTCTATGCGGAAAAAGTCGCGGCAAAAGCTAATAATTATACTTACTTATAGTTACTACATATATGTACTTTCCCAGCTGAGTGAATTTTTCATTTAAACATGGCTAGTTCTTACATAATATCAAACGCAGTAACGTTTTAACCGAATATAATAGTGGTAGTGCAACCTGCGTACTGTACCTACTCGTTAAGGCATACATTCTGGTGAGTTGGGTGAATGTAAGATTGGTACATCCCGTCCTGCGTCAGCTCATAAAAACACATAATTCTCTTGTTTCCTTGACTTTGTTTATATACTTACTTACTAACAATACTTTAATGCAAATATTGCAACGATTTCAAGTAGGTAGGTAGGTTGTATGCGAGTATAGTATCATCTACAAAGAGATGCGCCCACTTTTTCACCTTACGTACTTGTTGAATATGTTGAAAATTGCAAAATACGAATGTCCGAAATTGAGAGAATTATACGAGCATTTTTTTTTCTTCTACACAATCTATTTTAGTCAGATCCCCACATGGTACATACTCAAGATATCACATCAGACCCAGAATCCTGCATACATTACTCAAAATTTATTAAGTACACTCGATTACATAAAGATGTACTACTCATTCACTTTTAATAAGGTCCAATAAAGTCTCTTTGTAGTCGAATTAGTAGGTACCTATCTAATAAACATAAGTAAAGATTCTATTCTAAGCCTGTAGTCAAAAGTTACATAGTTCCTACGTAATCCAATTAGTATTAAGCAGTCGAGAACACCGGTCTAACTAAATAGTGCTTAAGAAGGTTTCGCGTAGCTTCAAACACGAACACAATTAGAAAGAAAAAAGTGCCGCTAAAACGTGTCCTCGTAACAAAGCAAATTCAAAAATGTGTTTTACGCAACGCCCGGCGCCCTGAGAGTCCTGAGTGAGACTAAATAACGTAAATTCCTACCTTTCTTATCGTCGCAACTTTGCTTTACTTTTTAAAGTTATGTAAGTTGTTTGATAATATTATGCAAATTTTCACAAATAGCCATATTACCGACCTACGTTAAAACTAGTTTAGAATACTGAAATTTATAATAGGCAGATAGATATGTCAATATCGTGCTCCACGGCAGGATGCACTTTGCAACTAGGGTTCAGCCCGAAATTAATCTTGAAACTTATCTTCCCAATACATGTCATCGTAATCGGCGGCGGCGGAGTTGCAGAGGGACTATACGATAATGCCTCCTCGGGTAGGTATACTGTGTGGAGACTGTTCGAATCCATTTACTGCTCTAAATTATGCGTAAAACGTCCATTTGACGCTCACCCCTCTTCCCTCTTATCGCTTGGACAGGAACGGACGGGGAGCCTCGGGCGGGGGTGCCGGACTAGGGCAAATTGGGGGGTTTACAATCCCCCCAAAGGGAGGTCCGAAGTCCACCTCACCCTTTAGCTACCCTGAAGTTCCATCTCTCACACCTATAAATTCGGCACACACATTTCACCCCATCGGGAGGGGCGGCCGAGGCGTCCCAATCCTTTCGGTGCGGCTGTGTCACACTAGCTGGGCCACGCCGGTGACCTCCACTACAAATTAATATTCAGAAACGTTTCTGTTCGGATTGTTAATTATTGGCTTTCCTGTTCGAGATCTCGGATTGGCAATGTCGTCCGTCCCCGGTGCTGTAGCCTAGCGTGCGATATAGCTAATCTCCATTTCTGGCTGCCGTATCTGTCACCTTCGCTAGAGACGAACTTCTTAAACAGAGCGCTTTTTGACTTTTTACATACCTAATCGAAAAGCAACGACCTATCCAAAAAACGAAAAATACTCGATTCTATTCAAAGATAAGTCTTCAAATCCCGAAAGTAGCCGGCAACACGGACACTGACGTGCCTTTATCGGGGTGGCCGCTTTCGGAGCCCTCACACGTGCGCGGTAAACCGAGCTGTGGTGCTAGTGCAGTTGCATCGCTAACGATTGCAACCTGTCTAGCCCTACAGGACCTCTACACTTATAATTTGCTTATTTCGCATTTTTGTAGCCAACTTGTTGTCACGTTTATCCCTCAAAAGATCTCTTAATGCAGTGTCAATACTCGTATACTTAACTAATTTAACTATATTTAGGTGATTCTTAAAAAAACGGGTTCACATCGTCGAGAAATGTAATTCGGCTAAAACCCAAAGTTTCCATCCGAGCATTATTAACATTTTAGTGAGTGTTTTTAATTCGGTGCCAGTTTCGTCGTCGAAGCATTTCGGCCAAAGTGGTAGGTTTCTATGTGTGAAGTGTCTACGAGCGCGCGGGGTAGCGTTAGTCAGCCTGTTAATACTTCGTAGACAATCAGTAAAACGGCGCTATGTCGAAAGGTCGATCGAATGAGCTAAGTCATACGAGCGCGCTCACTCGACGACCGGTAAACGGATAAGCTTAGAATGCCCACCCTTTCATAAATGTGGTTTTTACACTCTGACGGGATAACTTCAACTTGCAGGTTAATATTTGGTGCGTCGAGTTCAAGAACGAGATGCTTAAGAGAATCATCTACCTGGTCTGGTATAATAAAAGAAACGCGCGCACTAAGGGTCCGTTCAAATTTGTAAAGTTAAAATGGCTTTGTGATACAACTACAAATTCACAGTTTTCTGACTTTTCCCTTTACTTGCTGTATCCAAAACATTCCTTCTTGCCTAATCTCACGATTCTAGGTCTATGGGAAGTACTCTGCAGGTTTTGATTTCCTTGCGAAGTGTTAGTAAATAGGGCTCAAATGACAATGATTGTATCTTTGGATTGTGTTGACTTAGAAGCTCGATTTTTAACAGCTTCAAGGGACCGCACACATTCGTGCTGTTAATTTCAATTTGATACCTTTCATGCGTTCCTGAGCAAAAGAGTATTGAACGTCTTTCAAGACTTTTTTTCGGGCACCAAAGTGATCCTATAAGGGATTCGTTTTTTAGGCTTCCGTAGTCAAACTGGAACCCTTATAGTTTCGCGATGTCCGTCCGTCCGTCCGTCTGCAGCCTAGCGTAGAGACTCTTAGTACTAGAAAGCTGTAATTTGGCGTGAATATACATATTAGTCACGCCAACAAAGTGATACAATGAATTAAAAAAATATATATACCTCCCCTTCACGTAACGTGGGGATGTATTCTTTCTTTCTCGTCTACCCGGGTGTCGTTGGTCTTTCCAAAGTATTGTGGGTTTGTGGTAACAAGTTTTCGATCAACGGATCCGTTTATGAAATATTAAGCTTTAAAGCACAAATTGTTGTTAAAATCTAATGGAGGACACTTGACTAACAAAAATTTGCGCTTTAAAGCTTAATATTATTTGTTGTTTGATAAAATTATGCAAATTTGCGTTTTAAAGCTCTACAGCCAAAACTACAAATACTAAAAATCAGAAAAAAAACTTAATTGAAAGCGCATATAACGAATTTCAAAACTATCACGACTAATTAGATATCATTGGTTCTTGAGATACAGGCTTTTAAAGTGTTTATACCTACTAAAATCATCTAAAACGGCACAAATGACTTTAAATAGAAAATTAGTTGTTACTTGTTATTTTTTTATGTTTGTAGTACTTAACGGCTTCGAAACCCTACGCCGAGCATGGTCCGACATGCTCTTGCCCGGTATTTTCCTTTTGTGATAGGGAACCCTTAAAAATAACGGCACTTATAGTAGGTACCGGGTATGTTTGGATATTATTTACCTAATTTCTGTCAACCAGCTCGAGGTTCAAATAAAATACGGTATTATTTAGAACTGCAGGTGAACTCATTCCGTAAAAAAATACGAACTCTTCGATAATTTTAACTTGATAAGTACAAGTAAGTATACGCTTGGACAGCTACGTTAAAGTTTACTTCTAATTACACATGTGTGCATGCCGGGTTAGAATAGTGCCACTCCATGTCTTCCCGTGGATGTCGTAAGAGTCGCCTGAGGGAATAAGGACTTGTAGTACTGTTAGGCGATGGGCTTGCAACCTGTCACTAATACACTGGTAAACTTCTTGGCCTGATTGTGCAAAATGTGGTTACAGAATTACAGACAAGTCTTTTTATTGTTGGTACTCCTGTAGCTCTGCCTACCCCACTCTGGGAATGAGGGCGTGATGTTATGTATGTTCCTTCCTCCTTAATTCCTTCTTAACAATTTCCCTTTAACTACCTATTTCCGATAATATGAAACTGCAATCTTTCTGATTTAGTAAATCAGTGGATAGCTATCTCTCTATAGATGGTCCTCTAGGCTACCACAATTGTAGCGATAACAAACCGCAGAGACACTCCGCGCCCCTTCACTTTATATGATGACGTACGAGTAGTAGGTACGAGTGCGTGGATGAATGAACGAAAAATAAAAAGTGGGCCCGTCTTCACGGATTGATAACTCTGTGATCGCGTAAATTTCAGGTAGATAGGGGCTATTCCTGCCCATTACCAACACTTTGTTACCAGCGATTATTGCTTGTTTTAGTGTAAGATCAGATTACTTATTCCCAGAAGTTACCACAGGTACCTAACAGGTGAAAAAAACCCATGGGAACAGCCTGTAAATAAGGATTCCAGTCTTAACCAACAATTACTCTGTAAAAAGGTTTTGAGTAGGTATAAATGCCATTCGTGGGTACATTATTTCACAATCAAATGAACGGTCATCATAATGTATAATGGATTTTTATAACCCCCGAGGGAGTTGACTACAAACCAATTTCACTGTAAGTAAAACCTACATGGTACATTTAACTACATTATATTTATACCTATTTTACTATTATCTTAGCCTGATCGTGCAAAATGGGGTTACAGAATTATACATACACACATACATAACATCACGCCTTTATTCCCAGAGTGGGGTAGGCAGAGCTACAGAAATACCAACAGTTTTAAAAAGACTTATTGATAATTATGTAACCACATTTTGTACAATCAGGCCAAGAAGTTTACTATAGTATATTAGTGACAGGTTGCAAGCCCATCGCCTAACAATACTACAAGCCCTTATTCCCTACAGAATTATAAAGAAGTCTTTTTAGAGTTGTTGGTATTTTTGTAGCTCTGCCTACCCCACTCTGGGAATTTAAGCGTGATGTTATGTATATATTTATATATACACCGTGTTTTTTTTGATTTACGATAACTTCGGCATATTGTTAGGTACACGTATAGAAACTACGTGGTACATTAGATTTTAAAATATTGCAAAAAAAAAAAATGTTTAGAACAAAGTAATTAAATGTTGTGTCTTCAATCATTCTAAAAGGGTCTTTAGAGTTAACTCATAGTTAGTGTCAAATACGTCAAGTCAGCGTGACATACACACACACAAGTAAAGATAACACTTGACAGGTGCACGACCTAACAATTGAAAACTCTTAACTCATAATAGGTAATTAAAAGAAATTTTTTAGGTATCAATTAAGAGCCTTTTACATTAGTTTAACGTGATTAACTGATTAATTTTAATAATTGAATATCTTTATAACCGTACGAGTTATCATATGTCTGTCTTCGGGAAATTAGCTTAATTTGACTTGAAGAACGTGCCCTTAAAGTTATCGTAAATCAAAAAAAACACGGTGTATATATATATATATATATATATATATACGTATTTCAGAGACATTTGCAATTAATTTTAATAAATAATTTTTTGAATATCGGAACTATTTGGCAGTATGGTCTGTTAAGTTTAAAACCTAAATGGTAGTTCATAGCATTATCTGTGGAAGACTATATTGAAAAAAGTTGACTATCTCTTTTATCGAGTCAAGTGCCTTTTTTTTTTTTTGATTTTTGTTTTCTTTAATTTAGTCTATTTTTCTCTTGCAAATGTGATGAAAAACATTGCGTGAATCACGGGCAGTAACGGGATACCAAACTCGAGTAATAAAAAGTCCGTCTCGTTAGTTATCCCCTTCTTACTTCCCTCGATGCACAATGTAATATTTCTAGGCCCAACCATAAACCACTAGGTGATTCTCTTAAACTTTTCAATTCGTTTGACGAATTATTAACCGGTGAAGTCAGAGCACTTTAAACATTTCCTTTTGGTTTTTTGTACGTCTCCTTAATTTTATTCAGAATGCAGAGTTTCTCCCTTCTATTACTAAGCTTATGATACACAACATTGTAGTTGAATTTCGAATGTTATAATTTATTATTTATCATTATTTTTTTGTCAAATGGTTTAATGATAAGTTATTGACTTGTTTGCAGGCTGTGTAATTTACATCAGATATTTGTCATTCTACACACTATACTGGTATAGTAACTCTACGGAGATCTATAAATCAATATTGATCTTTATTAAAATATATTATTTCGAATTACAATTTAAATGGGAGAACCCCCTTTGTATTTAAGAGTCAGTGACGCCGCTATATGAGGCGCGATATAAATAATACGGGCTACCGTATCTATGATTTATTCAAGTAGGTAGTTTGGACAATGTAAGGAAATTATATTTTATAGTAAAATGAAATTTTAATTTAATTTTGTAATTAAATATGTAGCAAATTTCCTAACACTAATTATTTATACTACTCAAAGGTATGTACTTCTAGTACTAAATGTAGTTATAGATAGAAGATTGATAAGAAATAAGAATTTCAAGGCTCTCTCTAACATGACAAGGCTAATTTAGTTTATGGTGAGAGAAAGTGAGAGAGTTATATAACTGCTAATATAGTTTTGTCATTCTCTCAGCCTAAACTGAATGGCTTAGGCATGTCATGGTAACCCCCTAGGTCGTTCAGTTCGACAAGGCGAGTGATATGCGGGTAACTTCTAGAAGGTAATAAAATAGACACGTCGCGAAAGCTAAGTAGCAGTGCTAGCGCAGGCATTTCAAAATGAGCAGCAGTATAATCAATTGTTGGCTCAACTTCGTAGCAACTATCACGCTCGGTGTAAACGCAGTTACTGCTTGGCGCACGCCACCCGCTGCCCCAGTCACAATTCGACCTATCACCCTGTGGTTAGAGCTCATAGTCCCGAACGCTGCGCTCGCCTGAATTACAGTAAAACCTCGACGCTGCACGCTAACTTCGCTTCAGTAATTAAGTTGTAACTTGGTAAAAAGTTGATCGCACCTGGTAACGGATCCCGAATAAACGAAAGTACGTACACCCGCTAAACGATCTTGTATTATTCCACGCGAACTTGGCGTCAAACCGTGCACCGCTCGCACTCGGCTTTGTTTGCGATGCTCTGTACCTACCAGTAGTCGTCTAACTGCGGAACGTGTATGTACATGTATACCTACACGCTGTTAAGCGGAGCAGTCACATTGATAGCTGTTGTAGCCTCCTTCAAAGTCCCAAACCCTTGTTCTAGAAATAGTTTTTGATTGCAGGTAACAACATACTAGTTATATCGGTATTTCCTAAGATAGTATTAGTTGAGACGAACATAATTGTATCTTAACTTGATTTTGTTCTCCAGAGGTACCAAAATTACGCAATTTAAAGTTAAAAATTAAATGGCGTTAAAAAAACTTATGTAGGTACTTTTTATAAAACATGCTCTGGTTCTCAAGCTTATTTTAATCAATTCTCCTTTCAAGATGCTTGGTCAGCTAAGCATTTTAGCTAATAATTGCAAAGTTTCATGTAAGTGCTTTCGACATTTTGTGCTCTCTGTGGCCGACATATTGAGAAATGCTCAGTTATTATGCCAACTCAGTAACAGACTGGGACATTTAAAAAAAAGTCCTGAATAATTAAAATAAACTCTTGTATTCGTAGATCATCAGTGACCGGAATATTGACATTAATAAAACAATCAATGAATAGGTGGAATTGACTCATAAGTTTGAGAGTAGCTGGTTACGGCGAGGGTGGCGCCAAAGGGTCGCACGATGATTTCTCTCGCCACGTCGGCCAGGTATCGGCCCTCCGCCACGTGAGCCACGTCGCATTGTCCCACGCCGGCACCGTTTTCATGTTTTAAGCATGGCATTTTGCAATACTAGGATAAAAGGCACTTCTGCCTTTTTGCAAGCTTCTTCAAGCTTGATCACTTTTTTAAATATAATCTAGTTTAGGTGCTTTTTAATAAATTATTATCTATCTATAAATTATATGTTTGTATGTCTGTCCTATATGCGTTCCTAAACCATTGATCTGATTGTGATGAAACCCGAAAAAATGTATATACATATATTGACTAATATATGACTAATATTAGTAGAAACGGGAACCTATTACTATGACTCCGCTGTCTGTCTGTCCGTCCGTCTGCCCGTCCGTTTGTCTGTCACCAGGCTGTATCTCAAAAAATCGCGTTAGCTAGACAGTTGAAATTTTCACAAATTATGTATTTCTGTTGTCTGCTATTATAACAACAAATACTAAAAAAATATTTAAGTGGGGCTCTTATACAAGTAAAGTGTGTTTTTCCCGCTTTTTGCACGTTATTAAAATCAACACCAGGTAAACGCTTGAAATATTCACAAAATATTTAGTTTAATTTAACAATTAAAAAACCCTGTAAAAAGTAAAAAAACATAAGTAGTGGCCCTATAAGTTTAATTATAAGTAGGTATTAATATTTTGATCCAAGCGTCGTCGCGTAGGAGTATCCATGGGCTGATTGTTTGATAGATAATGACCTAGGTATGTAGTTAACTTAACACTGACACGTCGGGGACCGCTAAGTAGCTGGGTTATTTTATATTATTTCATTTTCTTAGCGGTCCGCCGACGTGTCAGTTCAGTTAGTGTCAGTGTTCACTTCCTACTTATCAAACAATCAGCCCTTACCTTACTCCTACGCGACGACGCTTGGTTCAAAATATTAATACCTACTTACTTATAATTAAACTTATAGGGCCAATGCTTATTATTTTTTACATTTTAGACGTTTTATTATAGACTGTTTTGAGTCGGGGGTTTTTTAATTATTTAATTAATGGGCGATTTTCAAAAAAGTGTACTTTGTTACCCCCGTGTGGATGCTGGGTTAGAATAGTGCCACTCCATTATCTGAGTGTCATCGTAGCATCCAAACGGATGATCGGATTTGGACGCAGGTTTTTATTAAAGCTACATTGATCGGCATGGTTCTTAGCAAGATTTCATAAAAAATAGTTGGGCCGTTAACAAGGCCTTCAATAGAAGGCAAGAGCGTGTTTTGATCGTGTGTGATTCATTTCATGGTTTGGCTCCGTTATCTCAGGCTTCTTGTTTAAATGTTTATTCGTGGCTCTTCTTGAAAGCTTAAACGTTTTACAAAGTAACGTTACCTTAGCCCCGCCGGATACATTTGCATCTAAAGGTTTAATTGTATTCGTTAGCAAATATTTATTTGAAAAGTGTGTAGATTTCATATTAATTTTATTAATTATTTTGGAATGGACTGTATTATCAATATTATGATTGATCGTGTTATTATTATGATTAGTAGTGTCGGCCAGGACGGCCGCGGGCGCGCCGGGGCCGCGGGCGCACACGACCTCGACCCTGATCACCTGAACGGTTTCCGGGCTTTGCGCCCTCGATATTGTGAGGCACTTGCGTTGGCCAGATTTGTGATAGATAACCCTGGTATTTTCTGATGTCAAGTCAGATGGTTCCTTTACAGCAGGATCTGTTAACTCTTTAGTACTAGCAAAAATATTTTTCATTATATGGCTATTTTTATGACAATTTCTTAAATCTGACGTCTGTTTTCTGGTTTCCCGATGATCCACTTTGTTTCCCTTTAATTTGTTGTCGTGAGAAAAAAACAAAAGACTAGATTTTTCGGAAGCCGGATCGGGCTGGTCGTTGTTGAGCATGTACTTCACGTAATCATCGAAGTGACAGCCGGTGAGCTGCGATGAACAATCCTCCATATTAATTTCTTCTTCCTCGACTGTCTGTTTAACAAACATCCTATGTCTCTTGCCATCGCTCAACGCTTTATATTTGAAGCAAGTTTTGGCTCGCGTCCTTACTTCAACATCGCCGTCAAATTTAAGGTTTTGCACCGAAAGGAACAAGTCTTCGTGAGTAGCCTGAGTATTGTCTAAATGGTTTAGAGTGTCTTCATTGGCGTTATAATGAAATCTGAAACAACGTTGACGTAAAAAGGAGTTAGTTCTACACTAAATTGGTAATTTAAAGGTATTGAAACTGACGTTGACGTGACGGCGACCTGTTCGGGGATTCCCAAAATTCAACCGTCATGGGTTTAAAATGGTAGGTGAAAGATTGTACGAAAAACGCATGAAAGTCGGTCATCTTTAAGTAAGGAACAAAAATATGGTATCAACTCAGATGTTTATGCTTAAAAATCCGGACAAGTAAGTATGACTTTTTGGGTAGTCTGGTAGTAGATATGAGAGGGTGTAATGGCGGGTGTAAGCCGCGTGTAAGCCTTGTATGGTGATTTTGATCATCGTACTGCCCCATATTTCACAAAGATATCAATAAGATGTAAATCGATCAAGTGATCGATTGACACTGTAAGTAGAAACTCCTCGATTTTGCAATGTATATCGAATTTTCATGTCAACTGTCACTGCGAGGTTGGTGACATGGTCAGGCGTACCTGTCGAGCAGGCCGGCCCAGCGCGGGTCCTCGGCGGGCCGCGGGTCCACGAGCCGCCGCTGGCAGAAGCGGCGTGGACGCTCCGGGGCGCGGCGCGAAGGCCCCGCGCGCCCCTTTGCCCTCTCGTGTAAACGGAGCCGAGCGCATTTCATCGCTCCCACAACTATGAAAAATGTTAAACGTCTATAAATTACTTGTACCTTCTTATTTCAATGTATTTAATGCCGGGGAATTTATTTACTTGCATTCCAACAACGATACGGCTCATTTGATCCCCAAAGAAGGAATGTTATACTTGACGTCGGTTAGTAGGAACCACCGAGTTGTCTGTCCGCCATAACATAAATAAGGAACGCATGAACATTACACTTTACAACGCCGATGAGACTCCGCCCACACAATTTCGTCTCCAGCTCAACCCTTGATTAGCCGAACCCATTTTATTTACATTTATATAATGCAACTTAAATTGCACACGCGGTCAATTTTAAAGAATTCACATACTATTATTGTCAAAATAACAAACAAATAGAAACTTAATAAAAATAAACGTATGGGTGTTATAAAATAAAAGTACAGGTATTATAAACTGAAAGTCAGCGTGAATCACTCACCAACAGAGTAAAGTACATTACCCAACAAAACACACAATAGATCAACACAATATGAACTCAAACAAAACACACGGGCAGATTAACACAGTATTTAATCAATTTACACAGTAGCCCTTATTTGCTCGATATTAATAACGGCAACCGGTAGACTCTTAAATTATTCACAGAATATTTAGTTTAGTATTCACTTCAAAAATAAATAACTAAATTAAAATGAAGTAAATTAAGAGGACACCGGGACAGGGGTTTTATTTTTATAATAATATAACTACTTAGTGTCCATGTTGTATGGTAATGGTAGAGAACCATTCGTGCGCGAGTCCGACTCCCACTGGCCGGGTCTTATAACGTTCTCCTAGCTTTGTTATGATGATTTTGATTTGGTTGCGATGCAGCATATCGTTATCAAAAATATCCTTTTTGATCACAATGCCTACGCCGCAAAACTACTTTGAAGGATTACTCCTAAACAGCTATAAGACTACGAAGCAAAATAACTAACATTTAAAACGCCTACAAAGCAAAATGCCTAAAATTAAAACAACTTATCATTACTTTACCTCAATTGTAAAAGGACTTTGTAGTAAAAATTCTAAACATTAGAATGACTATGAACTTAATAAGACTCGAATGCAAAACATCTCTGTTGTAAAATGCCTGGATATGATGATGCCTAGGGATGCAAAATACTTCAAATGCAAAACTACTCAGTAGTTTTATGACCTGAAAACCAAAATGCTCCAAATTACAAGAAATCAAACAAAATCGAGGTATAAATACAAGCATAGTTAATGGTCCGTCACGAATTGTTTAGTATTATGTCATTACCTATGAAATTGGTGTTTTGTAAAACAGGTCATCTAGGGCCGGTACAGAAGGACAGAATTTGAACTGTAACTCAGCTGCAAAATGGCTTTTCAGTTTCTTTAATTGCCTCGTAACTGCACCTGAACTGCCATTTTGCATTTTTTATATTAGTTGGATATTATTAATTTGAGGCAGTTTGATTTATAGCCGTTTTTGATAGCGATAAATTATGATTCTTAGTCGTATGGCATGTTATGTATTATCCTTTAAAGTCATTTTAATTTTTGAGACGTCATGCTGCCTAGACAAGAAAGCATGCAGACGTCTTGCAAATTAGGCAAACCGCTTTAGAGATATTGATTTGAGGCATTTTGCTTTGTAGGCGTTTTAAATGTTAGTTATTTTGCTTCGTAGTCTTATAGCTGTTTAGAAGTAATCCTTCAAAGTAGTTTTGCGGCGTAGGCATTGTGATCAAAAAGGAAAAATATCATTATATTTAAACGAAATTTAAAACTCGAAATATAGCTTTATGATATATAAAGTATGAAGGTCTGCTTAGGGTCGATAATACGCGGGTTCTCCCCGGCTGGCGTGCAGCCCGTGCTGCGAGTGACCTCGCCCTCGACTCCCATTCGCGCGACGGTATGTAAGTGAGAACCAAAATTATTTAGTACAACTACACAGAATATAGGGTAAAAAAAACGATATTGAGAAAAGACCCTCTTGCATGATTCTCGTCGCTTGATACAGACGAAAATCCTAAGCGCGCATATATATGCGATTTTAGTCCGTGGAGTTACCCCACAGCATTGTACCGTAAGACAGCAACGAATGAAAAGCAAAAACCGGGCAAGAGCATGTCGGAGCATGCTCAGCGTAGGGTTCCAAAGCCGTTACTACAAACCTAAAATCAACAAGTAATAACAATAACTAATTTTCTATTAAAAGTTATTTGGTGCCGTCTTAGATGATTTTAGTAGGTGTAAACAAAAACCAAGTCTACTAAGTCGTGATAGTTTTCCTTTTAAATTCGTTACGTAAGTATATGCGCTTTCAGTTAAGTTTTTTTTTCAGATTCTGGCTGTAGTAGGGTGGGGGGGGGGGCACATGACTCTAACAAAAATTTGCGCTTTAAAGCTTAATACTTCATAAACGGATAAGTACCTTGATCGAGAACTTGTGACCACAAACTCACAATATTTTAAATTACATCTTTCTAGCACTAAGAGTCTGCGCTAGGCTGCGGACGGACGGACGGACGGACATGGCAAAACTATAAGGGTTAAGGGTAGTTTGACTACGGAACCCTAAAGTCACGTCGATTGCTTCCACTTTAGGATTCCGTCTAGCGTGACGCCCTGAAACTTGCACTGTTGGCACAGTGGTATGGGACTGTTTATAGACAGTGGTGAAGTTCCCGCAATGTGTTGTCCGAAGCGCGAGTAGGTACACTATTTCTTCATAAACCCTTAATGTGACCGCGTTGGTCACAGTGAACATACCATAATGTTTACTTTTTGTAAAATAAAGAGTTGCTATTTTTTATGGTTAATCAAACCCCTTTTTAACCGACTTCAAAAAAGGAGCATGTTCTCAATTCGTCGGGATTTTTAGGGTTCCGTAGTCTAACTAGGAACCCTTATAGGTAGTTTCGCCATGTCCCTCCGTCCGTCAGTCCGCAGCCTAGCGCAGAGACATAGTACTAGAAAGCTGTAATTTGGCATGGACATGCATATTAGTCACGTCAACATAGTGGTATATACATAAAATTGAAAAAAAAAAAAATTGTGTACCTACCTCCCCTACGCGTAACATGGGGATGTATATTTTTTTTCTCGTCTACCCGATTGTGTGGGCTGTCGTTGGATAGGTCTTTCAATAATGTTATATGGGTAAACAGATCTTTGATTAAGTAATTTCTTTATGAAATATTAAGCTTAAAGCGCTAATTTTTGTTACACTCAAGTGTGCCCCTCCCCCCCTACAAACAAAATACAAAAAATCTGAAAACTCACAGAACATACAAAGAATTTTAAAGGAAAACTGAAAAATCTGGAAATCTATCACGACTAAGTAGACATCATTGGTTCTTGAGATACAGGATTGACGGACGTGTAATAGAGCACTCTTGTAGCCAATTTGCTGAATAAAAATTTGGAATTTGGTTTTTTCATGTCAGATAACGTCAGCTTAAACCTGCTAAATCCATTTTAATAATGATCAGATTTGCACTTTACTTCATCTGATTAGAGTGCAAACCTGCTTAATCCTAAAAAAAGATTTAGCAGCTTTTCATTTTAATCCGACGATAAGTACTACTAAACGCAACGTTGGATAATATATGATATCACTCATTGCTTGTCACTATCGGTAGGTACCTACTGTCTGTATACCTTAGTACCACTTAGCAAAATTTTGACCGCCGGGGCGGCCCAAGGTGTTTATGTGGGATTCACTAACCGTGACAGTTGGCGGAGTATAAGCACTAAAACCTTCGAAACCTTGGGTTAGGTTTCGAGAGCGTCTGCAGAGCCTGCGGACCTCGCCCAGGAGTCCCACGACCCCGTATGGAAACAAGCCTGTTATGTTCAAAGAGCGGAATTCTTCATAGCAAAAATCAAACTGTCAGAGGGATTGACCTAACTGTTTTATCGACTTATCGATGTTACGGAATAATATCGCATTAGGTATCCATAATCAACTTAAAAGATTATTCTGTAACATTTGACCTCTTTGATAAGCAACTTGCATCTCCATATTAAAGTAAATCATGTCAGCGTCACATATGTCATCTCACTTGAGTTTCATGAGTGATTTCCGTGCCGTGCTACTAAAATAACCATTTTAGTAGCACCTCTGACAGTTTGATTTTTGCTATGAAGAATTCCGCTCTTTGGTTATGACCAAAGAGCGGAATTCTGAAGACTTATGTTAATTGTAAAGACTTATGTTAATTTAAGAATTCCGATCTTTGGTTATGTCATGTTACTTGGAAATATGTACCTAACGATATTAAGCTCAAGTACGGTTTTGCGAAATTAACTTTTGGAAAGTGATAATGTAGGTACGTTTAGCACGGAAAAAAACTTCTTTTTTAACACAGTTGCTCAAAAAGTGGTACTTTTCGTTGCTGTACATCGTGCGGAAAGTTGGATATTACGCACTAGAGCGATATAGTTTTCCATTTTTTTTTTAATATAATTTTGTTTCAACTTCCAAGCCGTGCATCCAACCAAAGAGTTTGCATGTTCAACCACTTTTTGATTACGTCATTTAGCATTGAGACTATACGTAGGTAATATTAGTAATTTAAAATATTAAAATTAAATACAAACATAAAATGTATCGAGGTAATATTAAAAAAAAAAGCTCTCATCAAGATGGCTAGTATTACGAAAGATTAGATAGTTGCGTATTAAGGTGAATTCACTTTACACCATGCCGAAACCGGGCCCAGCCCAGTACGGCGTAATGTGAATCCACTTTTATGCATTACCGCTGGTTAATAGAGAATTATACTTTTTGATTTTTAAATATAGGTATTTAAATTTCTGTGACTTTTTTTTTTACTTGGCTGAATGGTCACAACCGTTGCCATTTCATAAAGTCTGTGTCAATTAAAAGTAAAATTGTCTCTTGTAATAGTTTTATTTACTGATTTATTATTGTTTCATGGATATTTTTTTGCAAATGTATTAAAAAACGTCGTTTGATACACGTGCGGAACTGTCCGCACTTGTATCAAAATGTACTATTTCGGAATGGGGTTAAAGGCAGACGGCAATGAGATTTTTATTTCGAAATAGCCTATTTTAAATAAATGAATTACTCGTAATGAATGGACTGTCAAATTTTGTTAGTAGGTACAGAGCATAGTTAAGTTGGATTTTATACCAGGAGTTTCCTTAAGCTATTATTTTTTGCTGTTAAATGTTATAGGTAGTCGGATTATTGCACGGACCTACAAACAAAACGACACCTTGTCACGGCAAGCTCCGGCCAAAGGCTGGCGTCCACAGGTCCGCACCGTCCGCACCGGACTCATCGGACGGGTTAATTATTAGGCGTAAAGGCGTAATGCGACCCGCGTCCAGGGCGGATCAGTGGACGCAGTTAGATGAGTTTCTATACAAACAATACTTAAATCCGTTTAATGCGATGCGTGCCATGCGCAACTGTGGACGCCTAGCTTTAATTGGCGTAATTTCTTGTACTTTTTAGCTGTACCGATAATGACGTTACTATTACTCGCATATGGTACCGAAGAACTAGAAGTCAAATTCATGAGCTATATACCTATCCACAAAACGTAGGGCATACGCAGCCATGACTGAAGTTCGCCGTTTTGAGTAGGTAGCTACACCGCAGATATTAATTCCGGTGCTTCTTCAAAATTTACAAATTTCGATGCAGGTATAAACCTTAAATAGAGTACCGACGGCACGTGACGGTTCGAATTAATTCGCGTGGCGTGATTTACTTCCATTATTTAAAATATACCTAACTAAGTTATGAGAACGTGGCGATTCGCGATGTTACGTCGTTGTAAAGGCCATTCCACCATTTACTAATCCCGTGAAGTACATGTACCTAGAAACAATAAGTACAGTTTTTAAAGATAACCCATTGTAAGCGACTTACCGTATCGTAAAACAATAGTTAGGTAAAAATAAACTAATCCTAAACTAAGTGATAAACTATATTCCACAAAGCACATTGCAATTCTACAACTCGCTCCATTGTTTCATTTTGGAAGCAATTACAAACAAAGATGTTTGACTATTACTCTGTCCTTCTCACACTTATTCACGTACCTTACATTCAAAGCCAGATTAGAAAAAGACAGCTGTTCACTTTTTTTTTTAGAAAGTATTGATAAAGGAACTGCCTACAATGCCGGCAGGATGGTGCGTATAAACTGGCAACGTAGCGGTTCACATGTTCTTGGGAATAGCTTCGCCAACGATGCAAAAAACTTTAAATGTGCACGGACCGGGCGGTTTTGATATCTGCTAGGGTGTCATTACACAAGGTTCCTCGTTAGTTGTTATGTACACACTTAATTTATAATTTTGTATAATTAGCGTTGCAATTCGTTAAATTAGTTGTTACATCTTAAAAGGCAGTGCAAGTAATAGACTGCCGGCAAGGAAAGTTTCTTTTGTTTATTTCTTATAATGAAGTGTGACAACAACCATTTTTAAAAAAAAAAGAAGTAACACTGCATCCTTACACATTTTGGCATTATTAGTTTTTTTTCCGTATCGTAGCAAAATAATAATGAAATGGTTTTAAAGTTCTATCCAGAATCCCACGGGTTAGGATTGTGTATTGCTTAATGAGATTGATTAATGCAACACAATACATTACGGTATTAAACCACATGACACTGACTTGAAATGAGTCGCTATATATTTAAATCTAATTCTAATATCAACCCGTCACGCAAATCGAACGACCATTTTTATTGCGTGATTAATTTCAACCTTCCTACCCGTCTAAATGTATCAAGTTCAAATGGTCGTACTATACTTACTCGCACACAGCTCCAAAATAATAGGCACAGCTGCTAGACGAATGCTAGAGACACACAGACACGCTCACGCTGCATCGCGCGCGGGTATCGCAGGAACAAAAAATGCATTATTATTATCTCGGCGCTGGGACACCATCCTTGTCACACCAAAATACGCTCTGTGTCTCGCGCCTAGGGGTCCGAGTGCGCCGGCACTGCCTTACGAACGATTCACCCGGATCCCATCCTTAACACGAGAGGACGCAGCCGTTGCATACTGCACTTTATAATTATGGTAACTAAGGTGTTGCTTGGGCAACGGCTCAGGAATTTTGATACAATAATTATTGTTTAACAGACATTACCTAAAATTAAATCAAAGTAGGAACGATGGGATTTAATGTACGCATCTTCTTGCATAGGTCCTATTCACAACTCTAACAATCGATTTGAGCTAAGTCCGTAATCGTATTTATTTTCAAAGATGACTTCTCGAAATGCTTAAAACTTCTAAGGGGCTTGGGAACTTCAAACAATGGCCTGGGTGCCTAGTAGACGATGTTTTAAGTTTGCTATCCCTTGTCCGTTCGCGTGAAATTAAACAAAGGGATCTTGGAAACCGTCGAAATTAAATAAGTAAATTGTAAGAGGTACTTTTTTAAAAGGTTTTTCGAGGACGAGTGTACTCGTTGTCAATTAGTTTTGTAGGTACTAAGTATATAAGTAGTCAAGAACAAAATACCGTTATGCGTGTAGTTTTTAACCTCGTTAAGCATACTGTAAAAATATCGCATTTATACATTTATAAACCTGCAATTTTGGTTAATTAACTATCTTCTTATTAACTTTCACTACTTTTTCGTTATGTATGCAGATTTTTCTCGTCGTTGACTCTTCTGCACTTGACATTGGGCACTTGCTTGTTAAATTGCACAATGAGAACTCGTCAAGCAAGATGACCGGCTGAATACCACCTGCCCGTAGGTCAAACATAACAAAAGAGGTTCACGGGTCCCACCGGCATTCAACGCACTGCTGCATCCCAATCTTCAGATAGTTCTTATATTTCCATGACAATGGACTGGACCCCCGGAAAGTGCCTGCCAATATAAAAACCAAATGCATTTTTGACCACGCCCCGTCGTATCCGAAACATTGCATTCTATTAGTAATACGTCAGTCCCTAACTTATTTATTAATAATAAGTACCTTGTTTTTAACCAATTTGATAGTCATTAACACATCACCGCAACACAAGAACTGATCATGGAAAAAGTGCTCAAGTGAAATAAATCTAATTTTAAATTTCCATAGGAGAATAATGAAGCAGTGATTGTGTGGCATCGTCCCCGGTATCGCGTGAACGCCGGGTACCTATGACGAGCCCGAACACCGGCTGCATCTATTCATGGTCGTGACCCCTTTGCGCAAACCTATCCTGGAGTAGACAAAGCGTGAGCGCGAATATGTAGCGAGGCAGCGAGTCAATAAAGGGATGATATATTGTGAACGGTGATGTGATTAAAAAAACCATTTCCCTTCGTGCTGTCAAGGTGCATTCTTTCTAGTGTAGTGGCAAAGCTCTGTAGATTAATTGTATCGATAAAATTAGGCAACAAACAAAGTTGGTAAAATTGTTGATAGCAAATGGTTCAACAGAAACGAATGTTGGGAAAATATACTACAAAAATGAGGAAATACTCGTTTGAATTAAACCGAGTAATTAATATGTAGATAGACCATTGATGCATTTCAAACTTAAACTCATGTTTATGAGAACTTGTATCTTAGTGATTTTAGTCATTTTAACCAGGGTAAGGTACTTCTACATTATATATTGAAATAAAATACCTACCCTCAATTACAATAAAAGTACCTATATGTTGTTTCTGTATTTAAAACAGTTTTGGTATTGTTATAACCTTTTTTATATATGCTCCTAAAAGTAGGCTAAGTCAAAGATGAACCCAGTGGCCAATTTACTGAAAAATCATTAGATTTTACAACATAGCTTTAAAATATTTATTCAATAAACTTATCGATCAAATTTCATCTCTCACTACTTACGCTCAGGTGAAGGTAATCGTTGTGGGAACTATTAGCTCTGATTCGAATAAGAATATTCTTTTTCTCCCTCTAATATTAGTTTCCAGATAATTTTATACGGAATAACTTGAGTACAATGGATGAAAACTTAAATGGGCGATTTGGTTTGTTACCAGTTTCATTACCTACACATTAGGAAAGTACATAAGTAGTAGTAGATAAAAAGTATTTGTAGACTATTTTTTTCAAGAGCCGATGGGTTGTGGCCACCGTTTTTAAAATAAGTATGGGCCAGCTCTCGTACCTTCTATATTTATCTGGCTAATGTCGATATATATGTATAATAAAACCCGTCGTCCTGAGTTTGTAGCCTGCCTACGTTATAGAACTGATAAATATACTATTAATTTTAATTCATTCGTGTTTTTAACAGTGGTCTACAAGACCGAGACATTATACAGTCAGTATCAAAAGTATCTAAGCATAATGACATGCTCAAAATGATCTAGACACGACTTATTCTCTTGACAATAGAGTCGAGTGCAGATCATTTTGACCTCTTCGGTTGCGTAGCTTCTTTTGCTGCTGACTGTACATGCCTAGATCGAATTAAAACAGAATTTTAAAGTACAGTGTGCTCTTCAACATCACCTGACCAAACATTATGCGTAATCCTTCTTCCTAGTTACAATAACACATCAATTAAAATTCGTGATTATGACTAGATGGTTGGATGATTTCAGCTCAATCTTGGCTGGACAGCTTTGGATGACATTGGCACACAGATTGTCGTTCGTGTCCGAGATTAGCATGATAAGCAAGTTTAGGAGTTCCTGTGAAAATAACAGTAAATGCTATTAAAATCGCGGGCAAAATCATAAAAATCTCATGTACAAGAAAGTAATCAACGATGATCTTGGACAATAATTGGTGGCATGTACTGTCTCGCATCGCGCGTGTCTGCCCGCCCTCGCGCCCTTTAAACCCAGCGGCTCTGCCACGGGTCGCCGCGCGCTCCTACAGCGTGCACAAGTCGCGATTCTAAAACTCTTCCTTGAGACCTACCAGTTTATTACTAACTACTCACAAATTGTAGATCAGCGCCGGGATAGTGCGGGAATTCAATTTAACGCCTTGATTCCACGCAGCTACCGGAGACACAGCAACGACGTCCTTAGACACAACTCGCCTGGAGGTCATTCATTCAACGCGAAGCTAAAAAAATGGCGATCGTTAATTATGGATCAGGTAGTTCTAGACAAGATGCATTCGGTGACCGTTATCGTTCTCGAAAAAGTATAGGTAGGATTAACAGACGCTGCCATAACCGCGGCGAGCGCTTATGTCAATTCCATACATATTGTCAAAAAGATAAAAATGATGATGTGTTTATTCAGTGACCGCTCGGGCACTTTTACACGACTGAAATCTACCAGAACTTCCCACCGTCAGTTTTTGATACTGGCTTACCTTAGCGTTAAGAATCTTATCTATGGCTCCCGGAAAGTTTACGGTGATTTCGTATACTTCATACTAGTGCAGTGCAGTTCAGTGTTATCAAGCCCGCCAAATAATATCATGCGATTTCAAGTTAACATTCACAGTCACACGCACATCATCGACGCGCAATGGTCAAAGTATAATAGGTATCTAGCTTCTGTCCGCGACTTTGCCCGCGTAGATTTTGACTATCGTTATTCCCTTGGGACCTTTACAATTTTCCTGTAGTAACCTATGTGTTAATCCAGGGTATAAGCTGTCTCCATTCCAAATTTAATCCACATATACACAAACTTTCGCATTTATAATATTAGTACGAGTAGGATAGGATGACGGTCCTAAGATAAACGTGTGCCTTGGGTCCGTGGGCACCCAAGGGCCAAACTATATGGCAAGTGCAAGGAGAAGTAGGTAACTGATCCTGGCAGGGATCGAACTGACGACTGGCTGCGTAGTCTATTGTGTAACCAACGACAGGCCCAACCGATGGAAGAATTAGTCAATAGACCTCCCATCGAGGGATTTAGCTTAGGCACTCAAAAGTTATCACTTCAATGTTATGACTGTAATGACTGTTGAGACTGCTGAATGCAGCGCGCAGTCACCACGCTACTCCCGCTACCCACGCACTCCGCGATGACACCTCGTGCAACATAGGAAATTAAAGCAGCCAACAATAAACATATGGCTTACAAAGATAAAACAAGGATATACCTGTCTTTGTGTAGAAAGTAACACGTTTTGCATTGTAAAAATACTGCAGAACCGTAAAGTTAATTACCGATAGTCGGGACAATGAGCTCGGCGCGGCCCTTTGTCGGCCGCTTTGTCGGCCGCTCAATACGAATCACCTTCAACTAAGTACCTATTACAATCGATATTTTCCAGGAAGTTATTTAACCTATACAAATTTAAAACAAGATTTTAAATTAGTTTTATTTAACTTCAGTAGGTACTTTGTTTTATCGATGACTTCATACTCGTAGGTACAAACGGTGCACTCGCTAAGAAATAGTTAAAAAAAAAAAAACGGGACATTGTCACACAAATTGACCTTGTCCCATCTAAGCTCTGGGCTTGTACTATGGGTACTAGACAACGATAAACTTACTTATACATATATAGAAATATATACTTAAATACATAGAAAACATCCAAGACTCAGGAACAAATACTCGTGCTCATCACACAAATATCTGCCCTTACCGGGATTTGAACCCAGGACCCCAGGCTTCGAAGGCAGGGTCACCACCAACTAGGCTAGCGTGTCGTCAAAAGGTTAATCACATCGGATATGGCTCAATCCCTTTATCGTTCCCTGTAAGTACCTAATTACATACATAGATCCATAACGTCACGTCATTCCCAGAGTGGGTAGGCAGTGCTACAGAATTACCAACCACTCTAAACAAAAACTTTTTGATGATTCTGTAACCACATTTTGCACAATCAGACTAAGATGTGTTTACTAGGTAGGTAGTGTTTTAGTGACAGGTTGCAAGCCCATCCCCTAACAGTACTACCTACAAGCCTTTATTCCCTTAGTCGCCTTTTACGACACCATGATGGGAATTCCCTCTTAAGACATAGAGTGGCACTATTCTAAGCCAGCAACCACAAGTAGGTAATTAATTACTCGAAATAAAATAGGTGCGAATTACCTATATTGCACGCTGCAAACTAACCAAACCAAAATGTGCTTGTATTGTGAGGCACCGCTACAATGGCACAAACGGTGAAGTGAAGATAAATGAATGTGGGTGGTATTATAATCTAAGTGCTTGATTGTTTTACAAAAGTGAGAGTTACCTAAGGCCTGAGGGGGTGTAAACGATGCGGCCCGCCGCCGCGGTGCCCGCCGCCGACTACGCGACTCCGCGCGGCGCGCGGTGCTCCGAGCTGCCGACACGACGACCGAGCCTCGTTCATAATTGTACCGTGCAATCGCCGCAGCACACTGCCGCGAAACTGTTGTGTTGCATGCGTGAACCCGACTGTACCGCACTGACACGACCTCGACTACAAATCCGTATCGGTGAAAAACTCGAGTAAATTACCTGTTGTAGTAGTCGTTTGTTTTATATTTATTGTTTATGAAATAATAACAAATTTCATGCCCATCTCAAAGTCAAAGTAAGAATTACAAATTACAACATACCTAAATAGTAAACTGATTTTGACGACGTGTCTTGATGCATCCCAGCTACAACGGTCCGCCTCCGCCCTAACTTTAGAGCTGTATCTTTTGAACCGTAATAGCGGATTGCATTTTCTTTTTGGATGTGTTGAGTTTTATTACGGCAGATTTACAAAAAAACATATACAAGCGTCACATACCTATCTAAGTATGTACTAAAAATGGCCAAGTGGGAGTTGAGCTTGCACTGATCCGATTTAAAATCGAATTCAATGCGGAATAACAACAATGATAGGTAGGTACCTACTGTGCGGCGGTAGGGACCCTCGGTGTGCGTGTCAGACTCGCACTTGACCGGTTTTTTGATAATGCTGACAGTTCTACTTTTTATGTATTTGAAAATGTTTGTAAGTAGGTAGTACTACCAACAAGCAAGTAGGTACGTAGATACAAATCGATCTTGTTTCCGATGTTAGGCGTGTAAAAATGAAAACCTACTTGTAAGAAGGTACAGTCAAGGGCAACAATATGTATACACTTTAGTACCTTGTCTATTTAACGTCATGTTTACGCTGTCATATGAAATTGTGACAGCGATTAAAGCGGCAAGGTACTAAAGTGTATACATATTTTTGCCCTTGACTGTACACTTTTCAGGGGCTTATTCCTTGTTCCTTATGGAATGTTTACCTAAAACGATGATCCATTGTTCAGATCAATATCAGCTATTCGATCTATGACTAAGGTTTATTTCCAAATATTACCCATTTCCATTAACTTTTAATAGTCACTGATAATCGTTTTATAGGTACCTATATATGCTTATCTTGCAGATCGCATCGCATACGTTATTTTATTGGCTCGTTCTCCTGTTGCGAATTGACGCAGCAACTATTCTGCTTTGGTATTAAAATGGCAGGTATACTATTTGTTTCGGCAAGCCAAAAGGAGCGACAGAGCGGAGCAGAAGCCTGGAAGGTGTTCCTCTTAAAAACGGCTCTCGTCGAGAGGTCGCTTGAGCGAGCGAGTTCATAATGGAGAATGCATTTCCTAAAATGTTGTTTGTATGCTTTGACATGGGACAAGTTAAACTCGCCAGGTCGTAATTACGGTTTGCAATATTCGTCCAATTTTAATACTTATTCGAATAATACGAATAGGTAGATTTCCAACATACGAATATTTCGAAAAGTTCTAATATTTTTGATAAATTAATAAAACAAAATAATGGTTCTAAAATGTATAATTAAAATTTAATGATTTGAAAAAAACATTTATCTGTTAATAATAATAGGGAACATGTTTTTCTTTCGCTTTTTAGAAAGAGAAAGATAACTGTTTACGCGAAACAACTGTCGTGTTATATTTTCATAACATAACATAAGATATGAGGCTAAAAACCGTCATAGGTCAGACTTCAGACCCCCTCCCAAAAACACTATAGGTATACACAGACAGAGATGACGTCACAGCTGTGTTCCATTTTTTAGGGTTCCGTAGCCAAATGGCAAAAAACGGAACCCTTATAGATTCGTCATGTCTGTCCGTCTGTCCGTCCGTATGTCACAGCCACTTTATTCCGTAACTATAAGAGCTATACTGTGGAAACTTGGTAAGTAGATGTATTCGGTGAACCGCATTAAGATTTTCATACAAAAATAGAAAAAAAACAATAAATTTTTGGGGTTCCCCATACTTAGAACTGAAACTCAAAAATTTTTTTTTCATCAAACTCATACGTGTGGGGTATCTATGGATAGGTATTCAAAAATGATATTGAGGTTTCTATTATAATTTTTTTCTAAACTGAATAGTTTGCGCGAGAGACGCTTCCAAAGTGGAAAAATGTGTGTCCCCCCCCCCGTAACTTCTAAAATAAGGGAATAATAAATGTAAAAATAATATATGATGTACATTACCATGCAAACTTCCACCGAAAATTGGTTTGAACGAGATCTAGTAAGTAGTTTTTTTTTAATACGTCATAAAAACATTGATCAAAGCTACAACGAACTTTTATATTATGTTACTTGCTGCTACGGAACCCTTCATGGGCGAGTCCGACTCGCACTTGGCCGCTTTTTTAAATATGCGAACCTTATAAAGAAATTTGCATTTACATATATCAGAAATTACTACGTACGAGCCCTAATGCAAAAGAGTTCGTCAAGTCATAGATTGTTAAGTATATGAATCTTATATCAACTCGTTTTATTTCTAGAAAGGCATTAGCAGCAAACGATTTATACAATATTATACTCCATAAATACAACGTTGCTTTTACACTATTGCACAATAAATCCATTATAAGAAAAAAAAAACCTATATATATTAATTCATATTATGGTTTCGCAAAACAGTTCGGCAGGTTCTTAATTGATGCAAAATAGTTCGTACATGCCTAACGTTAAGCCTCTTTAATTTTATTACTCAAAAAAATAAACAAGATTTAAATAAATTAGGAACCCATTGTCATTTAACATGTCAAAGGGTATATATAAGTAAATACCCCAAGTATTTTTTATTATTATAAGTTATTAATTAGAGTAACATGGGCCGCGGAAAACCAGTCACAGAAGAAGTCAGGAAAATTATAATTTCCAGTAGTGAGAGTGGAAAATCTACCAACCGAATCGCCAGAGATTTATTACTGCCAAGATCTACTGTCCAGTCAATCATTGAGCATCGCAAGAAACACGGCACAATTTCGTGTTTGAAGAAGTCGGGTCGACCGCGTATGACGAGTGCCGCTGAAAACCGCGTGTTTTATAGAAAATTATCAAACAAAACCGCCGTGCTCGTGCGGGGGAACTTACCGTAAAATGGCGTGATATGATCAAGAAAGACGTTTCAGTGGATACCTGCAAAAGGGTTCTCAAAAGAATGGGATATGGTTTTTACACGGCCAAGGAAAAACCTTTACTAACGGAGTTACAAAAAAAGAAGAGGCTGAAATTCGCTCGCGAGCACTCAAACTGGACTTCTGAGCAATGGCGTCAAATAATATGGAGTGATGAATCAAAATTCGAAGTAACTGTCGGCGACGAACGGAAAAAAATCATTCGAAAGAAAGACGAAGCATTCATCAAAGACTGCATTAAGAGAAAAGTGAAGTTTCCTGGGTCTGTGATGATATGGGGTTGCATGTCGGCACAAGGGGTAGGCCGCCTGCATTTTGTAGAAGGGACGGTTAATGCAGTGAAATACCAGGACATTTTGAAAACAAGTTTAATTCCATCTATTCCAAGCTTGTAATATGTAAATGTCTACACTTTTCAACAAGACGGGGCTTCTTGCCATTGTGCGAAAACCACGAAGACTTGGCTCGAGTCTAAAGGAATCCCCACTATGGAGTGGCCGTCGAATAGTCCAGATTTGTTACCCACCCAACATTGTGGTGGAAAATGAAAAAAAAATTGCGCAAGTTTCCATCGAGGTCAAAAAGTGATTTAAAAGAGAAAATAGTCGCTGTCTGGGAGTCTATAACCCCAAAAGAGTGTGAAGAGTTGGTAGAGACGATGCCATTGAGAATCAAGGCTGTTCTTAAGAGTAAAGGCGAGACAACTAAGTGGTAGGCGAACTATTTTGCATACTCAAGATCGATAGCGGAACTATTATGCGTTGTCGTTGATAAAAAATTGTATTTTTTTTATTTAAATACAGAAATAATTTTTATTTGTATTATGTAGGAAATAAACTTGATTAATTTTACAATATGTTTTTTTATTTCTTGCTTCCATGCTATTAAAATTACTAACTAGATTTGACTTTGAAAAAAAGTTACTTTCAATTTTAAATAGTAGCCGAACTCTTTTGCATTGGGGCTCGTATACGTAGTAGTAGCCAATATCATTGAATTAAATTATTACGTTAATAAAATAAGAATGTTGAAAAACACATAATATTTAAAACTTTAAATTTGAACCAGTTTAGATTCTATATCAAATCTTAATAAACGGGTCAAATCTTAGTGTACTCTTATTACTTTTTTCATGCTTATTTACGTTTTCTCCTAAATCCTTTCAATAAAATTCATTTCGGTTTTGCATGCATACGTCCTACTTATCAGGTACAGTCGAAGTCATAAATATGTTTACACTTTTGTACCTTTTCACTTTCATTCACTGAGACAATTTCATATTATCACTGTCTCAGTGAATGAAAGTGACAAGGTACTAATGTGTAAACATATTTATGACCTCGACTCTACCTAGCCGGACTCGCTAACTCCTTTTACCAATTAGGTACTTACCTACGTTACGCTATTTAGTTCGTTTTAGGATTGATTTTGGCAAGGATAAAGAAAAATAAGTAATACGAGTATATTGATTGTCTTAGATTTGAAGTTTTTTAAGTATTTAAATGTGTTAAGTACCTATTTATTTTTTGTGTCAAATATATTCTATTCTATTCTATTCTTCTATTTCCACGGAGTTGTTAATGTGGACGATAATTAATCCGGGCATTTTGTTATTATAGTGTTTTGCTAATAATTACAGACATACTCGTATTTGTGCACTATTCGAAATATTCGTTTTTTTCGAATAATTAGTTTTGTCGAATTCGAATAATATTTATTTAATATTATTTTATTTAGTCGTAATTCGTCCATCGAGGCGAAAAAAGAATTGTTTCATCGAACCACCTACCTACAGAGGCCCTATATTTCACGTGCTAGACGAACTACGACTAAGAACGAGTACTTACCTATGTGTCTCACGCGCCTGTTTCCGACGGAGAAATGTATCTTTACAGCCAAATTTATATATGGAAAGGCTTGAAATAATTCTGTACAAAAATGTGTTTGATTACCGGCGAGCACGCTAAATATCTACATTATGCGATCATGTGAAGTTCAGGAACCTTTTATGGTTCTACGTAGCGCGTAATGCTACCTACCTTCTTGTTTTAAGGTTTGTATCAGGCTTATTTGCGCGTTAGACGAGCGCGTAGTAGGTAGTTTGGACTTTGGAGGGTGCTGAAATGTGTTTTGTACACATGGCGGGACTACTTAAACGCGCCGGATAATAGGTACATTCTGCGTCGAGTTAAAAAGTGATAGGTACCTACACTTAAGAGAATCACATGGCTGGAGAAATGAGAGAACCGATGGATGATTTTGATTTTGACCTATCTACCTCCATAAGTTAATAATATTGTCAATTTAAACCGGCCTTAGTTAACCTTTAGTCGTTACTTATACTTAACGCATAAATAAAAACGCTGTCAAAATTAAAATGTTACACGAAAAACAATCAGAAATCAAAATGAGGGCATGTTTTATTGGCCTGTTGACAAGCGTCGTTATAGCGTTAACACACTCAGGCCTCCGTACGACACGGACGTTTGCTTTATTAATGCAAATATTATTTTTGCGGTTAATACCTGTGACAAGTTCCCTAGTAGGTATTTTGACATCCAATGACTAATCTGTTACTTTTAGATCAAGAACTCTTTTTCAGCTGAGGGTAGATCTGTGTGGTGGATTATTTTTGCAAACCATTCGTTGACGTATCCACCTACCCACCCACGGTACCATTAAAATAATAACTTGTGCTAAACGCTTTAATTGCAATTATCTAAATCTAATAAAATTCCACTAGCCGTAGATAAAATTTGTTCAATTTTGGGGACGAAACCCTAAATCCTCCCCATAAGTTAGGTATTTACTATTAAAATGATTCGAAAACAAAGTCATTCTCCATTATGTATGACTACTTCAACCAGGTCTTGTAAAACAGGAGTAATTATAGACCATACAGGTGACACTCCAGACGTGGTTAAAATAGTCGTATGAGATAAGTAAATGGCGACGTTGGCTATGAAGTTTCGTCTTATACTTACCAACCTACTAAGTACTTACATACTTGAACTTTTCAAACGCGCCTGGCGATTTTATCTTCGATAGATACCTAAGTGTTCATTCTTCAACTGACCTGGCAGGGCTGAGTAACGGAGATATTGCGGACATCACAAAAAAACGATGTAAACATAGGTATATATTATTTATAAATAGTAATATTTGTAAAGGTACCTACACAAAGAATGTAACGTTTGTAAATAGCTATGTGTCATATGAGGTTAAAGGAAATACTAACATTAAAATGGAATATAATCAGATTAATCAGGATTAAATCACTATCGCTTCGTCCTTAGTCATTGATGTTAGCGTAAATTGCAGCGAAAAAACTGTTGGACCACCCATGCCGCCGCCCGCGCCGCGCCGGCCGCGTGCGCCTCGCCTCGCCTCGCCTCGCCTCGGCTAGGCGCCACATGCGCTCGGTGCTTGTCCAATCCAACTCTGTTCAATATTCGAGTACCTTTACCTTTACCGGTACCTTTTCACTCGTATTATGTAGGCATACAGTCCAATTAAAGCTATCTAAGCAACCATATCACACTATCCGAGTACGAGTATACTGAAAATCGCTGAACATGTTTTTGATAGCCCTGGGGATGCCCTATATTTATTTTTAGTTCGTAGTAGGTACTACTTACGGGGCATCCCGTAGAAAGAGGTGATTGATTAATTACCTATTTAAAGTACTGTTCTTCGTCGTAAGGTGTGCATCATTGTAGTAAGTATGACAATCAAAAAGCAAGTTATGACATAATATGTTTAATACTAGCTGTCACAGGAATCATCTCAGAGTAACCGAATTAAATAAGAATCTGTCATTTTCTTCCAGGCTTTCCTAATACTGAGCGATTGAGGTGCTATCCTAGCTCTTAAACAGCTCACCTTTTAATTAGACAACGAAGTGTTAACCGGCAATAATAAATTAGCCCACGCACTCGTGAGCACTTAAGACCATATTAAAAGTGCACGCACTAACTCGCTATAAATTTTTAACTCAAGTATTGTAAACATGACACGTAAAATATTAATTACTTTATACCAATAAACTTACTTAAATAAATAGGTACATACAATGACGAGATCAATAACCGGACAAGGTGTTTTTTGAAGAGTAAATTGTTCAAGAGACCAACAGCATCATTATCTATCTACTCGTACACGCTGATACCCGCGCGAAGTAATATCGTCGGTGATACTGTAGTACCGCAAATGTAATAAGTTGAGAAGTATACCTTACTGACTTACTCGTTCAGGTGTATTTCGCAGGCTACTTCACTTGTTCGTGTCGCTGTGTGGCAGTATCACCGACGATATCGCGCAGTACGAGTATAGACCTAGGCTCATGGGCAGAGCTCCTGATCAATCTTAGTATAATATTTATAATAAATTAATCCCACACAATGGTACCTTTAATATATCAAGTGGCAATAATTGGTAGTACGAAATTAATATTTAAAGTTCCTGAAATACTACCTAACGGCTGTTTTAAAGCAAATTATAGGTATATTTGTAACGATTTAATTAGGTAGACAAAAACTTGTCGATTTAATTACCTGCACGCAGTGTTGTTTGGAGGTGGTGGTACCTAGGATTATAAATCACGTTGCACCTGTGTGGTCCCAGCTCAGCTTCTGTTTCAGAATCAAATTCAGAAACACGACTTATTTTAATAGGTCAAGTGGCCTTGAATAAGAATCTATAACTTGTTATGTAAAAGTTGAATTTACAAATTTAAAAGAGAGACGTATAGGGAAAGAAAGAGGGAGAGGGATTCTGTGCTCGACCGGTAGGTAGGTATGTATACTTGCATCTTGCATCACTCACAGATTCTTTCAGAAAATACCTAATTCTCATACTTCATCTAAAATATAGCAACTTTATCAGTTTTGTCACTAATTTTGTTCTTTTAAGGGTTACGTATCCAAAGAGTGCCAAACGGGACTATATCACAAGCCTTCGTTGTCTGTCCGTCCGTCCTAACTTTAAAAGGCTGTGTTTTTTAAACCGCTATAGATAACTGGTTGCCTTTTTTACAGAATACGATAATGTGTTACATAACATAATATTATATCTAGGTACTTAACGGCGAACTTTCTGAATTCTTATACAAAAACTCCAAGTGGTGAAGAAAGCGAGTCCTCATACATGTATGAGGACTCGCTTTCTTTTTTTTTTTGTTTAATTGTCAAAACGGTATAATGCCTACATATAAAATACAACGAATAAGACAAACCGGCCGAGTGGGAGTCGGGCGGCGCGGGCCCCTGGGGCCGCCAGTCCGACTTGCATTTCTCCGATTTATATTTTTAAGTTAATTTAAATTTTTCGGTTTTGTATCTTTATATTTTTAGATTTATATTTTTAAGTTAATTTAAACTTTTGGGTAACTGTCATATCGAGTTGATGCACCCCATTGTTTGAAAACATCGACATACTAACCAATAGACGCCGGGTCCCATACAAAATTATCTTCGAAAAGTGTCCTAGCACGACCTATACAAACTTCATATTTGTATAAAATCCTTGTCAAAATAAAACATTCTAATTTAAATGGTATTGTCCTAGCACGACCTATACAAACTTCATATTTGTATAAAATCCTTGTCAAAATAAAACATTCTAATTTAAATGGTATGTCGGTAACGCAATGCTTAATTTTGCTCGAAACAATTTATCAACTTATGTGGCTTCGACTAGATGCTCGTTTTTTACCTTATGCAGCTTCTACTAGCGAAGTGCCAATGTCATCGCGAACAGAGTACAAATGGAATAGCTTTACACTTAATATTATTTCTATTTTGACGTCTCAGGTCGGTATGGGTTTAATATAAAAAACAACTCAACGTTATTTTACAAGCTTTTATTTAACTTACTCTGTATGTATGTATGCATGTATGTAAGGGTCAAATCTTGCAAGTTAAATTTGACCCACATCCCGGTTTACAAAGAAGCTGAAAAGCATACGCCTTTATTTCTGATGACAATACAGTAATGTGGTATCATCGAGCTGGTCTGATGATGGAGACTCAGGGTGGCCATAGGACTCCTACTCCTAGTGGTAGAATCTGTTTTTAATCATTTATGAAATGACATACTTAACTTCAGTTCAACGTCATAAAAAGAATGATAAATAGCGTATTATATTATTGGCAAGGTAAATAATCTGCAATTTAGAGACAGCTGTTTTACGCAATCGACGTCTTTGCGAATTTCCTACGACATCAAATTTGTCGAAATGAATCGAACATACTACGGAACTTTTTCCTGGTCTAAAAAACTCGTCTTGCCGTTCACTCGCGACGATTGAATTCCAAATTGCACATTGAAGTGGATCCCCAGGAAATCTACAAATTAATATTAAATTTACGACAGCAAAAAATGTAAAGTAGTAAAAAAAAAGTAGTAACTACTCCATAGATGCACTGTTCTGCAACAACCAAATATTGACAATTGTTGGTCGCAAACTAAAATAAATTATTTTATCAGAAATACTTAGTTATATATTAATTAATTTTAAAAATTGACATTTCCTCACCGAAAGTATGATATTCCGTCTGTATTTTTTTTTGTTACGGTGATTATTTTTACAGTTTATGAAAACATACTGAGGCATTGTAGCACGTGTCACTGTTGGCGTAGTTGACAACGAACTAAATTCAAATAAACTCCCAATTTGAAGTGAGTATGTATTCCCTGTGCCGTGTTTTGTTATCTGACCCGTTATCTAGTTGTGTATTGTTGATCGAAGTTTGAAAAGCAAAAAGTAAGATTTAGGTTAATATATTTGCATTTAGACATAACGACAATATCTATTTACCTCGACTTAAAGAAAGAAAATATCGCCTACCAGGAACACAATTTCTATCAACAGAACTCATGCTCGACATTAATAAAATCAACTTTCTATGTTTTCAGGGTTCTGTAGTCAAACAAGGAACCCTTAGGTATAGTTTCGCCATGTCCGTCCGTCCGCAGCCTAGCTCAGAGACTCTTAGTACTAGAAAGCTGTAATTTGGCATGAATATACATATTATCCACGGCAACAAAGTGGTCAAATAAAATATTAAAAAACAAAAAATCTTAGGTACCCTTAAAAATTTTCCCTACACTTAACGTGGGGTTGTATTTTATTTTTCTCGTCTAGCACATAGTGTGGGGTGTCGTTAGATAGGTCTTTCAAAAATATTACGGGTTTGTGCAAAAAAAAATTCGATTAAGTGATCTGTTTATGAAATATTAAGCTTTAAAACGCTATTTTTTGTTCGAGTCAAAATCTTCCCCCGCTACACCCAAAACTACAAATACTAAAAATCTGAAAAAAAACTTAAATGAAAGAGCATATAACGAAATTTAAAGGAGACTCGGTGGACATCATTAGGTGGAGATACAGGCGATTACAATACAATACAATACAAATACTCTTTATTCAACACCAGAAAAAAAACAGAACACGGAACAGTACATTTAAATCATAGGTACAACAGGCGGTCTTACCGCTAAATAGCGATCTCTTCCAGACAACCTTCGATAGAGAAATAACTGAGGACACAAATTCATGGCAGGCGGATTAAAGTGTTTATACCTACTAAAATGATCTAAGACGGCACCAATTGACTCTAAATAGAAAATTAGTTATTACTTGTTGATTTTTATGTTTGTACTGTAGTTCTTAACGGCTTCTATTCGGAACCCTACACTGAGCATAGTGAGCATGGTCCGATATGCTGTTGCCCGGTTTTTGTTTTGCCTTTGAATTTTAACATGCGTTTATCGCAAAATGTTTCGTTTTTAGGTTTCGTAGTTAAACTAGGAACCTTCATAGTTTCGCCATGTCCGTCCTTCCGTCCGTCCGCAGCATAGCTCAGACTCGTAGTACGTACTAGAAAGCTGTAATTTGGAATAAATATACTTATTAGCCACGCCAACAAAGTGTTATAATAAAAATATTTTTTTTTACCTCTACTCCGTAGTGTGGTGTGTCGTTGGTAAGGTTTTTCAAAAATATTGTGAGTTTCTGAAAGCAATTTTTCAATTAAGGGATCCGTATAAGAAAAAATATTTCATATACTAATAAGATTAATACTTTAAAGCGCTAATTTTTGTTCGAGTGAAGTGTCCACAGCCAAAAGCACAAATAGGTACTTAAAATCTGAAAATAATCTGAAATAAAAGCGCATGTAACGAAATTAAAAGAAAAAGTATCACAACTAAGTAGACATCATTGGTTCTTGAGATACAGGTGATTAAAGTTTTTATATCTACTAAAATCAACTAAGACGGCACCAAATGACTTTAAATAGTTATTACTTGTTTTTTAATTTCTATGATTGTAGTAGGTAGGTACTTAACGGCTTCGTAACCCGGTTTTCAATACAATTTTTTGCCTCCTATACGTTGACATTGAGGTCACATCTAAAGCTTTAAAATGTTATTTAAAAGAACACTACGAGTATGTCCTTTGCTTTCCTGTCGGGATTAAACATAAAAAACTAGCCAAGTGCGAGTCGAACTCGCGCACGAAATGTTCCGTAGGTACCATTATCTATAAAACGGCCATTCATGTCTGTTGTATGGGAGCCCCCCTTAAATATTTATTTTATTCTGTTTTAGTATTTGTTGTTATAGCGGCAACCGAATTACTAACTATCACGGTTCATGAGATACAGTGACTGGTGACAGGCGGACGGACGGACGGACAGCGGAGTCTTAGTAATACGGAAGGCCACGTTCCTTTGGGCACGGAAGCCTAGAAATAGTCACGAAACCAAAGCAGATTTAATTAGATTCATGTGTTACGTACTGTTTGAGGTTTAAGCATAGTAAATGCATAGTTATTGTGAGTTTACAAAATATATCTTGTGCGAAATACCCTAAAATAATTCTTCATCCAGTGCAAGTGAAATAAATCTTGCGCCTATAGTTAGTATAGAATGTTTTGCCGCTAAAATCACATACTATTTACCTAAAGCTTACCAAAACTTTATGGACTGGAGGAATGAGAAATACCTCTATATTTAGTTCATTCACTATAAAGGCTTTTTTTATTACATACTTCAATGCAATTTCAAAAAAGTACCTGCCTTCAGCACTATGGAGAATAGTAATATATTGTACGCCTAAAAATACTATGCAAAACCAAAATGAAATTGACGTGAAAAAAATATTATAATGATTTTTATTCTCTCAATCGAAGTGAAAATTAGAGTGTTTAAAAGGCCGTATAGGAAATTTTGCCAGTTTTGCTTCTTTTCGTGATTTTACAGTTAAAATATTGCTTTTCTATAAGTTTTAATGCACATCGTGAAACATCATTTCAGTTATGATCGAATAAATGAGTTACGAATGAATAAGCATTTTTTTTTATTTTTGTCGAGTATTATATAATACGAGATTTAGGTTGTTTTAAAACAATGTATATAGCTAATTTTATTTTCATTTTTTGGATGTTTTTTAAGGTAATGGATTGATTTTGAACTGAAGTTTATTACTATTATTTTAATTTTATGAACGAGAGTTTTAAGTAGCCGAAATGGAAAAAAAAATGTCAATTTTCTATAATATTTTATCAAGTTAATTATTTTTATTACACATTTTTTTATTAATGTGGTAAAATGTTATTCATACTTACATTTTTTAGACGACTTTTACAGCAATAAATTGAAATTTTTTATACCTAGACGTCAAAACGATTCCTGAATATGCGATATTCTAAACCTCTTACAGAAAAAATCACCTTACAGTCGCCGTCGCAGGTCAATTAATCATAATAAAATAATAAAAAAAAGTAGCTTATACATTTTTTGAAAATCGAAATTATCTTTCGTGTTGCGCATAAAAAATTGTAAAAGAAAAGTATTTCAACTGTAAAGTCACGTCAATAAAATCACGTAAATCAGCGAAATTGGCCAAATTTAGTATACGGCCTCTTAAGTCGAGACTAAAGAGCCATAGTGACGCTCGAACTATAGCTATACTGTCATAATGGCTTACTTTAGTCCCTTGTTGAATAATCTACGATTAATATATGTAGACGACAGTAGCTGTATCAAAATTTGCAGTACAGAATATCAAGCTTGCTTTTTATTACACTTATTTTATCGTTTAACGAACGCAATAAACTTGAAACAATTACAACCTTACCTTTTGCGGCATTATAACAAACAAACCCATCGCGTCAATAATAAATTTATAACACCCAAGCAACAGTTTACTTATAATATGTGTTGGTTACTTTAGGACCTAGGTACTGAGAAGTTGATCGGTACCTACCCCAAGTTGGCAAGTTGAGTTGGCTGCTCTAATCACGAATCTTTCAATAACCTAAGATCGTTTTATGTCGTGAGCATCTATTTTTAGTAGCCATCATGATATTGCCACTTCTCTGATATAATTTGTTTGCACTCTAACGAGTAAGCTGTTGCTGCGTACCAAATATCTTCCCTTCCCCTGAGAGCCGTTGTAGATATGTACATCAGTGGCATTTCGGCAATTAACATCTCTGTCCTGTCCTTGAATCTCAGACGACCTTAGGGCATCGCGAGTTATGCATAAAGAATCAAACGCTGAATTGGAGCTGAGACAAAAACTGGTTAGTTCACTTCTGATGGGTGACGTCACTCGCCGCGACCCGTCCGTTCCAACCGGCTACATAGAAATCGACAGTTAAACTGTATCTTTTACGTAGGATTTTAAAATACAAATTATTAGTATTTTTTTTTTTATTTTGTCAATATGGCTTAAATCTCTAGCAAATCGACTTAAAGTACGAAATTAATTTTTATTTCATATTACGAAACTAGTTCAGAATGGACTGGAATAATAATATTATTATTATTATTGTTTACAGATTCCATATTGTAAACTTTGTTTAATTGAGTCGGGGCAATCATGCAAATCCTGTTTTGTGACCATAGGTCGAGAAGGGAATTCTAATAATTAGACAACAATTTAACTGTTATAATTTATTAAAAGGATAGTTATATCAATTACCTATGTTTAATAAACAAATTCTATATTTTTTAAGGTTGAAAAAATATTTGGATAATTGACTCGAACTTCATCCAATCTCGTGTATAATAAATATCTCGTGTCATACTTAGTGGCTTACATTAGTCCCTTATTGAACAATTTACTAACCTAATGTACGGAAGTGGGCATGCATTTATGCGTTGTCTATGGCATTTAGGGGTATTTCGATCGGTACTGAATTAAAATAGATGCGCAATTATGATCGCTACTTGTATGTATATCTAGATAAGTAAATATCTAAAATAAATATTTTATTAAGAATACGTACGTACGCTGCAAACGAGTAGATGCGCTCGCGGCTCAATATGGGTCAAAGAACGTTTCCCCTTGCAGCCTCCTTGAAATGGCAAGGCCAGTCACCATCAGACGTAATGCTCTTTTTTCCTTCCGAATCAAATCATTTTTATTAACTTACATGTTACTGACCAGAATATGCGAGCTCTCATCGTAACAACTATTTCAAAGTAAGCTAACGTTTACGACATTTAATGTCCCAAAATGAGTGAAGTACCTACTTCTGGAGCGTAACTTGGTTCACTCATCGTCAGTATCAGTTATCTTATCTACCATATACCTAGAAATAAATGAGCGCACAAAAAAGTTGTTACAGTGATTTTTCAAAGTGATTCTAGATATCAATATCAAGACATCATAACCATTCAACATTACCTACCTTTCTACCTAAATAGTTGTATTATGTAGGTAAACAACCTCTTGGTAAGAAGTTATCAATATCAGTCTGCAATGTTAAACTACATATATATATGTATGTGTGTTTATGAGTTATGACAATTGTCTTTTTACTTCTGGGACAGCCTTTATATGCTTTTACACTTATAGTGATCTATTTCGGAGATATCTTTCAAGGGTGTAGGTAATATGATATGACTCTTGTCAGATTTTAACATAATTATATGGATGCAAATAGTAATTTGTGCATTATTATATGAGGATATACGTATATAGTACTTAAAAACATCAGTCGCCAAGTTTTATTATCGCTACCTACTATTAAAAGAATGCTCGTGCGCTTTAGTTTAACTTTTGAAAAAGTAATTAAGTATCTGACACTGCGCACCTAAAGGAACGCCCTAACAAGTTAAAAAGAAGAACATGCCATAGAGGAATAGACCTGGGCGTCTATCATCCGTTTTATAAATGGCAGATCTTGTAGCTATATTCTAAGTCACCTCTCATCGGCTGATAACGCCCATACGGTTTTCAGACATTTGAAATAACATGAATGACATCCTGAACATACGGAACTTTAAATTACTTATATTAATTATCTCTATGTAACGCGCTAATTAGGCTTTGTTGATTTACATGATCAATATGATCATTTAAGAAGACAATAAATCAGCGACCAAACTTTTTTTTGATCATACTAGAAAGCGGAACGACAGGTTCCGCTTTGAACTAAAGCTAATGCTATAACATACTTTAACAACAACATTTTATTTATTAAGGTTTTCACAGTAAATACTATTATTTGTTTTTTGATATACCTTACGGGGAAATGTGTAGGTTCGCTCGTAGGTTCCAACAAAATAGCTCTAAAATGAGATAAATTAAGATATTAATTTGGTATCTTAAGAGTAAGTTATTTCTGCGAAAGATTTGAGTTGATGAAGTCGACGTCGTAAGTACCTAGATGATTAATTCTGTAGGTGTACCGTTGGTATGGCGTTCGTTTTTCCCACCCTGTATAGTAAGTTGTAGTCACGTTCCATAAACTCATACAAGTTTGGTTCTAGCCTGCAAAAATAATCTTTCCGTAGGTACCAAGAATAATGTAATGCCTGTCTCCTGTGAATTAGTGGGCACAATCATTGTTTACATCCAACTTTTTCAACTGTGTAACAAAGTTCGGGAAATTGCTCTCGGTCTATAAACATCAATGAGCTAGGTACTAAGGAGCTCAATAACTGCAGTATGCTCAGTGTTTTTATTGTTCGTCGGTGATGTCGCCGGCGCCGCCGCGCCTCGCGGACCCCGCCACGCGCCACCCCTGCAGGAGTGCGTGCCCGCGCTTGCCTCTACCTTGATCCTAGATCAAAAATAGTACGTGCCTAGCTCCACTCACGAGCGCGCGAGTCTACTGATAATGGTCCGGCAAGATAAGAGACGAAGTCTGCAGAATTTATAATGTGGTTTGTTTATTAAGATTCCAGTTCTGACGTCCCAATACGAGTTTAGTCCAAACTTAAAATTCATTATTTTTAACATATTGGCGTCAGTGGTCGGCGACACTGACCTCGCGTCGCCCAAGTACGATGGGTCGTTTACACCCGTCGGTCGCACCCGGACTCGATTCATATTGAAGCGGAAAAAAATAATCTAATACATATACAGAATACACATGAAACTGAACTCATATATTATTAAACTTACCTACACTGACCAATGTAATTTGTCAATAACTATATGGGTGACCACTGCCTAACTTTGATAGCTAAAACATCTTACGTCTACCAATTGTACTGGGGCAATTCCGACAGGTTTTTTTATGAGTTAACTAGAGCTCTGTTTATTTGTCAATAATTTTAAGTACACATACATACATATCATTACGCCTGTATTCCCTAGTAGGGTAGGCAGAGCTACAGAAATACCAACCACTCTAAAAAAGGTATATAATTCTGTAACCACATTTTGCACAATCAGGTCAGGAACTTTACTAGCGTATTACTGACACGTCGCAAGCCCATCGCCTAACAGTAATACAAGCCCTTATTCCCTGAGTCGCCTCTTACGACATCCACGGGAAGACATGGAGTGGCACCATTCTAACCCGGCAACCACACGAAGTAATTGTATTTCCGTATTTTTCGATTTTTTCACTTCTTTCTCTCTAAAACGACTCAGAATAGCCATCTATAGGCGGACTAAAGTGATGCTTTTAATCCCTAGAGAGTAAAGTGACATTTTAATATCTAGGGAATAAAGTACCAATTTTATATTAATATTATATGTATATATAAAATTCACTGACTCATAAACGCCCAGCCTAAACCCTTGGACCTAGATAGCTGTTTTTTTTCACAGGCGGTGTTTTTAAGACGTAACCGAGGAAACAGAAAGGATTTTCCGAAATTCAATCGTTAAGGGGGCTGAAAAAGGGTTGAAAGTTTGTATGAATCTAGTCCTAATCCCTTGTTGGACAATCTACTATTATTTTTACCTTTGTTTACATACTGAAATTATTTTTCCAAACATACTATTTCATTATTAATTATGCGTATGCCCAGATACCTCAAAAAACCTGTTGGACCATAGAAAACTGTTTTTTTTTTTTTTTGAGAATATACTTTTTAGATACCGCCTACAAAAATCTAAAATAATGAGCACTAAAAAAGTTGTACTTTTATTGAACTCTATGGACATATTATACTAACAAAGGAGGAATGTCTATGGCTACCTCTGTCTTAGATAAACATAAAAGATTCAGTTGACACTGGAGATTGCACGGCGAACAACGCCTTAAAGCCAAGAAAAGTGACCTTGAATGACGTAGCTTATGTTGTTTGTCCCTTTCTTTAGGATAAAAAGAAAGGGACAAAAACTTAAGCGACGTCATTCATGGTCACTTTTCTTAGCTTCAATTCGATATTCGCCGTGCAATTTCCAATATCATACCTAGGTATATAAGCTTCTTGGCCGCACGGGCGCTTTTTAACCGACTTAAAAAAAAGGAGGAGGTTATACGTTCCATTGTATGTTTTTTTATGTATATTTACCAATTACTCCGTCAATTGTGGACCGATTTTGATTTTTTTTATTTAGTTTGATAGAGTATACTTTCGAGGTTTTCCATTTGTCACCAAATCTGAATATGATGAGGGGATCAGGGAGGTATTGAGGGAACTCCTCAAATATTGTAGACAAACATATAGCGATTTTAGTATTTTTAGGGTACCTATTTCTAGGGTGGCGATACGATGTCTCGATTAAGATAGTTGAGCGACTACAAAGAAGAATATTTACTTGTTGAAATATGACTATGACTTTCCGGCGGCGTTGCTTGCTTGCTAAACTTAAAGTTTCATATCAACTAATAAGTGGGACTACGGATCAGCGTATTATATAATCACTAAAAGTATAAAATAAAACAAATGTTTTTAAAAACAAAAAACCGCCTTTTCAAACGCAAAAAATAACTTCTTTTAAAATTGTAGGCACCTACCTAATACGTTAGTCCAACTGAAGTCGGGGACCACAATATTTTCACCAAAAAAGTCTGGTATTATGGGAATTAGCTTTCAAAGGGAATATGGTATTTTGAGACTGGTTGCTTTGGCAATCTAATATAAAAAGAAACTCGGTAATTAAGTCTGGTACTATGGGAGTTTTATATTTCAGAAATCGGGTAAATCGGCAATACAGTATTTTGCAGTTCTGATATTTAGGGAACAAGCGCATCAATTCTATACGTTGTTAAATACATGTATAGTTCTGTTAAAAGTGTAGGTGATAAAATTATGTTAATGTGTATACATATAAGGGTTTAACCGTGATTTACCGTTTACATCCATTACCTAGACTCCTACTTACTCGTCCCTAGCTGCTAAGACTCAGAACTATACGCGGATATTTGAACGAGGTTACTACATTGAGTGGGCAGAGAAGATAATTTTATTGTTGACTCCAGTTTTTACCGACTCAAAAACAACATACCTACGTATTGGCCGATTTTCAAGAATAGTCGACCACATCAAAGCCTTGGGCCGTCTCTCCGCGTAATTTATGTTATCAACAACTAAAGCCGTGTGAGACCGGAAACTAATTGAATTCCAAATAAATTACTCGCAGTATCCGCGCCGGAGAGTGGTCGCCCAGCGGAGAGATGATCGCTCATATTTCGAAACTACCCACCATTTTTCGATGCTACTTTTATGTTTCCAAGTCAAAATTGGTTTAAGTATAGTTCAGAAAATATGAATTGGCCGTCTGTTAGGTTTACTAAAATATTTATGTTAATATCAAACAAAAACCAATTGTAAAACTGCCGTCGTTCTTCCAACAGCACAGCGGGTTGAAAGGTTTTGAGACTTGAGTCATATTGTGGATATTATTTTAACGCAGAACAAAAGATCGCAAAGTAGGTATATAACAGACGGCCAAATCATATTTGCTGAATTAAACTTTATAGGTAGGTACGTCTTTGTCAGAGTAGAATTAATTTATTTCTTGTTTGCTAATCCAGTGTCGTAATATATCTTCCTACACCAACACGTGATTGGGAAAGCACAAACCTAAACGAAATTCCTTTTTTGTCCTCGCTTAGCTTTGTTTAAGCTTAGTTTTAGTTTTAATTTTTAGTTATTGTCTTACATTATGGTTTTTTATTATGTAGTATATCAAATAAATTCAATAGGCTAAGTAAAGTTTTTGGAAGAGATGTAAATTATATTTTTTTCGATAGTCATCATTCAAAGTGTTTTTAGAAATATTTTTAACGACCTCAGAACTAACCTCGTAGTTTCAATTTTGCCGGATTGCCTGAATTAATTGCGTGGATTGTACCATTGAAACGTGCTCTCGTGGCTATCAAAAAGCAGGGCAAGAGTCGTCGTGAAATGAAGAAATCGGTGTCCATGAAGCAGTGCCAAGGGGGTCGAAAATATATCGTAGTCCAAATATCGTGCAAAGGTCGTAGGGTAAAGCGGCAAAATTGAAAGTCTGGGGTTAGTTCTGAGGTCGTTCAAAATATTTCTAAAAACACTGATCACATGAAACGCAAGCAAATAGAAAAGAGCCGTTGAATTGAATCGTTTGTTTACTTTGATTTGATTTTTTTTTTCTTGTTTTATCCTACAGGGAAAGGCAAAGGACATAAATCCATACAGCCTAGTCATAGTTTGATAATTATGATAATCAAATTTGAAGTAAGGCCGAAGCCAAGTCTTTGTACATTTTTCTTTTACCAATTTAGAGTAAGGCCGAAGCCATGTCTTTGTAGATAATATTATCCTTAACTCTTGAGTTCTAAGGCCGTAGCCATGTCTTAATAAGTATATAATTATAGTAAAATCCTGGATTGTGAGGCCGAAGCCAAGTCTTCAAAAGTAATAGTCAAGTTTGTAAAAACTTGTCTTGAATAATCCGATGAAAAGCGTAAAATCCGGTGAAAGCGTAAAACACGTAGTTCATGAAAGGTCAAATGTCATTAATTGTATTACAAATAAAGTCAAAGATGAAAGAATATTCTTTAAAATGTCTTGGATACAGCGCGGGATGTTTTCAGGTCTACCATAAACTGTTAATAAGTCAGCGGATAATGATAGTCGCTGAATGTTGAATGCTGCACATTCAAAAAAGATGTGATCCAGAGTTTGAACGCAGTTATTATTACAGTATGAACATATAGACGATGAAATAATACGCATTCGATTCAAATGAGCATTGAAACGACAGTGTCCAAATCTTAGACGACATAATATGCTGTAAAATTTCCTGCTTCTGTACTGATGCGATTTAGAAAACCAAGGGGTTTTACCTAATTCTTGATTAATATCTCTATACCAAGAGCCTTTTCTGGTTAATGTTTCAAGCCAATTCTCAAGCCAGTCCTTTTTAATTTTATATTTAATTAGAGGTAACAAGTCGGAGTGTGGTAAGGCAACATCGTTAACAGGGCTGCCGCTGTCACTGTCAACAATGAAACGTGCCAAAAAGTCAACATGCTCGTTACCGGTAACGCCAATATGCGAGGGTGTCCATAGAAATTTTATACTAACATTTCTAGTTGAAAGATGTTGAACCAAGTGTCTTATTTCTATTATAGTATAATTTGTGTTGGCGCTTAATTGATAATTCTGTAATGCTTTTAAAACGCTCATACTGTCTGTGATAACTAACCAACACAATTCAGGTCTATCTTGGATGAATTTTAGAGCTGTAAGGATGGCATGCGCCTCAGCGGTGAAAATACTTGATTCCTTGTTAATCTGAGTTCCGTAACCAAATTTCAAATGAGGTATATAAAATGCCAATGAAACTTTATCATCTTTTTTCGAGCCATCAGTATAGATATGTTTGTGATTAGGTACTTGAGAAATAAGATTGTAGACTTCTTGTCGTTCTTTCTGCTTGCAATCAACGTTAATATCCAGTTCGTGAAAAGTGCTATAAAACTCTTTTTCGTAACACAGCCAGTTGCCAGAATTATGAATATTATGCTGGTTATATAAATTAAGCATGTAAGAAAACTCATAAAGAATGAAAGGGATGTTAGAAGACAACGGAGAATTAACAGGAAGACTATCACGCAATGAAATTAGCTTCTTGATCAAAGGATGATTTTTTATAGAGAATAGTTTAAGAATAAAACGGAGTTTCAAATATTTAAACCTAAATAATAAAGGTGGGGTGTTGCACTCGACTTGTAAGGAGTTAATGGGTGTTGTTCTCATAGCTCCTGTAATTAGTCTGAGATTATTGTTTTGGAAAACATCCAGTTTCTGAACCAACTTGTCGTTTGAGGAAAAACACAAAAAACCATATTCAAAATGACTGCGAACTAGAGACTTATAAAGAGATAAAAGAATTTTTGGGTCAGAGCCCCAGTATGTCCCAGCTAGAGACCTCAGGACATTAAGAGCCTTTTGAGCTCTAGCAATTATACAATCAACATATTTACCCCAGGATAGGTTACTTACAAATAGAATACCCAGAAATTTTACATTGTTTACTATAGGGAGTGATATATTGTTGTAAAAAAATTTAGCTTTAAAAGAACCAATTTTGCTAAAAACTAAGACTTTTGATTTTTCACTACTTATATCTAAGGCAAGATGTTTGAAATAAGAGGATAATTTACTCAAAGCATTATTTAAATTCAGGTTTACATTGTTAGCATCATTGCCAGAGCAGTAGACTACTAGATCATCTGCAAACTGTAGATTAGAAACATAAGGACCTAAAACTAATTTCAATCTATGGATATAAAGAGTAAATAATAAGGGACTTAAAATACTTCCCTGACATGTACCTTTAAAAGAAAATCTGGGTCCAATAAGCCTCTTATTGCACTTAACAAAAACTTTTCTACCATGCAAAAAGTAAAAAATCCACTGCACTACTTTTAAAGGAAAACCAATTGCAGCTAACTCTGATGAAAGAATGTGATGATTGAGATTATTAAATGCCCCAAGAACATCAAAAAATACACTAATAAGAGCATGTTTAGACTGAAAAGCCTTAAAAATATCAATATGTAAGTGGGCAATGCTCTCCCTTGACGACCTGCCCTTTCTAAAGCCAAATTGATTAGATGGTAAAATGCAATTTCTCTCCACAAAATGTTCAATTCTTTGTTTTAGAAGCTGCTCAAATATTTTACCTACACAATATGTTAAAGCAATGGGCCTGTAAGAATCAAAATGAGTTTTATCTTTATTTGGTTTCAGGATAGGTACAAGACAGTCTACTTTCCAGGCATCAGGGATTAAAGAGTTCTCCCAGAGAATATTAAAAATTTCTAATAAAAGTACTTTACATTGATTAGGTAAGTATTTTAACATTTTATATGAAATACCATCCAGACCAGCTGCAGAATCTCTTCTAGATGAAATAGCTGCAGTTAGTTCGACTAAGTTAAATGGTTTTGTAAGATACTTATGATTAGGTGAAGTAGGGAATGAATCTACATTAAAAGCTGGCTCAACGGTATCTGAAGTATATTTTTTAAGGAAATCAAAAATCCAGGATTTATTGCTATTTGAATTACATGGACTTGAATAACTTTTATTGAATCTGCGCATATATGTCCAAATTAAGGCCATAGGTGTAGTTCTATTAAAAGACTCGCATAAACTTTTCCAACTGGCTTTTCTGTCAAATCTTATTATGTATTTCTTTTTAGCTTGTAATTTTTTAAAGTTAATATAATTTTCTTCAGAAGGATTCTGTTTAAATAATAAATAGGCTTTTTTACTAATTTCAACAGCTGCTGAGCAGTTAGCATTCCACCAAGGGAGAGGAGTTCTTTTCTTTTTGCTTGTTTTAGAAAACAAGTCAGAGGGTGAATTTCTGTTAGTCTGTCCATTTAATAAATGTGGAGAAGAGTTCATAAGAACTAAGTGTAAGAGATTGATAAAGTTTGAGTAATTAAGTAAAGCATCCTGTCTGTCTATAAAAAGGTTGCCAAATAATAATTTAATGTTGTCAGAGTAATTTTTCCAATCAACTTTGTTGTAATTGATAGAAAAGGGCAGAGGAATGCTATCAGCAATATCGGGAGTCATGATGCTATTAGTATTAATTATTATTTTTGTAATTACAGGGAGGTGATAGCTGCCCAGAGGATCGTCATTTACTGACCAGTCACACTCCAAAGCCAAAGAAGGAGAAACTATAGTTAAGTCAAGAGCATTCTGCCTCCAAATGTGAGATCCAACTGTGGTCATTTGACCATCATTGAGAAATACAAGATTATTGTTGTTAATGCAATCAAGAATGACTTTGCCTCTACAATCAGAGGTTGAGCACCTCCAAGATGTGTTCAAACCATTGAAGTTGCCAGCAAGAAATATAGGTTGCGGTAATTTTTTAATAAGTCTATCTAACTTTGATTTAGAAAAAGATGGACTGCAATTAGATGGGCTGTAAAAACTAATAATAGAAAGATTTTTGTTATTACCATATTGAATACGAATCGCTACATTTTGTAATGAATCATCATAATATGTATCAAGAACAGTGTAAGAAATAGACTTGTGAACTAATATGGCTACACCATTATGGGAATTACCTGAATCTAAACGAACAACATCATAATTACGAACTTTAAACTTATGTCTAGGTTTGATCCAGGTTTCGCAGATTATTGCAATATGAATATTATTGTTCCACAAAAAATAAGAGAAAATATGTTGATTGTGCAAAAGACTCTGAGTATTCCATTGTACTATATTCAAGGTATCCATAAAAGCTAATAAATTAAAATTTACCAGAATCTAATTTCTTTAAAGTCTCTAGAAGAACATCTTTGATATTTTTGGAGCAAATAGATTTGTCATTATTTTTATTTGCAGTAATAAGCTGCACGATAGTTTGTGTTATAACTGAAAGTATTTGATCATTATTTATAAGTGATAGAAATTGGTCAGTTTTCTTTAAAGAAGGGAAATGATCCTTATTGAGAGTATCAGCATAAGTTCTTTTCTGGTATTTTTCTTTATTAAGCTGTATGTTGTGCTCCTTAACAGGGCATTTAGAAGAAATTGCGATATGATTTCCTTTGCAGTGACAGCAGACGGCTTGATCAGCAGGAGTTTGACATGATATATAACTGTGGCTTTCACCACAGATGGAGCATCTTACTGAGTTTTTGCAAAACTTGGCTATGTGACCATACCTCAAACACCGCAGACATTGCTTTACCGGGGGGATGTACGGTCGTACCTCGAACCACCGGCTATTCAAATCCACGCTCTCAGGAAGCACAGGGCAGGAGAAGGTAATTGAAACTGTCTTTGTGGGCTGAAAAGTAGTTACACCATCAGTAGAAATTCTTCTCATGAAACGACGAATGCATACTATGTTTTTGCTGCTAGTAAGTGATTTATATATTTGCTTGTTTGACAGGTTTGTCGGAACGTGAGTGATGACACCAGTGACTTCCGTGGCGGCAGCCGGGATTGAAGCTTTCATCCGAAACATTTCTAGGAACGATGTGTTCTTTAAAGCGGCGTTAGCTAAGGCCGGCCTTTCAAATATAACACCAATCTTAGATTTATTTATTCGTTTTAATTATTTTACTCCCTTGTTATACCTCTTAATACCATTTGCCAAGGGCATCAGGTCACGGTTGCCGATAGGCTTATCAGCATCAGTACTTTCTAAAAAAACGATGTATTCAAAGTTACCACCATTTTCGGGATAACACCTGGTATAGTCTGGAATGCGGAAAGGTAGAAATTTGTCTACTTCTTCTAGCGACGCTAGAGATTCCGAATCGGTACCGGAGTCTTGCTCCGAGTCCGCCTCCGCAAAACCTTCAGGATCCGCCTCCTTTCTTTTACGTTTCTTCCTTCCACGACTCATTTCGACTTCAACTAACGCTTTGTTACTTCAATAAACTCTCTTAAGTAACTTTTATTTTATTTTTGAAAATATATTTTATTAAAGCCGCCCAAACAGTTCGAAAGTTCCCGCGCTTTTTTCTACTTTGATTTGACATGACAATGACAGATATAGAAGTGACAGTTATTTTTTCTTTTTCATTACGTACGAAGGCAACAAATTTGTCGGCCATTAAAATTAACAAATGTCAACTCCATAACTAAAAAAAATATTTCTAAAATATAAGAGGAAATAAAAATAAAAGAGCCGCAGTTCCTTGATCTTTAGGATGACGACTATCGAAAAAAAAAAAATTAATCTCTTTCAAAAACTTTATTTAGCCAATTAATAACATGTTTACAGGGTGGGAACGAGTAACCCGCAAAATTTTAACCATCGATTCTAGAGCCTATTTGGAGTATATAATGTGGTATAACATGAAGTCCAATAAAGCATAATTTCCGAGATTTTTATTATTTAAAAAACATCTCCATAGTTAATCTAATTTGAACTCTATCACCTTAACCTAAAGCATTATTACTAAGAAATTGATTAAATTAATTTATGTTGTACGTTGATGATATTGCTATTTACAACATGAATCTTTCTAGTAAATAATGCTTTAGGTTAAGGTGACAGAGTTCAAATAAGATTAACTATGGAATTGCTTTTTAAATAATAAAAATCTCGGAAATTATGCTTTATTGGACTTCATGTTATACCACATTATACCTATACTCCAAATAGGCTCTAGAATCGATGGTTAAAATTTTGCGGGTTACTCGTTCCCACCCTGTATAGCAATTACATGTAGCTTCTGTGTTAATAGTAGTAATTAAAGACCAAAGCATCGTTAACCGAGTTTATTTTCTGGATTAACTTTACCGTAATACATAATTGTTAAAAAAATACCAGCCCAGCGCACACGTCCTATCCCTCTTGTAGTCCTCATCTACCTCACTCACTCACTCATCGTTCCCAGCCTTTCCAACCCTTTCACTCAATCATCTCAATCATCGGTCTTTTATCTAATCCGCTGACTCCTACATACATATATTGTATGTTAGACATTTTTAATAGGGAGCATGCATGAAAAACAGAATTGAGTTCCATTGATACGATTTAGGAGAAATTTTGCATATAAATACGCAGTACGCTAAGTTTTAACCTATTTATTCAGATTTTATATAAAATCAAAACTTGTTATAAAATTAAACTTATTTTAAGGTCCAGATTGTTTTTTTTTGGCATCCTTTAAAATCTGAGCAATGCATAGTCAGGGAGTCGTTGGTCTGGGCTGCTTGCTTACGATCAGTTATTTGAAACAGAATTGTAATACATGCATTATTCTGCTTAAAAAGCTTCCGGCGGCGTCTGGCGCGCGGCCGTGATTCAGCGCGACCTTCGAACGAAAGCGAAACCGGTGCAGGTCATCGTGCCACCGACCACGGCGCGCTCGCTCTCGGGGGAGTCGTTCCTAGTCTCGCACGGCTCTCATCACTCCTGGCTAGCATTACTTGACCTGTGCGCCCGTATGCATTACGTTGCAGTATGTATTTACGCAGAAAAGCATCCAGCGACCAGCAATCATAACTTCTCATGTTGTTATGATTGCTGGTTGCATTGAGTTGAGCAATCACTAAGAGCATCGTAGCTCCGCATGTAATCTGGTTCCTAACCGACACACACACAACACAACACGGTACTCTACCTACAGAATGTCCTAAAACTTAACGTAAATGTTAAGCCAAAAGATAGCCGTTTCTATACCGGTTACGGTAAATCGACATCTAATCCTCAATAACGTACCTACCTATCAATGTATAGAATTATGGGTCATAAACACTCTTAAAAACAAAAGACGTCTTTCCTGTGGTGAATAGTAAAAAGCTTGTGTGTGCATGTAAGTTCTGTTTTTATATGATAGGTCTAAAGCAGTCCTGACGCTGTTTACGCGAGAATGGCCTAGCCAGAAAATTAGGTCGTAAAAACGTTAACTTTTGTCGTATCTACAGAAAAGACGCTAACCTAAATCTGTGTATGGACCCTTATACTATATTTACAAGTTAAGTATAGTCGTACGTACCTGCTTAGTTAACTTTAACCTTTTGACCGACAGAGCCACAATGAAAAAGTTGCAACTAGCAACAAGCCAACATGATGTCAAACTCGATATTGAATCTTATGCTAATGCACGTAGGTCGCTATTTCACTGATACCTATAGGCGGCAGCCGTCGTTGGCCTTCAGGGCACGATTTTCCGTTGACGGCTAAAGCCGACTGTGGCGTTCAAAAGGTTAATTTAACATACTCTGTATTTCACCATCAACTTTAAATTAAATAAAATAAAAATAAAAAATGTAAATTCCCCACATAAAAGCAGTGATGGCGTGATGAGGGAACAATACTTAATCTTGACTTTTAGCCACTGCAGAGCCGTCATCTTTAGTCTCTTAATTAAGTAATTGTAAAATAATAGCATTTTATCGATCCTTGTCTTAGTGTTGAAAATAAATAAGTCTGTGTAGACCACACATACTTCAATAAAACATAACATTTAGAAAAGTCACCAGTTATACCTATAGAATAATACCTATTAGGTACCTAGCAATATAATTTCGAGGGATTTGAAGAAACTCATGCTTATAAATAAAATTCGATTCTTATAAATAAAACTTGCTTATAAATCCAAAACAATAATCAAACGATGTACCTACCTACCTATATATACCTGTTTGATGTGTGAGTCACATCTCTGCGCACGACCTGACCGTGAACCCGGCGTGGGGTGGTCCTGAGGTGTAAAAGTATTAAGCGACATTCAAGTAGGTAGGTATTGTCCTGTTTCAAATGTACAACAGTAATGTTCAGCTTCCTATATTGCCGTGCCATAATTACATACATCGTTGGTCCTGCGATATTACTTCCACTGCCGCGTTGATATCTTTTGTACCTACTGCATTTGCTAGATTGGCTGAATAACTTGCGTTTATTTTTTGTAAGTCGTATCCCGCTATTTTACTTTCATCTAAGGTCGTAAGATCCCTTTCAAACGTAGGACCTTTTTGGCGCTATTCCCACTTGCCCGCAGCACCCTTGTATTGACGCTGCGAACTACTTAGTTCCTAGTGGGATTTCTTCCCAGTAGTCCGCACTGCGACTATATTATATACCTAGGTAGACCAGGGCTGAAGCTTTAGAAATTGGTTAAAAGTGGAAAAAACAAGGAGGAGAATAGGTATAACAAAAATGAAAGGAAAGGGTACTTTTCCGGTCAAAAACAGATGAAAAAAAATTGTACCTAATGAAAAAATACAGTGTTTGGGCCATAAAAGGTAAGTTTTCACCAAATTGTGGAAAATACACTTCTCTGTAAAATATAAAAATAAAAAACCAATTTTTTTAAATATAAATTTGAACTTTTTACACACATTGATGATATGTGCAAAAAGTGTAAATATAAAAGTACTAGATCATATTATTACCTGCCATTTGCGAAGTAACAATTCGAACAAACATTTTTTTAGGTTTCCGTAGTCAAACTAGGAACCCATAATATAGTTTCGCCCCGTCCGTCCGTCTGCAGCTTAGCTCAGAGACTCTTTACTAGAAAGCTGTAATTTGGCATCAATATACATATTAGTTATGCCAACAAAGTGGTAAAATAAAATGTTGAATAATTTTTTTGTGTATCTCCCCTACACGTAACGTGGGGATTTAATTTTTTTTCTCGTCTACGCCATAGTGTTGGGTGTCATTGGATAGCTGTCTCTCAAATATATTTTGGATTTGGGCAAAACATTTTTTGATTAAGGTTTCTTTCTGTTCATGAAATATTAAGCTTTAAAGCGTTCATTTTTGTTAGAGTCAAGCATCCCCCACCTACAGCCAAAACTATACTTACTAAAATAAAAATAAACTAAAATACTTATAAACAGAAAAAAAACTTAAATGAAAGCGCGTATAACGAATTTATAAGGAAAACTATCACGACTAAGTACATACTTAATTGGTTCTTAAGATACAGGCGATTCAAGTGTTTATACCTACTAAAATCTTCTAAGACGGCCCCAAATTACTTTAATAAGAAAATTAGTTATTTCTTGTTGATTTTTATGTCTGCAGTACTTAACGGCTTCGGAACCCTACACTGAGCATGGTCCGACATGCTGTTGCCCGGTTTTTGTGTTTTGCCTTTGAATTTTAACATGAGTTTTTCGCAAAATGTTTCGTTTTTAGGTTTCGTAGTTAAACTAGGAACCATAGTTTCGCCATGTCCGTCCTTCCGTCCGTCCGCAGCATAGCTCAGACTCGTAGTACGTACTAGAAAGCTGTAATTTGGTATAAATATACTTATTAGTCACGCCAACAAAGTGTTATAATAAAATCTTTGATTTTTTTTTTGTTTACGTCTACTCCCTAGTGTAGGGTGTCTTTGGAAAGGTTTTTCAAAAATATTATGGGTTTCTGAAAGCATTTTTCGATTAAGGGATCTTTAAAGCGCTAATTTTAGTTCGAGTGAAGTGTCCACAGCCAAAAGCATCAATAGGTACTTAAAATCTGAAAATAATCTGAAATAAAAGCGCATTTAAAAGAAAAAGTATCACAACTAAGTAGACATCATTGGTTCTTGAGATACAGCTGATTAAAGTGTTTATACCTACTAAAATCAGCTAAGACGGCACCAAATGACTTGATATAGAAAATTAGTTATTACTTGTTGATTTTTATGATTGTAGTAGGTACTTAACGGCTTCGGAACCCTACACTGAGCATGGTCCGACATGCTTTTGCCCGGTTTTTTGAAATTTGATATTTCCTAAAGGAAAACATAATTATTTGCTTAATAAACGTTTGTAAAACTTAACAAAGTAAAATGATGGCTAATGATAATTTGACCAAGTAAATCAAATCCGAAATGTAAATGTGCTAAAGACTCGTTTGGGAAATGAAACTACTGCGATAAGTTTTTTGGGAAGTGAAATTTGGCGAAAAATATTTCGCCCTAACGGCAGTAGGTACCGCAAAGAATACCCTGCGCGTCCTTCATTAGACGACGGCAGGTAACTCGAACTGTAAACTTTTAAGTGCATTTATCGCCGATGTGCCGGACCTCCAAAAGACAGGAATCAGGCAGCTCTCTGCAGGAGGTGACTTACCAGTTTAACTGCCAGAAGTCCCGGGTTTTTTAAGCTCATAGTGTAGGTATTCTAATAGAAACCCTTGTCGCTTAATTCGCCTGCCACCCTAGCTTGACGCGTCAGTAATAAACGGCGTGCTCTGCGCAACATCTAGCTATCTACCCCAACTCGCGTAAAGCCGACGGCGACTAGCTTGCGGGATCTTTGTAGGGCAAGATTCGACGAAGAGAGCGACGAGGATTCGAAGAGAACATGAACTTGGGCAAGTTGCATTCTTTTTTGCAAACACTGCTAAAACCTGATAGTAAAATGTACCTACTACAGGATTGACGTAAGCTGTCGTGCGCGCTTCTTTCATTCCATACATCTTAACGCAACTCTAGTGATTTGTTTTCGACGAAAGCAATTTGACTAGCCCTGCTGGTAACCCGGGCGCAGTGCCATATTAATGAACTCTCAAGCGAAGATCTTAGCAGAGACGCCCGTCTCAAGACACAACAAAAATGACAGTTTTCTAAAACTCATTAATAGATAATCTTTACTAACGTACCTTATCCGTACCGGGTCCCTCCTGGTATGTATCCCTCGACTTCGACTTTGCTTTGACCTCTGTGAAGGCGGCACCGAGCGTCCCGTGGCGCCCTCATTACTAATCATATTATTATGTTTCCTACTAAACTAAAGTATTGTCTTGAAATCAAAGAGTGTTTTTTTGTTGTACAAATTATAATACACAAATAATAAAGACTTACTCGTAATTACATGGTTTAATATCCTTTAGGAGGCCACTTTTTCCGTGCAGTTACTCTCCTATAGGTCAATAAAATGATTATTAAGTTATGTCATATACCTTATAAATAGTGTATTTATTAGTCGATACCTTACTTCACTAGGGACACAATAACAGTAAGGAGGGCGCCGGGGACGCGCGGTGCAGTCTTAACACGGGTACCTTTAACTAAGGATTACTTTACGACCTGTGGCCCGATTGTTAAAAACTTGTAACTTGGAAATTAAGTGGAAGTCTCTTTTTAGTAGATTTTGTTGGAAAAAAATATCCGCTTTAAATAAAAGTTGCAAGGTTTTGATAAACGGGCCTACTGCAGACAATCGGCTTTGCGCGTGCGAAGCTGGAGGGTCGTCACTAGCTCAGTCACGTTCGGTGAAACTTCATGTCGTATTTTCAAACATTTACTATGCTCGTAAGTAATACTAATGTATCTACTTATTTAATTAAATAATTGAACGTCGTTGCAAGACTATATACATATTTGATAATAGCAGAAGAAATGTAAATACGTGTTTACGTGAGCTGTCACGGGGATCACCTTGATTGACCCGGCTCTGGTAGGTCGTCGCCCAATAAAAGTATTAAAAATATTAAGCACACTAAGAACCTTGCCATTTTAGTAGTCATTGCCATTGTCAAGGTTGTTGTTTGATGTTCAGTATGGGGTTTTATTAGACAAGGCACTACTAAAGTGCCTAACATTTTCGTAAGGGTACTGTAGTTATGAATGAAAACCGGGTGAAATTAAAAAAGTTAAACGTGGTAAATCATGATAACGAAAACTTTACCTATGTACTATATAGTCTCTAAATTACCAACGAGTACATAACGTTTACAAGGTTTATCTGTTGATACGAGTAGGTAAGTCAAGCAAATAGGTACGAAAGTTATCGATTGACACTTCCGTGCTTTCGTGCAATTCGAGTAGGTAAATGGTTTTCCCTATTAAGGCATACCTAGAAAGGAAGTAATTAATCAAAATTATAGATACGCGATTCTATTGTAAAGAGAATAAGAGCTTGTGGAGATAATTTTCAGCTCAGCGACTGTCTACCCGTTTCTGCTGCTGACTGTAAGGACTCGTAGCTAAAAGTAGGCTTACATACCTTCATTATATGATTCATTAATATTTTATCATTACGTTACATAATAGAAATCTGTAAGGTTTTTTTTTATTTAACCCGTCACATTTTCATAAAGACGCTTCTCACTAAAGTTGTCCGCGACTTGTTGTGCTAGCCGTGCTGGCAACGTCATATGTTTTCGTTTTCCTGATTGATGACGTGAAGCCGAGTAACATCTTCTTAAATTTTTTGTTTATTCGCTCAGTGCCCCTGGTGTATTTGTTTTTTATGTGTAATATGCAATGTTTTTTCTTAACTGGGGTTATTTTCGAATAATTAGCAACTCTATCATAATATTCATTATTTTATATTCCGTCAATATTTAATGAGTAATAACAAGCCATATTATGACAAAATATTTTTTCACTTAGGTACCTACACACATTTAAATGAAAAACCCGCCACGTGCGAGGCGGACTCAGGCAAGGCTTCCGTACCGCATTATCTATACAATATTATTATAACCTTTTTTTCTTAGTTTCACCTGTACCGGTGTCTGTCTGTAACCACCGTTTCAGTATTAAGATTAACCCCCTTACTTATGAACGTGAAATAAGCTTGGAATAGTTTATGCCATGCTTTGTCACTTTCTGTAAGATGCAAATGTCACAATTACAGATAAGGACAAAGCATGGCATAAACTATTCCAAGCTTATTCCACGTTCATAAGTAAGGGGGTTAGCGTTTACTTGTTGCCATTATTAATATCGAGCAAAACAGGCAAATAATACACGTTGTATGGGAGCCCCCTTAAATAATTATTTTATTTTAATAAAAGACATTAAAGGAAATATAAAACCAAATATTCTGTGAATATTTCAAGCGTGTACCTTTTGACGTTATTAATATCGAGCAAATACGACAAAAAAAACACGTTTCAAAGTGTGGGAAAGGCCTCCTTACGTGTTTATTTTATTATGTGTTTATAGCGGCAACAGAAACACATCATCTGCGAAATTTTAAACTGTCTAGCTTTCACGGTTGACGAGATACAGCCTGGTGACAGACAGACAGACAGTGAAGAGTGTTACTATTAGGGTCCCGATTTAACCTTTGGGTATGGGACCCTAAAAACACAGATACACTGAGATAATAGGTTCCAATTAAACATTTTACTCAAATGCGACGTCTGATTTCCATTCTCCATTCTGAATTCTGATGCCTAATATTTGACTGAAACCTAGGTCTTATGGGCTGCGCGCCAATAAAAAGGATAGGCGCGGGTCGGCGCGGCAGCCCGCAGTTCGACGGAGCCTCGGGCGCCCCTGGCTGGGGGCGGTTCTAACAGTGCAGTGTCACCCTGCTGTGTGGCCAAGGTAAGTTCGTTTAACCGAACTAGCCTAACCTGAACCCTGCGGCCGTTCGCAGGTGAACATATTCGAGCCTGGCTCGAGGAGCCGCGCAGAACTAGCGTCGTAGACATGGATCCCCATGTGAACAATCAAGTTAGGGTAGTTTTTTTGCGATTAGTGCTTTTGCTGCATACAAAGTATTTTATTATTGATTTAAAGCCCTAGTCTATATTCAGTGCTATTTCAATGTTAACCTACACATTCTGTATATGGCGTTCTGTGTGAGAACACTACTCGTATAAATAAGCATAAAAAGGAAACAAACAATAAGATGCGTAGCAAAATTCCTTCGCAAATAGCAGCAGGGAAAAGAAAAATAAAACAACAATTTCACATTAAATTTATATTTACTGACAGATCTGAAACAACCACTAAAGCTATGATTTATAATGCATTTGTAACATTGTGTAAATACATACTTGTGTGGCCAGCCTCGGCACAGGGGCGGGGCCCACGGCTCGGCCGAGCGGGCGCCGGACTAGAACAGAGCACACACAACAAGTCGCGCTGCGGTACAACACATGCAGGTGCAACTCTCTTACACCACTCAGTTCACTGGATTTGTTCACAGTATATACTTAACTCATGTAATATAATGCAAGCCAGATATAGCTATAACACTTAAATTATTATCTAGAATTAAAACATTTCAACGTGATGTTTGAGTATGGACTCGTGAACAAATCGTAACGCAAAGCAGTCATACTCGTAGTCTCAGCGAGCTTTCGCCATAGCGGTGTCGACAGATCTGTGGCCTATTCTAAATAAGGTAGCTATAGTTAAAAACTTAGGTCTAAAGTGTAACCAGGCGAGGGGCGACGCGCCTCGCCCGTGACACGCACGACTCGGATGGCGCTACGCAGGAAACAGACTCCTGATGAAACAGCATGCCGTTTTGTTTTTACAACAGACATATCGACCCGATCGGACGAGGGACCATTCAAGAAAACAACATCTTACCGTATATAACTTCCCACTTTTACTCAACTCAAAGTAACAGAAATCATCTGGTAACTGATTTTTAAATTAACGTTAATACACAGACATGATCATCACAAGAATCTTATGATTTATTATTCTTATCAGCTACTGTTACAAACTTGTAATCACTACGTTAAACTTATTTCAAAATAAGTCTATCGACGATACGTTAATAGAATATGATAAATAACAATGTATCGTTATTTAATATTTACATTGCGGAAATTAAACTCACATTCCTAAATGTGTGCATTTAAAAGGTATGAAAGATAACCATGGCTACTAAAATATAATTTATCCACAAGTGGGCAGGCGCCGGCGCCGCGCCGCTGCTGCGCGCGCGCCGGCGGCGCGGCGACGGGAGCGACGCGGCCGAGCGCCTCCCTCACAACACTAATCCTATTACTCGTTACATGAGGTAGTTAAGTTTCATAAATTGTGTCATTTTGTTACATTATTGCTACGAAGAAAACTTCTGTTATACAAACTTTTTCTCAACAATATAACCTATATTTTATTGTTTAATCTGCTTACAACAGTTTGTACGTATGTTTACAAATTTAGTAAATTGTGTAGGTACTCGGTATAATTACCTAGACGCGCGCGCGAGCGACTATCTACTCGACACTACCGATGGGACAACTAGTCACCACTTAACCGCTATATTGTACAAAATATGTTATAAATTTATTCGTATCTAGGAGGTAGGCCAACTGGGTCCAAAATTGTACGACACTTAGTTATTGCTTTACTTGAACGAAACAACATTGTATAATTATTATGATTATATTGGCTCTTTATTAGATATAGTCACTGATGAGGTAGATCAACATTGTAAGTGCTATTCTATTTGTATAAAAATACTTCTGCAATATAATCAACATTCAAATACAAACATTATCAAAATTAATTCCATTATAATGTTCATATTGCACATTAAGTCCAAATAAACCGATTGTTGTGCAGGTTCTAAATTATCTAATAGACCAATGATATGGCAAGACAGTGAGGGTCTCCGCGTGCCCCGCTAGACGGCGCGGCCAGCGGACAGTGCGCGGCGAGCGTGCGTCGTCAACGGCCATTCTGGCGTCGTCGACGACAGTTCTGGCGCCGGCGAGCGAGGTACTTTGAAACCCTCACGCATTGTGGCCCTGATATGTTCTAGTTTACTGTCAATACATCCAAACAATCATTTTCTCGCACTTAAGTATGTACAAATATTTTTGATGTCCTTAAATTTTAAGTACATTTATCAATAATCGTGATAATTTTATTTATTACTATACAAAAAAAAACATTTACATTATCATTATTTAAATTATTGCTAGAGAATTTCATTAGATATTACTAAGCTAAACTTATAAAAATTAAATTGTTTCGCAACAGACAGTTGGCTGAATTAATTTGGCAACGTTCAGGAAGACTACTTTCCTACCACTAACGAAACAGGAATGTTTGTAAACTAAATTCGTTTGAATAACAAATTGGTAACTTATTTTGGACATAAATTAGTTCAATGAAAACATTCCGAAATTTAAACAAAGTAGTTATAACTAGCTTACATTTAAACAAATATTAACAGAAAAATAATAATAGGAAGCACCGGGAAAATATTAATACAAGTCAATAGAACGTTAAATTTATAACTAGAACAAAAACGCTACGAGTCCCAACCCGCTCTGGTCTTGGGGGCGCGTGCTGGCGAGCCGCGGGGGTAATACCTTTATTTCTCGAAGTCAAAATAATGTCAATCATGGTAAACTTCATCATAAATTCATTCTTTTAACCTAAACTACATAATGTACTGGGCAATGTCACACAGAAAGTGTAATTTTTTAAATGTGTCATATCTCTGGCAAATAAGTCCCAATAATATTTATATAAAATATTAAAACCGTAGTACAATACGTACACGTTGTATTATTTAACATTAACTACAACCAAGAAACGTTTAAAATGCATATAAACGCATAAACAATGTATAATTAATAGTTAGCTCTTAAGGATTTTTTCTAATAACTTTGATATTACTCGTAATTCATATGTAAAAATGATATGGTCTCGTCTACTAAAATGTTAAAGTGGAATATTATTCCGTCATATAATTACATGTTTTGGAGCTCCGACGCCCAGGCATGTAAAGTCACCTTGCGCCAAAAACAAGGTTAGGTTGAATGAACAACAAAAAACTCAAGCCCACGAACTGGATGCATACGCCCGAGCCGCCGCGCTGCGCCCGGGGCAGCGCTTGCGCATAATCAACGCAAACAACAAAACCTCCCGATTTAACTTTAGAAAACTACAATTCTACTTAAGAAATATTTTTATTGCAAAGTTGCTACTTTGTAAATTTTAAATGATATGATATGTCTACACGACACCCTAGTACTCTGCTCGCGACGGAATGGGATCTACGGAACCGTTTACGAGGACGGCGGGGACGTCGACGACGATGAAGTGCGCATGTTTTTCTTAATATGGGTATCGAAGTGTTTGATCATGTGATCTTTCCTAATGAACCCCTTGCCACAGTGGTCACAGGCGAACGGCTTGCAGCCAGAGTGTAGGCACATGTGCCGGCGCAGGTCCGTCTTGTGGTTGAAAGACTTGGGGCACTCGTTGCACTTGAACGGCTTATTATCCGCGTGCTTGACGTAGTGCCCCTCGTAGGAGACGTCGTCCGAGAAACGCTTGCCGCAGCGGTCACACTTGAATGGCTTGGCGCCCGAGTGGAAGGTCTTGTTGTGCTGCGTGAGGTAGCACGCTTTGTTGAATAGCTTGTCGCACTCGTAGCACTTGTGCACCACGCCGCCCGCACTCGGCTTCAGCGCGTTGCGCTCGGCCAGCGGCGTGCTTGAGACCGTTGACGAGATTAACGGGGACGTCCGATTTTCGTTTTCTGCCTTTGCACTCTCAGGGCTAGCCGGGGATTTCATTTGTGTACTGTAATTTTCTTTGTTTGCGTAGTCCATTATGTCTTCTATTTTCAATATTTGTAGCTCACTAGACTCTGTGCGCATTAAATCATCTTCGCGTTTTATTGTTTTCCCCCCCACCGCGTACCCATACGGGTAAACCTTAACATGCTCGGGATGATAAGAAACGACTTCTTTGACTGGTCTGGGCGCTAAACTATATTCATAATCCATACTCTGTCCACCGATTTCAATATTAGTATATTGCAAGGGAGCGTGAACCGGATCGACTATAATATAACCGGCGGTCGACTCGTTAGCAATAACTTGACCCCCCACGTTAGGCGATGTGATATAGTTAGAAACGTACACGCCGAACCGCTGTGTCTGCAGCTGCGCAAAACTGGGCAGCCTGCCGCCAGTGGATTGGTTCGACACGTCTTGTTCCATAACTTCGGCTGGTTCAGGTGAAGATTCACCAAAAGTAGCCGGATTGGCTATAGGCAGGTTGTTGATAGCCATATCCATAACGTGGGGGGCCATCCCGTTTGGGTAGTTCGGAGCTATACTCTGCTGAAAATTCTGACCCAAATATAATGGAGTGTGCGTGGGGTCCGGAGCCGAAGCCCCCAAAGGATCCGTAGACCTCGGACTGTACGGGTTGACACCCAAATGACTGAACGGCGGCAGCGTGTGCGGTGTAAGAGCTGGCGTAGTCTGAGTTAGAGCTGGAGTTGTAATATTGCTGGTTGATACTGATAGCAGGCCCCTCATATGGTGATTTTGAGAAACAGAGGGACCTGCTTCCCCGTTTGGGGGATTCCCGGATGTAGTTATTGGGACACCTTTTGAACTTTGATGATTAATGTCTGCAGGATTTCCTATACCCGGTGGTTGACTACCTATGTTGAGCGGATGAGAGCCAGCCTGATGCTGTAAAGGGTGATTAGCTAATGGATTATTACTGAAATTATTATCTAAATTACCCTGTTGAAGATGCGTGTACGGAGATTTGGACTGCATGGTGGCCACTCGGTGTGAGCGGTCGAAGTTCTGCGTAGCGTACGGCGACTGCAGGGCGGCGTCGTCCATGCTGCGGCCGTCTTCGGAGGGCACAGGGCTCTGGGTGTTGGAGTCGGCGGACTGCTGCTGTGCCCGGGCGTGGATCGCGTCACGGCTCGGATGGTGGTGGTTCGATATTGGCATTGTGGCTGGATCTGGTTGACCTGATGATCTTACTGCATTTTTATGTAACGTCGTATTGTAATGTCTCTTCAGATGGCCAGAGCTGGTAAACCACTTGTTGCAGGCGGTGCAATTGTAAGTTTTTGGTCTCCTAGCTTCGTTGGATTTCCAGTTTGCTCCCTTGCCACCAATAGGCGGCATAGCTGATGTTGCTGGGTTAGATGGCTGTGTACTTGTTATTTGTGGAGCTGCTGACGAATCATAGGGTCGATAGGGTGGCTTCATGTCAGGATTAGAAGATGCCACAGCACCCGCGTAGTCCGTTAATGGTGGCATTTGAACGCCCGGATATATCTTCTGTTCAACGTGCATAAAAGGCTTTTGATCGTGGTGCACAGTGAGAAACTTATCTTGAGTATAAGGAAATTTCTGTTCTTGATGAAACATTTTTGTTTCAGTCGAATATGACTTTTCACCGAACATTTTTTGATCTTTAAATAAGGAAACATCGCCGTTAAGTTGTGGGTTGCTATACAATTTCTGAGTTTCCCAAGGCATCATCGGTACGGTACGAGAGTTGACCTCTCGGCCTTGGGTAGCGGTTTGGTCATAAGATGAATTAGGTTGATCGACTTCATTGCCTTGATAAACCACTTTTTGTGAATCCAAGTCTAGTATATCGGAAGACTCTTCGTGCTCTTCTTTAATTTTAGTGTTGTCATTCTGGTAACCAGAGTTGTTGTATTGCTTCGCTGGAAATTGTTGAAACGGCAACGAGGCCGACGAAGGGGCGCTAGAGCCCGCGTGCGCCGAGTTGCAGTGCTCGTTGAGCTGCACGGCGGAGTCGCACACGAAGCCGCACTTGTCGCACTGATTCGGCGACGGCGACGGCGTCGGCTGGTTCAGGGGCTGCCCATACAGCGGGCTCGAAGATGACACTTGAGAGACCCTCTCTTGCATATTGTAAGGATGGAAGCGGTTCGGTTTATGATAGTCTTGGTTGTATTGCGATTGCTCCCAATTTATTTGATCAGGATGTTGGCTTTGTGGAAATCCAGAATGTGAATAGCTATTACCAAATTGTGCTCCAGGTGAAAAGTTGGTTTGATCCGGATTTTGATAGGGCGATGGCGCGCTGTGGTAGCTCTGCGGCGTGGCTGGGTGAGGGAACTGCGCCGACGTCTCCGGCGTCGCCCGCTGTTGGAACTCGGGGCTCGGCTTGGTAATCATGCTGTCGCTCGAGTCAGCCGGGGCCGACACTGTTGTCTCACTCTTCACTTTTGTACCGTTGTTGTTCTCGGTATCATTTTGTGCGTTTTGCGTACTCCACTTTGCGTACAAATTTTCTTTGTGGTATTGTACATGTACTTTTAATGAATCAACTGTGTCCAGGTAGAGATCACAAACATCACAATGATAATCCCTCGACGGTAAGGTCGACGACACTGCGCTGCTGTTCGCCATTTAAATCATCAATCCAGCGGAGAGCACCGTCTCCTCCAACGAAAAAATAATAATAAAAAAGCAACACTTTTCGTCTTGACGTACATGAAGTCCGCACCGCATCAATCAGGCGCCACAGGTTAGAGTCATGGTCGCGGCCCGTCGCCCCTCTTCTCAACTTAAGTTATGCCGCGGTGTTGTTATCGAAGAAAGTTTTTCGCGGCATTTCCGCGCGGGGCGGGCGGCGCAGCCACGTGCGCGGTGTAAACACTCCGCAACGCGGCGCCGAGCACCAAAACAAACTTGCCGCGTCCGACTCACTCCTACCACTACGAACAATTCTGTCTTTCACTAGCCGAGTTAATGTAAAAAGTTTGTTTCTAATTAGTTAGCACTTTTCAACTAAGTCTGAAATACACGAAATGTTTATTGTACATCACAGAATTAACAACTTGGCACTTGTTTAAAAATCGGAGGCGCGAGACTTTGTATATATAATTAATGTAGTGCACAGGCAGTCGGCGTGAGCGCGGAGGCCACTCGGGTCATCCGCCGGGGTAGGTGCGAACGTTGCGAGCGGACGTTTAGTAGCAACTGACAGCCTTCCCGAAGTCGCCTTCGGGGGCATGACTTCAATAACAATTCGCAACGTCGTCCCCCACCGAGGCGTGTGTGCGAGCGAGAGCGTCACGCGGTGATGAAGTTATCGCTCCTTCGTCCTTTTGTGCGTCCTTGGTGCGAGCGGGACGGTGGATGCGGGGGACCGGGGTGCGAGGGACGCGGATGGTCCTACTCTTTCTCAAAATTGAAATGCCCGGTCGAAATGTCCGGTGATGCTGCGTCCGAGTAGGATAGCGATAGCACCCACCCTTACAATGCGGGCGGACAGAGCCCTGCGACGAAACTTTATAAATTTAAAATCCGTTTCAGTATAACGAGAAATACTTGCGACATAATTAAATAAATATACCTACATATATAAAGTTATATATTTTGGTTAGCAATGTTATAAACTCCTAAATCATAATATTCTGTTAATCATGCATGATCAAAGTTACCTACTCAGGTAATTAGTAAAATCAAGCGTTATTTTTTTAATCGTGTGATCGTCCACAATGTACCTAATTGGATAAGTCATTATAAAGTTGACTGCCTACTTGTTTTCTCTAATTAATTATAATATAAATCAATAAATATCGGGGACAAGGCATCTCACACAAATTTTAAAACTAAGCTCTAGGCTTGTACTATGGGTACTAGGCAACGATAAACATACTAATATTATACAGAAATAAAAAAACTTATATACATAGAAAAGAACCGAGACTCAAAACAAATACTCGCGTTCATCACATAAATATTTTCCCTGGCCGGGAAGCGAACCTGGGACCGCTAGTTTCGTAGGGGGGGTCAGTACCAGGTATAGGCCGATTCCGTCATCGTCGTCTAAGTAAAGTGCTTAATGTTCAATCAAAGAAGGTACTTAAGTACTGTGCATTTATTGTACTGAGTAAAACACATTACCAACGTTACCATAGCACTTATTTAGGTTCATGACGGTAATGGCGGCCCCTTAAAAACAATACGAATGTTAAAGAACTCTTGCCAAAGGCCCTGTACTTAAGTTTAATTTAATATTATTATTAAATTTAAACATGTTATTTCTATACAAGAGTATTTTTTATATATTTATTAAATTTAACTAGTCTTAATCAAACAATGTAATCAATACGTTATGGTTTAATGATACGATGTTTTTGAAATATCTACAGTATAAGTTCGTGGGGTTCTATCTATATCATATAAGTCGTATACTTCAAACATAGTTTTTGCGTATATACAAATGTTGTATAAAATACATACACTCACATAACGACACGCCGATTACCAGAGTGGGGTAGGCAGAGCTACCAACAAGTCTAACAAAAACTTGTTGTTCATTCTGTTTCCATATTTTGCACAAATAGGGTAAGAAGATGTTTACCAGTGTATTAGTGACAGGTTGCAAGCCTAAGCCTAACAGTACAAACCTTTATTCCCTTAGTCGCATCTTACGACATCCACAAATAAAATAAAACATTTTCCGATATGAAACTCCTCAAAACTACTGAAAATAATAGTTACGTGAGTATTTTTAAACATAAAATTTAAAATAAAAAAATCTGTCATTTAATTTTATAACCCAAGTTAGCACTTTTTTGCGCGAGCAATAATATACCTAACCGGTGGTGCTGTGAGTATGTGTTGCCCATTTCGCATAGGTACTGAAATACGCCACAACAGTACCCTGTGACTATATTTGTGCATTTCAAGTTATCAAACCGATCCGTTAAATTATACCTTTGTCTCTCATCTACCTGTCTTGTTTTAAAAGTTTCAGCAAACTCTATAGTAATTATTGTAGTTTCACGATAGTCGAGTTCCGCGCAGGGCACTGAAAATTTTGCATCGTGGACGGCCGAGGGGCAGGGAGGGGGAGGCTCTCAGGCGCGGTTCCTTCAATTTTTTCTAAACACATCGAACCGTCTCTGCAGCGTTCGTTCCAAACTCGGACATGGCACACTGCTATTAACATGAATGCCCAATGAGTTCCGCTTGTAAATAGTGAGCAAGGCGGACTGGCCCGTCGGCGGTGGTCACTTTTCGGATCTGTGGGGGTAGGACGCAGTGTGCGCAGTTATCGGCCGGACACGAGGGCCATGCAAACTATGAGGGGTGCCGAAATCGATTTTCTCGGACTACGCCGATCGCTTCCTTATCCACGCTTGCTGTGCGGTTTTACACTCGCCTTTTCTCGATAACCAATTTGTAGCAGCTCGACTCGGCTTTGTTCCCAGATAGAATATCGCTATACTTACCTATTACAAAGAAGGTATCATTCGTTTCACCGTACAACAGGTATACAATTTTCATGGAATGGGTAGTACCTAGGTCTCCAATAGAATTATAACATGTCGCACTGTTTTTAAAGTAGGTACCTACATGTCTTTTATGGTTCCGTACCTGAAGAGCAAAAAACGGAATCACTTTATTGTCGTTTCGTCTGTCTGTCCGTCTATCTGTCAAGACCCTTTATCTCGGGAACGCGTAGATGTATATAGTTGAAATCAAAACCATATACCTACCTACTCAAGTCCACAGTCTGTTAATACCGTAAAAAAACAATATTCTAAAAAAAGTTATGCCCCGTTAATCTATGCCGCAAAAAACGTATATTTCGACACTCAAGGGAATAAAAATGTATTGGGTACTTCCCGGGCAAGAAGGTCTTACAGCAGAATAAGTTATCTCACAATCATTAATAATTATATTCACAATAGTTAATTGACGACTCGTTGGCCTGGTTGGGAGTGACCCTGCCTCCGAAGCCAGCGGTCCCGGGTTCAAATCCCGGTAAGGGCATATATTTGTGTGATGAGCACGAGTATTTGTTTCTGAGTCTTGGATGTTTTCTATATATTTAAGTATTTATTTATCTATCTACGTATGTTTATCGTTGTCTAGTACCCATAGTACAAGCCTAGAGCTTAGTTTGGGACTAGGTCAATTTGTGTGACATTGTCCTGTGATATTTATTATTATTTATTATTAATAGTAAATTTGTTGCTCCAATAGGTACACAAGAAGACACTGTTAACTGACCACCCGTAGACTTTAATACGTTGCGATAAGGTTTATGTTCGTTTGTAAATGTACAGTTAACAGTGTCTTCGACTGTAGATCACATAAAAATATAGGTATTGTTTATTTGCGATTGCAAACTTATTTGCAGCAGTGGCGAAGCGTGGCCCAAACCAGTAGAAAACGGCTTTCCAGTCTTGAGTGGTCTGAGCCGTAGTCCGACTCGCACTTGTGTGAGTCGGACTACGCACTACGCATTAGGGTTTCGTTGAATAACATTTTTTACTATCAACTAACTTTAGTCCGCGCCTACTCCGTTGACGTCTAAGTTTTTTTTAAATCCTTTTATCTTTTTTAAAGAAAAGAAAACACACTCAGAAATTACCAGCAAACTTAGACCCACGAACTTAATAGTTACCACGTTCAAAATGTTTTATATTCATATTCATTTATTCCTTGCAACCATGGTATTTACAAGATGTTAATTTCCATACAAGCCAGTACAAGACATGGACCCTACTAGGGTGTAGCAACGTACTTACAAAACTTAGCATTAATATAAATTTACTTAAAATACAGAATTTATACAAATAATGATAATTATAAATAGGTAACATTCACGTTTTATTAAAGGTAATTATATCTAAAGGTAACATTAACTAGACTAATTATTTTAGGAACATTGAAATTACTTAAGTATAATTTTATTCAATTCTTAATTAAAGAAGAAAACAAAAATAAATAAAAAAAAACTAGTTTTAGTTATTAAAAGTACTTATTAGCTTATTGTTACCTACTATTCATCAAGATTTATCAAGTTTACCTTGAAAAATAGGCGGGGAATGCAATTTTAAGGACAATCAGAGCTCATATCTCTCTAATAAAAATGACAAAATGCAATCTCGATGTTAATTTTGTGATGTTTTACCTAATAATTATTGATATCTAACAAGCCGGTTTGATTTCTAACACTTAAAATAAACGTGAGTAAGTGAAACACGTCGGTAAGTGCACCTGGCACTGCATATTACCGGCGTGTAAAGGAGCCCTCATGTGCCCAATTTACTAAATAAACACTTTGAATTTTGTTTTTTTTTTTTGAACGCTTCGACACTGATTTGCACTTTGAAAACTAATCGCGACCTATGTATGGAATGGAGACAACATGCAGTTTTTCAGCGGCAAAGTAAAGTATATTCTTATAGGATCGTATGTAACCCTCCTACCGACCCTACTAACCGACCTTTTTAATTGTGAATAGAGTTCCGCAGACTTCTTCAACCTAGTCAGTAACTACTTATTATATCTACCTTAAATCCTGAAACTTCTAAATTTAAATTGTCTTTAGGTCTCTGGTCGAAGCAGGGTAGATGTATAATCCATAGATGACATTGTAAGTATAATGTAGAGGTGTACGGTACATTGCAGAACACAGGTAGGTATATACCGACTAACAAAGAATAGGCAAAGGCCTATCCAATCAGCAGCTCTTCTATTCTAATAGTGTAGGTAGTCGTAAGTACTTTCATTGTTACAAGGCCTAAATGAAGGCAATAAGATCGGGCAGAATGCCGTGTGGTTGCGGGTTAAACCACAGTATACAAAATATTTCATAAATAATAAAAATAAATGCCCCGTGTGGTTGCTGGGTTACAATAGTGCCACTCCATGTCGTCCCGTGGATGTCGTAAGAGGCGACTTAGGAAATAAGGGCTTGTAGTATTGTTAGGCGATGCATGGGCTTGCAACATGTCACTAATACACTGGTAAACATCTGGAATATGCAAAATGTGGTTACAGAACAATAAAAAAGTCTTTTTAGAGTTGTTGGTATTTCTGTAGCCCTGATGCCTACCCCACTCTGAGAATGAAGGCGAGATGTTAACTATGTATGTACGTGTATGTATGAATAAAAGCCAGAGTTCAACACGATGTTGTACCTACAATGGATCCATTTTTTAGGGTTCCGTAGTCAATCTAGGAACCATTATAGTTTCGCCATGTCCGTCCGTCCGTCCGTTTGCAGCCTAGCTCAGAGAATATTAATACTAGAAAGCTGTAATTTGACATGAATATACATATTAGTGACGCAAAGAAAGTGGTAAAATAAAATGTTAAAATATTTTTTTTAGAGTACCTACCTCTCCTTCACTTAACGTGGGATGTATTTTTATTTTCTCGTCTACCCCATAGTGTGAGGTGTTGTTGGATATATCCTTTAAAAATATTGCGGGTTTGTGCAAACAATTTTTCGATTAAGGGATCCGTTTATGAAATATTATGCTTAAAAGCGCTATTTTTTGTTAGAGTCAAGTGTCCAAGTTGCTCCTGCAGCCAAAACTACGAATGAAAAAAATCAGAAAAAATCTTATAACACGACGATTCTTTAACGAATTTAAAAGGATAATTATCAACACTTCAGGGGATTAAAGTGTTTATACCTAGGTACCTATTAAAATCACCTAAGACGGCGCCTAATAACTTTAAATAGAAAATTATAGTTATTACTTGCTGATTTTTATGTTTGTAGTACTTAACGGCTTCGGAACCCTACAATGAGCATGGTCCGACATGCTCTTGCCAGGTTTTTAAACTTAAATCCACTCTAAAAAAATATTGCACCTACCTACCTATATGGCGGAAGTCTTGGTGACTTAGTTCTACACTCTATTAGCCTTTCCGGTAGTAAGAGTAGATCCGTCTCTTGATTAACCGTTAAAAGAAAAGAGACAAAGCGTCGAGTCACGTATTCTCGAAGGAGGCGGCCAGTAGGGCACTGGATTCTTTCCACGGCGCGTCACTTGCCACTCGGGCCCCGATCTCCGTGTTTTATTTTTAATCAAAGCTTAAGATAGACCTTTAATCATGTTGTCGTTAACACTATTAGGCCTACGATAACTCATTTAGCTAACGTTAGGGCTTAGCTGGAAATAGTGGCATTGGTACCTTACTTAAGGAATGCAATCCCGACTCGAGACTGCAAATTCGAGATCCCGCGGGATTAGAAATATCAATCCCGCGGGATCCCGGAATCATCGGGATCCAGTCTAGATTAAAAAAAAAAAAAAAATCGGATGACTGAAAAAGCTAATAACTGCTTGTTTGTGATAGTAAGGTTAACTAAAATAACACGAAATTGCTCGAAAGAAAAACCTTTATTCTTTAACCCCTTTTTTCTTACCAACTAAATAATTATCAGGTTTTATGGAATTTAACATAGGTAAATTAGGTAATCAAAACAATAAGTAAGCATATTTCAAGGGAATTAGGAAGTAGTTACCTACGAGTGATTTTGAAAATGACTCCTTAAAAAACAAAGGGTATTAATAGTGTCATCTGCTAAACGGCATCTAATGTCCGTTGCAATGTACCCTATGCTGCTGAGAATGCCCTCTCCGACTCAACACTGGTTAGCAACAGCGTGGCAAAGCAATTATATGCAAACTGCAAAAATCGCCCCCTTGTTCCTCCACACTCAAATAAATCCATTTCTTTTTTTATGGTAGACTCTAATTTGTCTAAGCTCGTGGACGTCGATATACATGCACATACATTGCGCCCCGAGTGGACGTGTGTAGCGTCGCTGACCACTGCCGCCCAATCCCGTCAATCTCGAACGGGATCTCGTCCTATGATACGTCGGGATTGATCCCGAAAAATTACACGAGATCTCGCGAGATCGGGATCCCGCGGGATCGGGATTGCATTCCCTAGCTGTGGGGCATGATATTACGAAAACTTTAAACAAATTGGATGATATTTTGTGCAAGGGGTAGGTAATTTAGGTTGAAAAAGAAATGTAAACCATCAGTCAAACTGCGAGAAAGTCAACTTTTAAATAATTTCACAATTACCCCAAGACAGTTCGTAATTATCCATATCCCAAAAAAAAAATCTCAATATTTCAAATGCCTAATACTTGGAACCTAAGTGAATAATTAGTAATGAAATAATATACTTAGAACAAAATATTCAATTAAGTAAACACAGGTAAAAATAAAACTCCTAGACTACTTAATTATTGACCAATAACCAAAGCTCTAGTTAACTCATAAACAAACCTGTCGGAATTGCTCCAATGCACAAAAAGGTCTATTTTTACATAATTATATTTGACGTGACGGCTGTATAGATATTAATGCTTTCGACTGCACTTACCTACCAGTGTTTGCTACACCGTCGCGTGCCGCGCGAGCGAAACCGTTGTCGAGTCGTTGACGAGCCCTAAGTCAATCCAGCTATCTTACTTCCATGCAACGCGCATGTAGGTAGCTAGCGACTAGAATTAGATATCTAGGCGTTCGCTGGAGAGTATACGATGCTCGATGCGATGGCAGTCGCACCTTCGATATTAACAGTGTCCACGATCAACGTGATTTACTGCGAATGTCTAATCATAATCAGTAGGCCAGTGTCAATAAGCAGAAAGTTCGCGGCGCCGCAGAACGAACAAAAGTAACCCCTACTGCGGCTCGCCTAGCTATGAATGTGTTTGTTGCCCCAGACCCTCATAAAACGTTATGAATGACACGGTCGTAGGATGGGGAATAACATAGTATTTGCTTTATAGTAATGCCGGCTATTACGAAAGTCAAATTTTCTATTACGCAGGTATGAGAATGCTAAGAACAACTTATTAGATAGGTTTTGTTCGGACACTGTTTATAGTCCATTCGCTTAGATAGTGACGCTAAACTAGGACGCAGTTATGGTTATTAAATGTAATATATTATACTAATTTAATTCAATGTAAACTGCCAAATTCACTTACGAGTACGCCTTCTTTGTTTACGCGGCGGCATCCTTTGACAAAAGGCGGCACGTGACAAGGCGGCGCGATACAAAGGCGACGACACTATCTAAGCGAATGGATAAAAGGATTTCGATTTGGTAAGTCCAACCAACGGTTTAATCCTAACACCAACCTATGCACTACATAAAGATGTTGATTAAACGATGTTAATAGGTACCTACCTAATATTTAACATTTTCCAAATACAAATTTACTTAGTCCATGATTTGACCTTACCTACTCGTACCACCATCAAATCAACGGTGGTGCCCCGCGTAGCACGTCTATACAACCTACTATATACCTATACCTACATACCTATATTTTTATCACTTTCTCGAAAATGGGTCCAACGATTACGATTAAATTTGGATTGTTGGGGATTACGGGACCGAAAAATCAATCTGTCTAGTTGTTACCTTTGGGAAAAATCGTTTTTAACCCGAGGGACGCACGGTCTTTCTAGTACTAAGTAGGTACCTAAAAAACCATGTAGGTAATTCAACGTTTTTAAATTTAATAATAGATAGGTATTTATTTTTGATTTTATTAATACACAGTCGACGCTTGGTACGTTATGTTGGGTGTACATGCGAGTACATTTATGACTTCGACCTTACGTAAGACCACAGTAAGCTGCCTCTCTTTCTCTGACATAACGAATATAAAACAATCATGCAATACATTTGTGCCTGTCTACTGACAGATGTCAGAAAGAGTATCGTGTGACCGCGATAGACAGCCGAGTACTAGTAACTCTGGATTTACTGCACTAAACATGTTAAATGCTATTACAATATTATAGGCGTTTCATATACAAAATATGAATAGGAGAGCCTCGGTTATTTTATCTTGAATTACATAACATTGAGTATCCAGCCAGATACAATAATTAATATTATTTCTGGAGTTTATTTTATAGCATCCTAGTTTTTCGTAGTAATTCGAATATTACCAGTATTACTTAATAATCAAATTAAGTACCCGAACTTATAAAAACCACTCACTTACCGTATTGACACTGGAAATTCCTAATCGCAGTTCGGACCAAGACGGTAAAATTAATTTGCCTTGATGATTCATATATTTCAACCGAATAAGTATAATCACTCATCATACTCCTAGTTACGTAGATACATGTATACGAGTAGTATAAAATAAACAACGCAACGGATTTGCCAGTTTGAAATAAACTTACTATGTACGTACGTACAGTCAAGGAATTTAATTTCCAACCCACCTAAGGCTCCATCTCGTATAGCATAATTGTCACCATATAAGTTACCAGGGCCTCTATTCAACTGCGTTATAACGATATCGTTTTTGACCTGTTTCCGTATTGTCAACGTTTTGATAACTCTTATTTCTTTTACAATAATGGCGACTGTGACATAAACGATTCTTAAACGTGTCAAACACGATATCGTTTTAACGCACCTGAATAGAGAGGCCCAGCACGGCGATACTTTGACATATCGCATATTTTCGACCTTAATGCATTGCGAACGTCTTACGACATTTTAACGAATTGGGTAGGGAAAAAAATTCTTGACTGTACTTACTGTGTGTTCAATTCGATTTATATGGACTGTATGTAGCTTAGTGTGTTAGCATGGAGTGAGTTAAAAGTGTATCAATTAAACGCTGCAAGTACATACCAGTAGTAGAGGGAACTCTCGGAAAGCTAATTATTATTCAATAGGATTTATTCGGGGTAGGCTCGTAAGGACTAGATTACATATAGACTATATAAACAAAATGTCGTAATTGCAAAGTGCCTTAGTAAGCATAATGCCTTTTTTGCAGAAAGTCAGTGAGTAGAATGCCTTAGTTGTACGATCGACAACTAATGCATAACGCCGAAGTTGCTAAATGACTAGTAGAGTTTACGTTACGACCAAATTGTAGAAAAGTCTTGGTTGTAAAATGACGCATAAGGCAAAGTGTCTGGATAGCATAATGGTCTTGGTGAATAAACCGTCATGATTGCATAACGACTAAGTAATATTAGATGAATTTTAATTTATGTACGAACGAGTTCATATTTATTGTCTAGGTCAGGGACGAAGTTACGGGCCAAACAATATAAAGCTATATTGAAAGAAGCTGGGCTTACTACGCTAAATAGAGTTAACGTAAAGTGCTGTACAAGAGACTCAACCACGCGAAAATCTATATTGGACCACGTAACTACTAATTTGAGTAATGATCATTTCCCCATGGCGATTATTGAATCATCTATGTCTGACCACAAACAGATGTGTATTGAAATAAAGAAGACCAAACCACCGTCAAGAATTCAGACCTAGTATAAAACAGTAGATTACATGAAGCTGTACTCTACAATTGAAGAAAATATTCTTAACAATCCCGACGATGACTACATGGTATTGGAAAACGCTATCATAAACCATATAAACCAAAGTAAAGTTTCAAAGACCAAAATACTAAAACCACCTCAAAAAGATTGGATATGTAAAGAAATAATAAATGGGATAAATCAAAGAAATTTACTATGGAGAGGATTAAAAGAAGACCCTGAAAACTAAATACTCCAAGAAATTTTCAAATCAAACAGGGACGACTTAAGAAAATTAATTCAGAACACTAAAGATACATACTATTTAACATTTTTAATCAACACATCGGCAAACCTAAGAGAATCTGGAATCTAATTAATGAACTAGATAGTAACAAATTAAAAAAATCTGTGAAACTCCAAAACTTATTATAACGCAATCTAAACAAATAACCAACTGTCAAGAAATATGCGAAGAATTTAATCAATACTTTTCAACAATAGGTTCTCTGTTAGCAGATGAGATACCAAAATTTTACCATGATGATTTTACTCAAGCCTTGCCTAAAACGGTATCAAATTCTATGCTAATAAATTTTAAACCGTGTACTGCTGACGAAATAGTCACAATAATACATAACCTCGATCCGAACTCAAGTACTTACCGGTCTCGATGGAATTAACATAAAATCTGTCAAATGCATAAAAAATCTAATTGTTGATAGTTTGGTTAGTAAAGTTGTTTTAATAAACTATTGTATAATGGACAGTTTCCCGAAACATTCAAAACCGCTAAAGTTACCCCAATCTACAAATCAGGAACAAAAACGGATCCCGGAAACTACTGACCAATCTCTGTTCTGCCTGCACCTTCTAAAATCCTCGAAAAACTCTCATATAACCGTTTAGATGATCACTTAAAGTCAATTAATTTTATTTTTGAACGACAATATGGTTTCAGACCTAAAAGCAACACTTTAACGGCAACAATTGATCTCGTAACTAAACTTAAAGCTAATATAGACAGTAAAAACCTTGCTCTGGGTTTATTCATTGACCTCAAAAAGGCTTTCGACACCGTTAGTCACAATTTGGAATTGAAGAAGTTGAAACATATTGGTATAGATGGCATTGCATTTAAAATGTTAAAGTCTTACCTACCAAACCGATTTCAAGTGATCAAAATAGGTGAAACAACAAGTTCATATCTACCAGTAACATGTGGTATACCACAGGGATCAATTTTGGGACCCCTGCTGTTCTCAGTATATATCAACAATATACACGAAATAGGGTTAAATGGTTATATTTCTTTATATGCTGACGATACGTGCTTATTCAATTTCGGGTCCACCATTGAGGCGCAGTACACCATATTGAAAGCGCAGGAAGATCTAAATAAATTATTTTCTTGGTTTAAGTACAATCTTCGCACAATTAATATATCAAAAACTTGCAACGTCATTTTCAAATCAAGGAACAAAATCATACCCGCTTACAATCCACTAAAAATCAATAATGAAAATTTACAGGAAAAAACTTTTGAAAAATACCTTGGCCTGTGAATTGACAGCTTTGTAACGTGGAATTACCAAATTGAGCACATACGAGTGAAATTATCGTCCCTTACCGGGCCACTTCAACGCATCGTTAGCTCAATTCCACATCGGATACGCTACACCATATACAATTCACTTGTCAAACCTCATCTTCTTTATTTAATAGAACTCTGGGGCAGTGCCGCCAAAACAAAACTAGCCGAACTCCAAAGACTGCAAAATAAAATCATAAAATACTATTTAGCTACCACTTTTTAATACCTACTAAACCTATATATAAAAAAAAAACTAAACTAATGAACTTAAAACAATTATACGCATATAACACTTGCATATTAGTTAGGAAAATATTAAACAGGTCACTCCATACTAACTTATCCTTTACGAAGAAGAAGCAAATAACAAAACGATCTACCCGACGCGCAAGTTATCTAGTATTACCGAAGATAAAAACTCAATAAGGGAAAAAAAATATTACTTTTGAAGGTGCTCAGTGTTATAATAAAGTACCGTCTACTATAAAACGTGTAAGTTCATTGAATGCATTTAAAAATAATTTATCACAGCATATTTATAATAGCGAATAACATACCTACCTAGCTACAACATAAAAAAAATGCGTTACTGAAATGAACACATATAAAATAATTGGAACGAACGTTTACGTTTTAGTTTATATACCTACTTACAATAACTGTTCTCATGTAAGCGACTTCTGTCTTTTTTGAGAATAAATATCTTTAAACTTTAAACTAGTATTTAAATAAAACAAGGATATGTAGATTATAATATCTATTATACAAATTAAACCTAAACATCTCTTCTTAACGTCAAATTTATTTTATTCTTAATGTAATTATTTGTATGTATCTAGTCGTTTTGCCACTTAGACGTTATTATTTTTTGACAATATGCCTACCTAGTCATTTTACTATCAGTACGTTCTGAACACGTTTGATATTTGGGCGTTATGAAAACAAAACGTTATAGAAATAAGTCCCATCATAAACCCAGGCATTCTACGAGCCCCAATGCAAAAGAGTTCGGCTACTATTTAAAATTGAAAGTAACTTTTTTTCAAAGTCAAATCTAGTTAGTAATTTTAATAGCATGGAATCAAGAAATAAAAAAAAGTATTGTAAAATTAATCAAGTTTATTTCCTACATAATACAAATTAAAATTATTTCTGTATTTAAATAAAAAAAATACAATTTCACAACAACAACGACAACGCATAATAGTTCGGCTATCGATCTTGAGTATGCAAAATAGTTCGCCTACCACTTAGTTGTCTCACCTTTACTCTTAAGAACAGCCTTGATTCTCAATGGCATCGTCTCTACCAACTCTTCACACTCTTTTGGGGTTATAGACTCCCAGACAGCGACTATTTTCTCTTTTAAATCACTTTTTGACCTCGATGGAAACTTGCGTAATTTTTTTACGGTAAGTTCGTGCGGGGCACGAGCACGGTGGTTTTGTTTGATAATTTTCTTTAAAACACGGGTTTCAGCGGCACTCGTCATACGCGGTCGACCCGACTTCTTCAAACACGAAATTGTGCCGTGTTTCTTGCGATGCTCAATGATTGACTGGACAGTATATCTTGGCAGTAATAAATCTCTGGCGATTTGGTTGGTAGATTTTCCACTCTCACTACTGGAAATTATAATTTTCCTGACTTCTTCTGTGACTGGTTTTCCGCGGCCCATGTTGCTCTAATTAATAACTTATAATAATGAAAAATACTTGGGGTATGTACTTATATATACCCTTTGACATGTTAAATGACAATGGGTTCCTAATTTATTTAAATCTTGTTTATTTTTTTGAGTAATACTCGTAAAGTTAAAGAGGCTTAACGTTAGGCATGTACGAACTATTTTGCATCAATTCAGAACCTGCCGAATTGTTTTGCGAAACCATAATATGATATGAATTAATATATATAGGTTTTTTTTTTCTTATAATGGATTTATTGTGCAATAGTGTAAAAGCAACGTCGTATTTATGGAGTATAATATTGTATAAATCGTTTGCTGCTAATGCCTTTCTAGAAATAAAACGAGTTGATATAAGATTCATATACTTAACAATCTATGACTTGACGAACTCTTTTGCATTGGGGCTCGTACTATTAAGACGTCTGCACAATTAGACATTTAGCTACCAAGACCTTATGAAACTAAGTCGTTTTGCTTACATAGTCTATTTGTAATCTAGTCCTTACGAGCCTAACCCATTTATTCTCCGCCAGCAGTGACCATAAATGAGCAGGACACAGGGCGCTGCACCGCCGGGCAGCAACCGCAGAGCCTCCCTGAAACGATCTAGTAGGTACCTACTTAAACACATTTATCCAATGTAGCTTCACGTGCTTAAGGTGTTTTGTGTATTTGTCTTGTGTGAACAGCTCCAGACTCCAGAAAGGCCGATACTACGGGAACATTCAACTAAACCAATCGTCCCTCGTAGATAAGCCATTTATGATATCTTTATAAAGTCAGTCAGTTTACTAATATAATATAACACTCTAGTTAATTTAGGTACGTTATATTATGTATAAAAAAAGCTTCCCCATATCCTCTATGTTGGTATACGTAACCTTCTGTCATCCACCTTCACGCTATTTTTGACATGTCAGGTGTTTTTTGATTGTCTGTGTCATCCATAACATTTGTTATTTGTTATAGGGATCCCGCCAACATCCCTCCAAAATAGAGACACCGAACATTCTCGTCACGTGCGTTATGCCCACAACTCGACATTGGCATAATATCTACACTTTGGCAAAAGAGCAAGGAGTGTAAGCAATTTATTAAAAAAAAATCTCAAGTCTCAAGTTACTTTAAAAACCGGCCAAGCGCGAGTTGGACTCGCGCACAAAGGTTTCCGTACCATTATCTATAAAAACGGAATTATGTCTGTTTTATGGGAGCCCCCTTTAAAAAAATGTTTTATTTTCATTTAAATTTAACTTAATATTCTGTGAATATTTCAATTGCTACCTGTTGCCGTTATCAATAACGAGCAAAAACGAGCAAAAAAAATCACGTTTGTTGTTAGGTAAATGTGCGTTTTGCCGAATTTGCCGTATCGCCAAATTTCTTCTATTTTAAGCTAAAGCTAAGTTTATTACTAACTGTTGATATTAAGTTGTAATATTTTTTCTGCTAGCTAGATACCTATTCCTTCCATTACGGTAGCCGGTTATTTGCTGGGACACAACAATCGACCAAGTTAGTTGATTGCCGTTTTGTAGGGGAGTCCTTGTGAAAATCGTTAAGGAATTGCGTATACTTCTGAAGGTCAAAAACTATTTTATGTTACCTTTGTGTTTGAAAATATCGTTTTCCTGTGTTTTTATTTTATTAGTTTTGTGTTCAGATAAATTAAGTGAATTTAGTGTAGTTATATTTATAGAAATTATCAAAAATGTGAATTCGGTGATGAGTAAACCATTTTGACTGGAAGGTTTTAACGAACTACGTTCGGAATCAGGGAAAACGTATGTTTTTTAATTATTTATTCACTGGTTGATCATGAACTATTTCTATATACTGCTTTACAATTCAAATAACTTGAAGTATTTCAAATTTAATGAGTGATTGCTGAGCATCAATAAACTAGATGTTTTTTGTAAAATGATGTGAAATGTATAATTTTTACAAGTTTTTGACATTAAAATAAGCTTATTGGCAAGGCTATTTAAAAAACATAATATTTAATAACCAATGTTACACAAATGTTCGAAATCATTTAACAAACATATCATTTGACAACCCGCGTTTTCTTTCCAAGACTGTAAATAATTCTGAATTTATTTCAGGACCATCGTGTAGGTTAGGTTAGGTTAGTTTTATAAAAATCCTGAAATATTTGTAGTTACAGAAAAAAGAGCGGGTTGGCAAATGAATAGGTTGCGAAACGACGCATTTGTCAAAGATTTGTCGAGTCGAAAAGGCAGAGAACCAAATACCATATCTATGTATTTATCGTTATAGCTCTAGGTCAGATTTATGATTATTCCGTAACTATTACGTCTAGTTAAACACTATTATTTTAATCTGTTCACTTGATAGGTTCCTCATAATTGGCTTATCCAATTCACCGAAAGGGCGTTCGGTGAATAGTACCCATGGACTCAGCTACCGAATCCATGTCTGCCTGAGTTAAATTACTGCACGGTGTTCATTGGAATATCATCCGTTATCCATTAAAAGCTAGGTCGATACTAAAATGTATTATTTTCGTGCATTTTTGTAAAGACCAGAACCTCCGAATATTTAAGCCGAAGATATCTCGAAGATGATTGTCAAATTATTATTTTTACTAGACATTTATGTGGAACTGCTGATGATGGAGCCGCAAAGTGGCGAAAAGATCTCGATTGTTAAGTATCAAAGTATGCCATGTTTGGACTCGTTAGTGTCGTGTCCATTAGAATTTAGCTCTCAGATAGTTAATGAAAAATTGACATATGTATGGTTTCGAAGGTGGTGACAGAATCTCTTATTTAATGAACTTTTGGCCGTATTAATAAACTCATCTTAGGTCCCCCATCACAAGATATGTCAAAGTAAACGTCAAGCCATAGCAGACTGTCATTTATGACGCATCTTGAGACAAGCGTTACAGTTAGATAAGTTTATTAATACGGCCCTAAGACACTAGTTTAGGCTGGTTGTCTTAGTTTTGAAAGGTAGTCATTTCATTCGAGACCATAGAGGCGATAGATCTCCCGTAAAAGTTAATACAACAATCTCAAAAATTAAATATACTTGAAAAATATCTGTACATACGGCAACATACATTTAATCTCAGTATCATATGAAATAAACGTATAAAAAGATATGAAAATGAAAAAAAAACTCATAGATATGAGTTGATAACGCCTTTTAAGAGAATACAAGTTAATATTAGATTATCATCGAGGATCGGATATTCGGTAGTTAAGATATTGACCTAAAGTAAGCAAAAACCCGGCAAAAGTAAGGCAAATATGAGCGGCTTCTTAGTAAAATTATTTTCATAACATATGTTTCAGGTTTCCGGGATTGCATAAAACGATACAAGACGGTAAAAATACACAAAACACTATCACGTGTCTCACTTACTCATTATGACTTGACTTTTATTATGATTAAAATAAATAAAATATAAATGTCTATTGTTTCACTAAAGTCCTGTAAAGTTTGTCCTGTGATTTATTTTAAGTTTGCGCACCACTCAGCGCCAAAATTTCATACATTTCCCTATCTGTGTGATGCGGCGGCCCGGCTCGGTGTTATGTGGAAATCAAGTTTCTTAGTTCGACAAATGGTACAAAACAGGGTAAGCAATTCAAAACCTTTAAGAATATTTAAAACATATTTCTGACCAGTAATTTATTTCCATGTACTTACATTAAAATGATGTCAAATTTATCAAAATTACCATTATACTATTGACCTATAAAAATCCCAGACCTTATTATAAATAAACGTACATCCAGGTCTTAAGCGTTCGTGGAAACGTACATTTACCTTATGGGAGCCCCTTAAATATTTATTTTATTATATTTTTTAGTATTTGTTGATTTAGCAGCAACAGAAAAACATCATCTGTAAAAGTCGCAACTGTCTAACGGCCGAACCCTATATTCAAACCGCGGACAGATAGCCTTACTTCGGATTAAAATTTGACACATTTTGTGTGGGCAAATGTCAAATTTCAACCCGAAGTAAGCCTTATCTATTCGCGGTTTGAATATAGGGTTCGGCCGTAAGGCCGCTTCCTGCCTTGGCGGTATGCTTGCAGTAAAACGTACAGGCGGCGTATGATTAGTAGGTGCCACTGGTTGCTTAGAAACCCTTGCCGATTCTGTGTTTTACTGCAAGCATACCGACAAGTCATGTAGCGCCTTGCTATAACGGTTCATGAGATACAGCCTGGTGACAGATGACAGACACACGGATGGACGGACAGACAGCGGAGTCTTATATTTAGCCCCGATTCGACCAAACTTTTTACACGGGGGTAAAGCTTACTCTGAGATTAGTAATGTCAAAATGCCATAGAAAACTGTCATTTTTTGACATTACTAATCTTAGAGTAAGCGTTTACCCCGGTATAAAAGTTTGGTCGAATCGGGCCTTAGGGTCACGTTTTACCCTTTGGTTAAGGTACCCTAAAAAATCACATGCCTTACAATTGCGTCGAGGTGGCGATTCAGATGATTAAAACCAACAGCTAGTGAAATCTTCTTTTTTGTAAAGATTTCCTAGTTGTAGGTCTAGCCTTATCCTAACTTTCTGGGCTTAACAGAAACATGCATTCTACCAATTCCAAATCCAACCGATTGTTGATAACCAAATGGACTGCTTAATAGACGTATTTGATTAAGTTTAAGTAGTAGGTAAATACCTAGGTAGGTAAAAAATTGAATAAGGAGTTACTCGGCAATAGAAAATTATTGGTAGTTATAAAATAAGAGCAACCACCGGACATCTTTGTCCTTCCTTTAGACGATACCGCGGCGACCAGTACCCACACAGACATTGGTTTGATTAATAATTAGGTTCCCGCGACAATGAAACACCAATTTAAAAAGATTGTTTACCGAACTTTACACTAATATCAATTCTAACATCACTACATAGTATAAATAAAACAAAGTCGCTTTTTCTGTCCCTATATCCCTATGTATGCTTAAATCTTTAAAACTACGCAACGGATTTTGATGCGGTTTGTTTTAATAGATAGAAAATTATATTATTAATTTAATGATTGCAGAGGAAGGTTTATATGTATAATACTTTAATCCGGAGCGAAGCGAGGGCGGGTCGCTAGTTACATGATAAAATACAAATAACTCGGAGGTGCGAACTGGGGTTCGAAAACTTTGAACCGGCGGCGTAACCCTTTGGTTCGAGACGCGCACCAGGGCTGGGATTCTACACGGTAATAACGATATCGTATTTGACGTGTTTCCGTATTGTCAACGTTTTGATAACTCTTATGTCATTTACAATAATAGCGACTGTGACATAAAAGAGTCAAATACGATATCGTTTTAACGCACCTGTGGGGCTAGACAAGGTGTAATCGACACTCGCTAAGGATTATGTTTCGATTGAAAAATATATGGAATTGACGTAATTATCTCGTTACTCTCTCTCTCGATGGCTTACGTCAATTCCATACATTTATCAATTGAAACATAATCGCTAACGATGGTCGAATGCAACTTGTCTAGCACCACTGAATAGAGGCCCCGGCCCACTCGTTCACGCACTGTTTGGTTACTTCAAAAGTAAGGTATACGAATTTGGCATTAGTCAAAGTAATTTTACTTAGCGCAGGCTACCTGTTATATATATATATAAAAAAAAATATACAGTTAATTAGTTAAATTACCTGATAGAATGTACCTAGACCGCGCACAGCTGCGATCTGCAAGATATTTACGTTTTACGATTCTCCTATTGTTAATTACGTACACAAAAATGAGCTCGACTTTGGCTATGTATTTAATCAAAGTTAAAAAGTGAAAAATTGATTTATAAGACCTATTGAACAAAACCACGCTCGATAATAACCGCTATAAAAGATTTCACGTCCCGGCTATGTGTCATCATCATCGCCTGTCAGCCGGAACCGAACTATTTCGGTTGTTTTCAACAATAAACCAAGTGGAACAAGACTAGATGAGAACAGACTTGTTCTATACTATTAATGTCACGGGAAAACGCATACGATATATCATTTTATTGAAGAGGAATCTAAAAAATCAAGTATTAACAGAATTATATAATGTTTAATAGAAACAGAAAAACTAAATTTTAAGTACATAACATACAGTTGCGACCGCTCAAAACATAAATAAGGTAAACAATACATTTGAGCAAATATCATTGACATCTGTTATTGTTACAGTAGTCAAATCTAAGATATCAAGATCTGGTATAACAAGGATAAGGGCTAAGCAACCAGGAATTTAAGATTTTTGAATATTGTCTAGGCAAACGTATATTAAAGATCAAAAGGAGCACACTAAAATCGGCCACGGAAAAGTTTACATAAAAACATAGAAAGTTGACATTATTAATGTCGAGCCTGATTCCTGTCGATAAAAATTGCATTACTGGCAAGCGATATTTTCTTGCTTTTTGTCGAGGTAGATAGATACGGTCGTTATGTAAAAACGCAAGCGGAAAACACCAAATCTTTCACTGTATTTAATTATTGGTGGACCAGATTGGCCAACACTGTAGCTTCGAGATGAGACAGGCAGCAATCAACCATAAAAAAAGTATAATATAGTTGTAGTAGGCGCCTATTCAGTAAAGTTTATTTCATGTTATTGATACAGGATTCACTATAAATAAATAAACCTTTACTTTTTTAAATATTAATATTAAATATTTTTAATCTAATTTTGTCTCTTTACTTCTGGTACAGGCCAGTAGTCGCATATCTTGCACTACTACGTCACCACAATTGTTTATGTAAAAACTTCGAAGAAAAACAACTCGCATCTGTCAAACGATCCCGCCAACTCCTGCGCTATCTGCCAACTGTATCTCCGGAGAATGAAGCTTAAAAACGGTTATGATGTGGTAAAGTATATTAAAAGAAGTAATAGAAATTGTACAAAGTTTTATCTGTTCCTTGTTTTTTTTTCTCTACAACGCACCATTCGCGTGATATAAGTAAAAAACCTAAAAATTAATCCTGTGGGGCTAGACAAGTTACAATCGAATAGGAACGACATCGTTAAGCTACTCGTTGCCACTTTGCGTGATCGAAAATGTAAAGGCTAGACAAGTTGCATGTCAACGATGAACTTACTCTCCCACGCCCGCGTCGTCTTCTTTTTCTTAAAATTATAAATTTGTCTTTGCTTTTCGATGTTAAAAGTCAAGTTGACGCTGTCGCAATGGGGCTAGAACATAGAAGAACTAAAAGCATAGAAGGAGCGATACAATAAAAGGAAATATACAGATGCTGATATCCACAGTTTTATTGGTATTCAGTGTGCCAAAAAGGGTCAGTTCTAGAAGCTAAAATATCATGATCATACACTGTTGCAAATGTAAACTAAGATTATGTATGCTGATATTGTATAGATCTATACTTATATACATAGAAAACATCCAAAGGTCAGAAATAAATATTCGTGCGCATCACACAAATATCTGCTCTTACCGGGATTTAAACCCAGGACCCCTAGCTTCAAAGGCAGGGTCACTACCAACTAGGCTAGCGTGTCGTCAAGTCAAATATTTTGAACACACATTTACTTTCGACTTCGATCAACAATATACAACTAGATAACGGGTCAGAGAACAAAACACGGCACAGCGAATACATACTCACTTCAAATTGGGAGTTTATTTGAATCCCGCGAACTCGCTACGCGCTTGTCTCGCTTTGAACTCGCCCGCAAATCGCCAGGAGTTAAGGCTCTAAGTAATCATTTGATTCAATAAATTTGTAAAAATACCTTCAGCTCCGGCTGTATTGCGCCGCCAACTTTTGAGGGCAAGGCAAATTTCAATGCACGACCTAACAAATTGTGACTTTGCCAGCCTGAGATTTGCCTTGAAAAGTTGTTGGACATCTCCAGAGGATTGCTTGCAAGCATCAGAAGCCGCCTCAACACCTTCACTTGCGTTTTCAGACGCTCCTTCTCAGTAATCGCCAGCAAATGGCTATGAGCCATATTTGATCACTCTGTTCAAAAAAGCACATTTATGTCTATTATTATTTTATTTTAGTATAATAACTTACTAACGATCACTAACTCGGTCAACACGGTTGCTCTTTGGTTAGAACGGAGGCTCCGTTTTCGTTTGACAACTCGCAATCGGCTTGAATCCAACTACAAATTATCATTTTATTTAAGTAAAACCAATTTTTGGGAAATCAATCATTCACTTGGTTTCAGAAATGGCTCGCCATCGCTTTCGAATAAATTGACGTTACGTGGAACAATTGTTTTCATTTAGACAGCGACTCTTCTTCTAACTGTCAAAAATGAAAACGATTGCGACCGTGAGTACGTTAGGCAATAGGCCTGCCGGGCTATAAGGGCTTTTTAATTGGGAAAAGTTGGGATTGTCGTCTACAATATCATAATTATACAACACAGAAAATAAAACAGTCAGTCAAGTGAGAGTCGAACTCGCGCACCGAGAGTTCTGTAAAAACTTAAAGAATGTAAAATTGTATTGAGAGACAAACTTGACTTTGCCCCTAAAAAACCTTGTCTCCATACATCGACATAGGTCGCGTAAGTTTACTAAGTGCAAATGAGTTTGAAATCGTAAAAATATTTATTTTGTGATTTAGCGACAAACTAACGATTATTGGAATTTTTTCTTTCTGATGCTGTAAGACCTTACTTCTTGCCAAATTACAGGATTCTAGGTCTAAGAGAAGTACACATTTTGGTTTGGAAGGAAAAGATTTTGATTCCCTTGCGAATATCGAAATTTATACGTTTTTTGTGGCATAAACGGCCGTATCATTTTTACGTTAACTTGGAAGTTTGATTTTATCACAGCTTCAAGGGTCTGTAGACCTAAGTTCCCGAGATAAAGGGTCTTGACAAACACACATACAGACAGACGGAAAACAAAGTGAACCTATAAGGGTTCCGTTTTTTCCTTTTCGTAACTCAAAAGGAAAAAAACGGATCCCTTATACGATCAACCTCGTTCCATGGGCTTTACCTATATTGTTGAAACAAAAAATATTTGGCGAGTCTTTTTGCCGCTGCCAAAATAAATATAAATTTCTTATTTCTAAAGATGATTTTCATTTGAATAAATATTTAGGTACAGTCGATCGAGTTCATAAATCGCACATTGAGAATCAAACCGTCACTAAATAAAAAAATACTTTATTTGAAATCCAACTTCATTTTGATGGCAATATTGTCATTATTCGAACTCTTATAATATTTTGTTTAGTGACGGTTTGATTCTCAATGTGCGAAATATATGAGCATTTCCGATGCTTCAAAAATAAATGTACATAGAAAGGGACATACGAGTATACATCTGAACAGATTAGTCAATCAAGAATATGTACACATATCACCTGTCATATTGATCTTAGTAAGCCTCTCAATAATATCTAAGTAATGGAAATCTAATAAATACCTGTACTACTATTTTTCAAAATTATTTAACTTTTGAAAGTACATTAAGTACATTAACGCAAGGGCTATTCAAATATTTATAAACATGTAGTGGCACTAAAATATCTGTACCTACTACCGTATTCCAATGTTATGTGAACAAGTACGAAGTTCATAAATCTTACAATGTTTTTTACACAATCACGCTTCACCTACTGAACGGATCGTACGAAATAAATAAAACTCAATATATATTTTTAAAATAGAATATAAATTTAAGCTTTAAAATTAAAACAAATGTCTTCTAAATGTTTACAAAAATTACCTATATTGGTGGGTTACACTAAATATATATGTATGTTAACCTATATTTTTGTTGTATTCGTTATTCTTTTTTGTAATGAACTTTACTTAGTATAACCGCCATTAGCTTTTATAACCGCCTGCAATCGGTCTTTCATCGAACGTATCATATTTGGACAGGCTTCGGTCGCTCTGCATGTCTCCCAAGTTTCTTTGACGTGTGCTCATAGACTGTTGAGAGTTTGAGCCTTTGCAGGATACCAATCTTGCACCACGAAACCTCATACATTCTCGATGGGGTTCAAATCTGGACTTGTCGGTGGCATTTTAATAAATTTTCACGTTTCCTGGTCTTATTTTTCTCTAATCCACGCCTGAACAAGCCTGGAATTGTGGATACTGGAATTATCTTGCATAAATTCGACCTTATGGTTGTCAGGACATACAATTTTTGCAGTTGGTAAAAACGAATATGCATAATTCTGTTGGCCCCCTTGCATTTATCCAGCCCCAAAATCCTAGCGAAATTCCCCCTTTACGACGATAGACTTTCGTCATATCTTGTTCTAGGCGTCCGCCAGAGAGCCAGACGCCCATCCGCAGAAGACACGAAAACCATAAAGGCAACCCCTTCAAAATTATATTCCAAGCGATTCGCAAATTGCAAACGCAACGCTTTGTGCCTGACCGTTAATAGAGGTTTCCGAGCAGGCATATAGTTCTTAAGACCAGCCTCGCGGAGTCAGCGACTTACGGTTGAGTTCAACACTTCTAGAGCAGTCGTGAAATTGTGGTGGCCCTATCCTGGGCAGGAGTCGTTTTTCTCGGCCGCCCTTTAGACGCGTGACGTTTTACGTCACCTTCTTCAGCCCAACGTTTTACCCACAAGTAAACTGTGTTCTTCTGCAACATAAGGGATATATGATATTGAGTTCAAAAATATGTGTAGACTTTAGTACCTTGTCACTTTAATCTGTGACAAGTTCATATCATGGCAATTTAAACATGACGTTAAATAGATAAGTTACTAAAGTGTACTACACATATTTTTATGAACTCGACTACAATAAAACCGTACAAATGCGAGTTGAACTCGTGTGGAAAGGGTTTCGCATGATGCTTATAGGTTTCCCTGTAATGTATAAGTGTGAAATTGGCTATGACAGTCGGACAGATAGACACACGAGTGATTCTAAGGTATAGGGGTTCCGTGTTTTCATTCATACATACGGATTTCTAAAAATATTTTTTCTGTTATGGATACTTGGTAGACAATGAAACAAACGTGAAGAGGTACAAAACATTTAAGGACATCCAGGACTCGGGAACATTTTTGTGCTCATCACCAACTCCGTGCTCAGGGCAGCGCCACATTGCGATCTGTTTGCGTTTCGATCACGAGCAGTCATCGATGAAAGTAAGCGAATGCTAGAAGATGGACGGCGGGATAATTAGTAATGATAATCTAGATTTAAGTTTGTAATAATTTGGCACTTAGCTGTTAGCTACGAAATAACTTTATGATAAATAAATAAATAGCTTCGTAGCCGGGATACTACCAATAAAATATAGAACTTACCAATTCTTCAGCAATATCTGATACACAAATACCATTCTCGTACCTACATCGTAATTATTCTGTATTTTTCATGCTCCAAAATTCTGTACATTTTGGTACAGGTATAAAATCTATCAATTCAATGCAACGTATACGAATTAGGAACACGATTATATGTGATTGACAATTGAACAATGAACTAACTTCAAGAATAGCTCGTCGGCTTATTGCAAGAATTCATTAACCCACAAAATCTTAAGTCCGAGAAAAACGGGCCCAAAGTTTTGATATAGTTAAATTAACATTATTGTTATTAGGTTCGGATCTTGACTTAAAAATTAGAGACAAATGGTTAGCTAAATACCAGAAAAGCTAATGGTTAGCTATGGTTGGTTTTTATGTACTATAAAATCCAATTAAAAACTTTGTACAATAATTTCAAATGACTTTTTTAAAAGCCTTGATAATGTAGTTAGTGACTTTTTGTCTTTCTCGCTTTAAGGGAACTCACAATTAGTTATTTTTATTTTAATCACGATTAAATCTTAAAACATTATCTTAAATCAAAAATTTGGTTTCATCTGTCTTAATTATTACCTTGAAAACTTTATGAACATTATAATACTAATTAACAATGAATAAACAGTCTTAAAAATTCAACTTCACAGACATAAAGTCTGCTAAATCACAAAAATAACACAAAATTCTCAAAATGACGTTATTTATTAAGCTATAATAACTAAAAAAAAGTTTGTTATTGTTAGAGGAACTAAATATTACATAATTCCAAAAACTTACAGTAAGCACCACTAGTATAAAACATAAAAAACTCTATGAGTATTTAAAAGAAGTTATTTCTTGGTTTTTAGTTTTTTTAAACATTTACTTTATTTCGTACCGTTTAGTGATCATAATAATAACTAAAAGCGCGATATATTCTCCTGTAATATTTGAGGAGTTCCCTCGATTGCTCCAAGATATCATCATGTCATGAGATTTTGAAATGCTGAAAATGGGACCAACTAGTATACCCATTCATACAAGACAAAAAAAAACAGAACAGTCTAGTATTATTTGAGTAATCGGAGAACAAACATAAAAAACTTGACGAATTGATAACCTCCTCCCTTTTTGAAGTCGGTTAAATAACAAACACAGCGATTTTTGCAAGCGCAGTGCAGTGACAATGTTAGTTTGATAAAATAATACTAATTTAACTATATTTTTAACCAAAAGCCGAATCAATCCTACCATTTTAATAGAAGTTATTTTTTGCTTTTTGAAGAAGGTTTTTAGTTTTTTAAAACATTTATTTTATTTCATCTAACATCAAAAATCTTCGTCCTGCCTTAAACTTAATATTATTTCGCTTCATTTTGTAAGTCACAAACTTCTCGCGTAAAATCCATCTCTGTTCACATGCACAGCCGAAACGGTATGACTTCGACCGCGGTGGGCGAACAAGTGCCCCACTCCCCCCGTTACCGCGAGATCAAGACGTACTCGTAGGTTTAAATGAATTGAAATAAGAACTGACGTGCAGGAATGTTTCACTAAAGGTGTTCAAATTCATACAACTTATTTGTCAAAAGTCACTAACCATAATTTAGTCACGAGAATTACAAGTCTTTGTACATAACAAAAATCGATAACTATCATTGATTACCTACTTTAAAATTTCAATCTGATTGCCATTAATGCGGTTTCCTATTTTTTTTTAGCTTTATTTAGTTATTTTATACTAAAGTAAAAGTGGAAACGTGCATCCAATGCTCATTTTGTTAAATATCATTAAAGCATGATAATAACTTTATTTTTCGTTTTACAGTTTGCGAAAAGTAACTATAGACATAATAATAAATTGTAGCTCAAATACTTTTAAAGCGAAATTCATATGTCTTATTTTAAAAAGTTAAAAAGTAACATAAGTGATTTTTTAAACAAAATAAAAATAGTAAATATAGTAAATTTGTTTTGTTTATGTTACTAATGGTCAAAAACCAATTACATCAAATCAATAAGGCAAAAACTTAAGTTAATAACTTAATGTCATGGCTGTAACTTCGTAAATACCTACTAAATGTAAAAAAAAATAGTCCGTTCGTTAGAAAGAGTAAGATCGCGAATCTTGTGTCTCTCGAGTAAATCTTGATAACAACCTCTTTTAAGTCCATTGTAAATCGAAAGTAGCAAATACAGTGTGTAAATGGAATAAGAGCTAACATTTAAACTAGACGTAGGTTATTTCTCTACAAGTCATGTAGATGTGGAATTTATTTATTAACTCTAATACATAGGGCGCAATTATTTTTTAAATGTCCGATCGAGTTGCACAGTTTATGTATCAGCACCTAAATTAGCGTAATTGTGCTATTTATCGTAAAAAAATAAAAATAATCTCTAAAAAATACAATTGATTTAGTATAATTATTGCATTTAACTTGTAACAATCAATGCCCTCATGCACGTAACTACGACTTACTGATCTTTGTTATACAGTTCGTCATCTCACCCCACATCACACACATACATTATTCGCACATTATTGACATAGTATTTTTACGGGCTTGGTTTTATTATTGGACAATTTGCATTTACACATAAAGTATTCATTTTGCGGATTTGATGTAGTATTTATCAACAAAAACGGCACCTGTCAAATGAGTAATAATGACAATTTCATAATCAATCGTGATATTATTATCAGATGACCATAGATGAAGAAGTTGTATTGTACTCGTACCTACGCACTTCTTTAATATCAAAACTGTTCAGATATGAGGACTAGCACTGTACAGAAAACCCATCCTTTAAAAAAAGAAGGATACCTCCTGTGTACGACATAATGACATAGCGCTGGAAGCTAGTTACAAAAATCTAAAATCTAAATTTAGTGTCCAGGGGGTTATTATGACATAACTATGCAGTTCTGCTTACGCTCAGAGAAAAGGACAGAGCTATATAACTGTTATAGATCTGTCCTTTTATCTGAGCGTAAACAGAAATGCATAGTTATGTCATAATAACCCCTGAGGAAGTTAGATACTTTACCCCAAGTTTTGCATGCTACAATAATAAAATATAATCTTCAAACGAAGATGTTTTTAAATCTTCTGGAAAGGTAATGAAATAAGTGTATGCGTGAGTTAAGTTTTTTATTAAATTACCAACAAAATAAAAATACTGTTTTTAATTCTAAAAAGTTTTAAATACTACACATTGGGACTGTGACCGGAGTCTAACCGACTTTCCCCGAACCACTTGAAACCTTGTCAGTTAAAACGAAGATTTAAGTGACTGTTAATTGCAGTTTAATTGGGCTATTTCTAATACATTGCATTGTGAATTAATTAGTATGAGATAAAAATATACAACTTATGTCAACGATGCACACGTTTTTATGTTAATTAGGTTGCATATTACCCGTCGTTAAAATGTTTGCTCGTATTGGATTTACACACTGTATAGGTAAGAAGCTGCCAGCAAATATTAATGGCACTTCTATGACGTCACACTCAAAGTAAAAGAGACAAATGTATCACTTGACAATACGGTACACGTTTCGGTAATAGTCATTTTTAAAAATTTGAAGTATTATGTTTGCTTAGCTTTTTATGAATTTCATATATTTGTTTACATAAAATTGGAATACGTTATTTGATTGACAAATCTGTTCAGGTGTATATGTACCTTTCTATGTGCATTTATATTTGAAGGCTTGGAAATGCTCATATAGGTATATTTATGAACTCGACTGTACCACAGATATTTCAAATTTTAGCCCGATAGCTTTATCCGTTTTAGAGAAAAAGGGTCTTGACATAAAGTCAGAGGAACCAAGGTTTAATTACAGTTCACCTCATACTGAAAGTTAAATCTAGATGGTCAATTATTGCGAATGACCACTACAACATTATTATCTTTACTACAGAAATTCATTGAATAACAAAACAATTAAAACAATGCTACAGGGCCTCTATTCAGGTGCGTTGAAAACGATATCGTGTTTGACACGTTTAAGAATCGTTTATGTCACAGTCGCCATTATTGTAAATGACATAAGAGTTATCAAAACGTTGACAATACGGAAACAGGTCAAAAACGATATCGGTATAACGCAGTTGAATAGAGGCCCTGATACCTAGTTACGAGTGTCAGTGCAACAAGAGAGCGAAGCTCATTATTGCTGCGAGTGTTTCAAAATCAAAATCAAAATGTTTATTCAGTAAATAGGCCCCCATGGGGCTCTTTTACACGTAGGTAATATGAAGTGAATTTACTAGCGCTTCAGATAAGACCATCATTGCGGAGAAGAAGCGCCATGAAACTCCAGCAGAAGGTTTTTTTTTTCAACCATAAGGTACAGAAATACTTAAAAGTAAGTTACATTACAAGTACTTAATAAAGTAATAGATAATAATGATTAAAGCTTGAACAAATAAAATCGATACAAATGTAAGGCTAATAACATTAAACTAAAAATAATAAGTCTAGGAGAACAACACGACGAGGTCTCCACGTCGAAAGCCATAAATAAACTGAAGAACCAGTCCTTGCAAACGTGAACAGACTGGACCTCACAGACAGCACCCGTTCACGCAACCACGTGTTCGGGAAAGTGGCGACCCGATCAACGACACCGCCGTAAGCAAAGACCTTTAAGCGAGCATGACTTGCTCAAGCTGCCGGACAACATAGAAGTAATTTTGCGTGAAACAAATCTATTTTATTTTAAATCCTCAGTAAGCGTCTCCCCATCCGATCAGAGACGGAGTCCCACAGGGCTCTGTTCTCTCCCCAATTCTCTTTTCGTTGTTCACAAACGATATACCAAGAGTTCCGCATGTTCATTATGCACTTTTTGCTGATGACACCGCCATCTATACGTCTTCTATCCGCCCCTCGGTTCTACACCGTCGCCTCCAGGACGCCATCAGTGAGTTAGGTCGTTTAGGCTCTGGAGGATCGAGGTGAATCCGGAGAAAAGCGCCACTGTGTTTTTTTGCCGGAAACTCAGTCTCAGTTGGCTAGGTCCCTCCTACAATTCTATTCGACTCTACGATAGTCCGATTAAGTGGGCTACCGAGGTCAAATATCTAGGGGTCACCCTAGATCGTCGATTGCTTTTCCGGAAACACATTCAGCGTGTCCGGAATCGCGCGGCCTTCATTCTAGGCCGTCTCTATCCGCTGTTGAACAAACGTAGTAAGCGGTCGCTTAGAAATAAGATGACAATTTACAAGACGTGCGTTCGCCCCATACTAACTTATGCTAGTGTGGTCTTCGCTCATGCGAACTCGACTGCTCTGTACCAATTCCAGGTGCAGCAGAATCGATTCTTGCGCAGAGCCGTGGGTGCTCCATGGTTCATGCGCAAGTTAGATCTTCACCTTGGTCTTCCAACCGTGGCCAAGTTTATGAAGGATGCCTCTCGGCGGTTCTTCAATAACGCTCTTCACTATCCTAACCCCTTATTACCTGCTGCCGTAAATTACGTCCCGCTCGTGGGCGTATCCCCTCGGAATAGGCGTCCCCGACACGTACTGACCGACACCGATGACACTATCACGGCTGCCCTCGCAGCCCGCAAAGATATTCGTCGCCCAACCGTCTCACAGGGCAACACCAGCTTAGATCCTTACACAGCACAACGTCTCCGTCCGCGTCGGAGGTGTCGACGTCCCCCGGCTTACACGTGGGCGACCCCACTTTGCACCGGTACCGGTACCGGTTAACTCACAAAATCGACACCCAGATGGAGTTTCTTTCGACGCTTCTTCTCAGTCTGGTCTAACGTAAAATTTCCGAAGCGTTGGTAGCAAAGACCAATTCGATTGAAATTCTCCCCTAGCGTCCTAAGTCAGAGGTCGACCCAATAGGGGCGCCCGTTGACATGCTAGTGTAAAAACCCTTTACCGCGTGGACTCCCATCAGGAGTCCGCACTCTCTCCGGCAAAGAACAAAAAAAAAAACTCAGTAAGCGAAGGCGAGAACATTGCTTTAGGGTAAAAAAATACATTATGGTAAAAAATATAAACAATATAGGTATATGTATATTTGTACAACATACAATATCCAAAACATTAAATTATTGCTGTTTGGCATTTGTGTTTTTTTATCAAAATGTTTATTTGACTCACGGTTACACCAAATCCAATTTTGCTCACAGTCTTAAAACAGTAAATCCTGCCCTGCCTATTTGACGTGCCGAGGTGAAAACATATTTAATGAATAAAAAAAACGATAGGGACTGCTAAGGTATTCTTTACAAAATGTAGCCTAGCTCCTAGGACCAACCACGTGAGTGCCGAATTACATCAGTCATTAGCACTTGTAATGAAACTTACTTTTAAGTATTATTGTACTTTGTGATTGAAAAAACCACCTTCTGCTGGAGTTTCCTGCGGCGCTTCTTCTCCGCAATGATGGCCTTGTCCGAAGAGCTATGGGGGCCTATTTACTGAATAACCTTTTGGATTTTGATTTTGATTGACAGAAAAACACCCAAAGACACAAACATCACTTTTTTCTCTCTATTAATTTAATAATTTTGTTGTTCATATATATTTTTACTAGCGACCCGCCCTCGCTTCGCTCCGGATTAAAGTATTATACATATTAACCTTCCTCTTTAATCACTCTATCTATTAAAAAAAACTGCATCAAAATCCGTTGCGTAGTTTTAAAGATTTAAGCGTACATAGAGATATAGGGACAGAAAAAGCGACTTTGTTTTATACTATGTAGTGATGATACAGAGTTTATATACACACACAATAATTAATACCCGTTACACAATTATTTTGAGTAAGATTTACATAAACCACAAAAACACCAGCGTTTGTGAAGGGAAACTGCTGAGGATTGAGTGTTACTACTAAATCACTTCCATTAAAAAAACCGCATAAGCTATAAAACATTATTGTCGACAACGGATAAATACCAATAATGTATATTCACAACGTCAAAGTTCTACCTAGACCTAAGTATTATGAGGAAGTCGGGCTAATCGGATAAATACTAAGGTCTCGGTCTCCTTTTTGACCTCAAACTTGGAGGTCACATTTATGAGAGTGTTTCGGCAAACGCTCTCGTTCCTCGCACATGCGCCGCAGACCTATTATTATTTAGCACTTTATCAAATGCCTATTCTCATAATACTTAGATTTGGAATGCAGCGCGAGCCTCGACTCTGACTCCCTCTAACTTACCTAACCTCACTATTACCAACCAATGTTTTTATCATACTCGTATTCTACTAGTGCAACCTGCACAAACTAGTTTAACATTCGTTATTTTTTATTAACAATCTACATTCTTGCACCTTATTTCGAAACAATTCACGGCCTTGAATCTAGTGGAGCAACCAAATTGCGCGACGTTGTCAAATTTACCAGTGCATTCTAAAAAATGCATCTAGCAACATCGCTCGCAACGGGGAAAGAAACGATCACACACCGACAAGCGAGACAGGTGTAATATGCGCCGAGCGCACTCACACAGCCACTGTTGCAGCCCTTACGAAAGGTTTCTCAGAAAAGCCTGGCACGCACACAGGGAGGGTTGATGTGTAATTACAGAAAAAATCCTAACGTGCGCGCGGCGGGCCGGTGCCGCGGTGCGCAGGGCGCGCAGGCGGCGCGACGCGCGAGCAGCGTTGGAGTGACGCCGGTTTATTTGCAACCACGGAGGAATAGTGCGTATCATTTATGAATACCTTCAGATAATTATATAGAATATCATTATTATCTACCTGAACGACTCTCATCATGATAGTCATAGTATATCGTTTACCAAGGAACTAAAATTAGCAAAGCAAGCCGTGCTACTAGTCAAAAAGTAATTAGGTATGTCATTTTACTCTAGAATAACACAATTAAATTTTAATTCTATCGCGAGAAAATAAATCTAAAAATAAAAGATTTTTAGGTTAAATGAAAAAATTACAACTCATACCGCTATGTTTTTTATTCTTTACTCGTCACTCAAACAAGAGAGACAGGTAAGTACACAGTTGTTATAGGGCATTAGTGATAGTTCAAAATACGATAATAATAATGTATTGATTAATAGTCTGTCGGGCCCCTTTGAGGTGGTTACCTAAGGAACCAAAAAAATGGTACTTACAGTAACAACTTAATGGAATTAAAACCTTTAGAGATACAAAACGTAATAAAGAAAATAGATTTTTCACCTCAGCACGTCAAAATGGCAGGTTTTGCTGTTTAAAGACCATGAGCAAAATTAGATTTTGGTGCGAACAAGACACGAAGTAAGTTCTTAATTACCTATTTTTCTCGATTTAAAGGTGGGTCGACATGAACTAAAATAAAACGACATCCCCCAGCCGCCCGTGCACCGCACCACGGCCACCTTTATATTGTGAACAAACATGAAAAAGTTACTTTGTCTCACGCTCGCAGCAAAATCGTATTTTGCTCACTGTCTTTAAACAGCACAACCACCCTTTGTGAGGTGCTGAGGTGAAAACACTTTTGTTAAATGGGAGCCCCCTTCATTAATTTTATTTTTGAAGTGAATGTACAACTAAATATTCTGTGAATATTTCAGGCGTCAACCTGGTTGCCGTTATAAATATTGAGCATAAAACTGCAAAAAAATCACGTTTGTTTATGGGAGCCCCCTTAAATATCTATTTTAGTCGGTTTTTAGTATTTGTTGTTATAGCGGTATCAGAAATACATCATTTGTGAAAATTTCAACTGTCTAGCTATCACGGTTTATGACGTATAATGGCGAAACATAAAAAAAAAGTTATTCAATACATGCGGGCTCTTTTACGCGTTGGTAATATGCAGTGCTATTATAGGTGCACCGACGTGATATTTGGTTCAGACTTCAAAAACATTACTCAGTGCAGGTATAAGAATAAATACTATTAGAAGGGTAACTTCATCCCCACCACGCTCGCTCCCGCGTGGCCTGTCAATAATCCATGACTACTTATCGCAGCAAACACTAGCGGGTTGCCACCCAGAATCAGCGCTTGAAGTAAACGTGCAACAATATTTCAAATGAAGCTCTCAAAGGCGCCGCTCCCTGTGCCCCTCTCCGCAAACTGTGGTTTTACCATACGAAATTGTTAGTTTGGTATTTGACCACGTGCTTTACGATAAATTGTAGGGCGATATCAACGATATCTTTATTTATTTTTTGTAACATAAACACATTAAGTAAATAGCGTAGGAATTAAAGAAATAATAAATACATTATTTACCGGTGCACTTTTTGTTTAGATTTAACAAACTTGTTTTAAAACACTACAGTAAAAAATGCGATTCGCCTTCAGGATCTCGCTCTTGCTATATATTACCAGTATTATTGCGTCACTGATACAAGTACCGGATGAGCGTTTCATTTCAAACTGAACCTTTTAACTGAAAAGAGATTTGTCAAGGACACCAATACTGAGACGTAAAATATTTAGGGTAATTTTTATCCCACTCCGCTTGTGTAAAAAAAAGATTATGGTTTATCGTAGGGTGATCAAACCAGTAGGTAATGGACCAGGTCTAATGACGGACACTTGGCTCTTATTTTACAGATAAGTAATAAAGGTTATTCATTTGTTTTGCAACATGCATAACCTTATGATCTTTGAATTAAGAGTAAAGTGTCCATTATTGGTGCCTGTCAGCTTAAAGTGTCCAACACTGGTGCGATCACCCTATAGTTTTACAGGTCAATAAACTAATTCGTTGCGGGCTCAGATATTTTATATACTTGTGCCTACAATAATTTAGCGACAGGCGAGAGAGAGGTAAGGCGGGGCGTGGGGCGCCGTAGGTAATTATTTGACGGCTTTGCTGTCAATTCCATACAACGACGCCGGAGATGCCCTTCTAATAGTTTTTATTCTTATGGTGCAAGGCAGTATCGAAACTATGTTTTGTTTTGACAACAACAATATATACATATATTATGTTTAGTTAACAAACAAACAATTAACAATGATACCTATGAAATCTGATTTATAATAATATTATGAAAAGGTTCCAAACACAGAACTACCTATATCGAGATCTACTAAAATCTATATTTCTAATAGTGTATAATCTTGAAAGAATCTATTGTTCTTATTATAATTAACTAATGATATTTATTTATTCGTTTCTTTGTTCCACTTTTTTACTTTACTTCTTTGTAGAATATGTTTTAAAAAACAAGAAAAAAGACTAATATCCAAAACACACACACACACTCATGCCAAATTACAGCTTTTTAGTACTAAGAGTCTCTGCGCTAGGTTGCGGACGGACGGACGGACATGGCGAAACTATAAGGGTTCCTAGTTTGACTACGGAACCCTAAAAACAAAGCAAAAAATTGGCGTATTTCTTCGCATATGACTTTTCTTATAAGTTATAATGTTAAAGCGAGTATTGTGGTGTTACAAAAAGTTTAGAAGTAGCAACGAATGGATGATTTAATTCTTGTGATAAGTTTATTTATTATCCGAGGGTAAGAGAATATTTATTGGTAGATGAGCACTTTCAATCCGCGAAACGCGTCCCCGCCAGTTAGTAACGTTGCAGAAACTCGTAGAAAAAAGTCCAAGTGATATTTAGCAAAGTTTTGCAACAATATTGCAACGCAGTACATAGCTAACATTAACGTTACGTAGGAGTATTTTTAATAGTCTAAGGATTTTTGATGTGTGCATGTATACGACGAGATTCCAGAGATTGATACGCAAAGCATTAAGGCCCGATTGAACAGGTCGGGACAGGGGTGCAGCGCGTCTAGTGATAGGGGTGCTCAGGAATGCAGCGCGGTATACAGCGAAGTACAGTTAGCCGCGGCCGGGGTGGCGCGGTGCAACCGGTTCTCCGATCCCTTTCCACTGCCGTTATTTCTTAGATCGTATTATCATCGACAAGTACTACGTGCTCCGTGTGAAACTGATACTAAAGGTTTTACTATCCATCAAGTGGTGTTTTAAATTCACGAAGGCGCGGCTTTTACATAATTTTAATATGTTAGAAGGACTTTTCAGTCAGATCAAGTGGTAGTGATGCAACAGGTATATGTCTTTTAAATTTATTGTTGCTTATAGGCAAAATCATCACTAAATAAACCAAAATATTTAGACAAAATGAATTACCCAAACATCGTACAGGGTAATCTCGAGACTTACCTTCAATAATCGTATTTATTTCTACCCATCTTTGAACTAACGCGAAGTTATTACATTTATAGGGTTTATTCGACTAATGTCTATATTGAAAAATGACGAGGTATAATAATGCCGATTTTCCAAACATAAAAAAGTCGAAGTATAAAATTGTCGAGTACTTTATATAAGATGTCGAAATTTTTATACCTAGTCATTTTACAATATTGACATTAGTCGCCTAACTCATTTATAGCACTGTGACCGACTGAACCTTCGTTTCCAATTTACCTTTCTACCCTTCAGGGCGTTTGTTGATCCTTTTTGGTTTCACAAATAAATCTACAAGTGAATAGTACCTATATAATATAATATAATAGTTTATCGGTCAATTCTGAAACAATATTAATAAATATTATGAAACAAATAATTAACATTAAATTAAATAGCAAAAGACAATATTAGGTAATGTCAATTTACTCACAGATAATATTTAGTTTAACATTGTTATTATTATTTATTATTCTATAGCGCTTTTGTTTGCTAGGCGAGCGCGACTAATAACTCTGATTTAATTCGTAGCATGTTTCTCCAATCTATTTTTTCCCAGTCGCATATTTTCCTACCCGGACTACTATATAATATAACTAACCCACCATCTAGGCTAGTTGTAGGTTAAGTTTTTTTTTACGAACCGGGACACACAAACGGCAAAACACCGGCAAAACACTATGGTGTTTTGCCGGTTAGTAATAGAGGAGCTAAACAGCCGAATCAAATCGATAGCGAGCTCCGTCAACACTTAGCATCAGTTAGTCTGCAGACAACTTTTAGCATCAGTTAAAATGACAGACCTATTAAGTTTATGTGATTCAATATACATAAGAGCCTCAAAGATAGCAATAGATTCTCCAGTAAATACAGAAGAAAAAGAAGGACACTTAAAATTAAGGATGATACTATACCGAGGAATCCAAACTGCTGCACCAACACAACCAGAGGCAGATAATTTAGAAGCATCCGTGTAGACTATTAGCCAATCCCTCCAGTGTTCACCTATGTATGTGTTAAGCTGAGCATTAGCAAATGGGGAGTCCTTATCAATGCCAAGATCCAAGAGAATATTAGGTTGAAAAACTAAAGCATCAAAAGGAGTATCAAAAAGTTGGATTAACTGACTTTGAAAAACTGGACAGGGGAGACTAACAAATTTTCTAAAGCTTTTAAAGAGGCATGGGATATTTTTGTGAGACCAGAAACTTTTAGAGGAAATTAAGTCGGAAAGAGTGTGTAATTTAGCAACAAGAGGATGAGAAGACGATTGGACTAACTTAAATAGGAACCTGTCAGACAAATACTGTCTTCTTATATGAAGAGGGGGATCACAACACTCTTCTTGAAGTGCATTGATAGGGGAAGACTTCATGGCACCAATTATTAAGCGCAGGCATTTGTATTGAATTTTATCCAAAAAATCAAGAGCAGCCTTATTACAAGGTTCAAGCAGAAAAGAACCACAATCTAAATGGCTCCGAACTAAAGCATTATAAATTAGTTTTTGGGTGAATGGGTGAGAACCTCACCAAACACCAGAAAGAGACCGCAAAATATTAATATTCCTTTCACATTTCTTGACAACATAATTTGAGTGGGGCATGCCAGTCATCCTAGAATCTAGTAATACTCCCAAAAACTTAACCTTATCCTTAACTGGGAATGATTGGTTTTCAGATAGCACAGAAATAGTCGGAGTAGATCTCTGTCGCGAAAAGGGAACAACACTACTTTTGGCAATTGAAAGGGAAAGGCCATGAGCTGAAAGCCAATCATTCAGATATCGAATAGCAGAGTTGAGAAGAGCAGAGGCTTTATCCACATTGCTAGAGGAGACATACAAGGCTATGTCATCAGCAAGGATCGTTAACTGCGAGCGAAATCCATTGAAATGACGTATGACAACCAGTTAGGGATGGCGATGGTTCTAAATTGATGAACTAAAATATTATGTACTAAAATAATACAAATAAATATAACTGAACAGAATCTGAATCTCAGTGTAAAGTTATTATTACAGTTAAATGGTAAATTTTTGTATTGTATTTACAATTTTTATCCAAAACTCTCCAAATTTTTCACTTGGGACAGTGAGTAATAATTTTCGCAAATACGATGGCGAAACAACACAAATAATACAATCAGCCTTGCAGTTACCTGAAAAAAAAAGACTTAATTGCTTGTAATCCCACAAATCTAAAGTTTTTATGGAGATCGAAAAATATTCTTCGTTTCTGACAAACAAAATAATTAAATTAAATAATACAGTCCTTTTATGTGCAGTAGTTTCTGATTAGCGGCTTATTTTGATGACTAACAGTTGCATTACGTATTTGCTGTCAATAAATCAGGGCAGGCTACATAGTTTAGATTACCTCGATGATCAAGGTTGCATTGAAATTTTGCAAACACAACCAGTACTTGACGGAGTCACATTGACAATCATGACAAGAACATACCTATTAGTTTGTAAATTTATCTATTGACAATATATTTATCAATTCCAAGAAGTTTTAGTTTAATGTCATAGATAGCACTTATTACTTATTAGTGTCTAGGTGACCTAGACACTGATAAGTATAATATAATGATATTAATGATAAATAAACACATTCCTCCATACATATGAATAAGTAGCATAACTGACGATTCGAAAGTGCTTGTTTCTAAGCCTACTCAATAAATAATTTTTGCCTTTGGCTTGACTTGACTGGGTAGCAACCCTAGTACTTCAATGGATTTCGCTCGCAGTTAACGATCCTTGGACTCATCAGCATATTGAAAAATGTTGCAAAAAGGAAGAACTGAGAGTTCCAGGTCATAAGTGTAAATACTATAAAGAATAAGACTTAAAACAGACCCTTGGGGAGTCCCTTCCACACAAGTCTAGGAGGGAAAATTGAATTTTTAATTTTAATTGAAACAGATCTACCTAAAAAAAGATTACATATAAGATTAATTAGTCTTAATGGGATATTCAAATGTATCATCTTCTGCCTTAGTACTGGAAGGAGGACATTATCATATGCCGATGACACATCCAAGAAAACTCCAACAAGTCTCTTTTTTAGATAAAGCAATGTGAATATCAGTAACCAAAGTACTAAGACTATCCATAGTACTTGACCCCTTACGAAAGCCAAACTGACTATTAGCTAAAATACCAGAACTCTCCACAAACCATTCTAATCGATTCTTAATTAAATGTTCTAAAATTTTGGACATAGTGCATGACAGAGCAATAGGTCTGTAACTACAGGGATTACTACTCGATTTGCCAGGTTTTAAAAAAGGTAAAACTAACTGATTTTTCCATTCGACAGGGGGGGCCCCCGATGCAAAGATGCAATTCAATATATTTAAAAAATGTTTTTTAACTGAAATACTATTTTGGCAAATAAAAGAATAAGGGATCCCATCAACTCCAGGGGCAGAATCTCTGAGACCCTCTAAAACAACAGACAACTCTTCCCAAGAAAATAGAGCATCAAATTTATCACAAGGGACAAAATCTGAAAAAAAGAATGAACATTCTTCCCTAGAAGGAGCAGAAGGCGGAGCCAACTTATTACAAAAAGCTTCCACCCAAACTGGCGGCTCATTACATGTGATGGTTTCTATACTCATAGCTCCACGAAATCGCCTAATGCTTTTCCAAACCATAGAAGCAGGAGTAGTTGGAGAAAGCATTTCACAAAATCTGCGCCAACCAGACTTTTTCTTTTCAGCTAACATCCTAGTAGCTTTTGCAGCCACTCTCTGGTAATTGGAATAGTTTTCAAAACACATTGACCTAGCATAAGCTTTTTCTGCCTCTTTCCGGTCCCTACATGCTACAGTACAATCGCTGTCCCACCAAGGTAATGACTGAGATTTATTCTTGCCAAAGTTTTTAAGGGGAATAGATTCGTTAGCTGCTTTTAAAATAGCTTCTTTAAAAATATAATAAGCAGAATGGGCATTGAAAATAGATACTGGAGAAAAACTTAATAATGAGAGGTCTAAAGAGGATCTAAATAAAGACCAGTCAGCTTTTGAAAGTTTAAATTTCAAAAGCCGGACATAATCAGATTGGATGGAGGGGCTAGAAGAAAGAGGATAAGAAAGGAAGATAGGGTAGTGATCACTACCATGGGAGTTGTTATGAATAGACCAAGAAAGAAGGGAAGCAGTGGAAGGAGATGTAAGAGTAAGGTCCACTGCACTTTTAACATTTTGAGATGGTGAAACTCTTCGAGTGGGAGAGCCATCATTCATTATGCAAATATTTAAATCATCACAGATATCTAAGAAAAGGGAGGACAGAGAGTCAGATTGATGCGATCCCCAAGAAATATGATGGATATTAAAGTCCCCCAATATAGCAACAGGGATAGGAAGTGAGGCAACAATTAAATGAAATTCAGCAAGAATAGAGGAATTAGGATCTGGAATATAGACTGAAAGAAAAGATACATTATGAGCTCTCACAGCATTAGCATTAATACCACTGCTGTGAGGGGGAAGAGATAATTCTTTAAAAAAAATTGACCTAGAAACTAAAAGTGCAGTACCGGCATAGCCATCAGTCCTATCATCCCAAAGACATGAAAAACCAGGGACCCTAAAATGGGATCCAGGCTTAAGCCATGTCTCCTGAATGGCAAGGACAGATAACTTAAATTTATTAATTAAATATACTAATTTTTTTTTTTATTACGAATACTATGACAACTCCACTGAAGAATTGTTGTCATTATTATTAAATTTGGAGAAAAGCTCAGACAGTTTACTTAAGACAGTGTTCGGTGGGCAATCGGTTTGAGAAATGAAGTTAATCAGAATGTTAACCAGAAGTTCTAGCCAATTATCGTTAGACGATGTTGAATTGCAATTATTGCCCAGAAGGGCACTGCCGTTCGAGAGAGAAGGTTTGGGTTGAGCTACTAATGACTCCAGGGCTAGAGGGGGGGGGGGGGGGGAGAACGTCTGGGAGTTAGAACTGTTTTTCTGTATGAATATGACTGAGGATGCATACTTTGAGAAAGATCAGAAAAAGAGTTCTGACTCTCTTGCGATCGGAAGAGGGGAGGTGACATACAAGCAGTATCTGCGAATGATCGTCTTACTTGAGGAAAGCGAGCAGAGGCTTCAGTGTAAGAAACACTCTCCTGGGACATGACTAGTTTGATATTTTTCTGGCGGGCATGTTCTGGGCAAGAAGAGTCAGTGGTTTTATGAGCTCCAGAGCAAAACAAGCAAGTAGGAATAGGAGACTGGCTATTACAAGAAATTCCTTGATGAGGCTGTGCGCAGATAAAACAGCGCTCTTTAGACCGACATTGAGAGGCAACATGACCAAATCTGCAGCAATTGTTACACTGAATAGTAGGAAGTACATATGTAGACACTGGCAGGGATGTGTAAAAACAGTATACACATGATGGGAGCTTTTGTCCCATAAAAGTCAAAACAACTGTTTGAGTTGGAATCCAAACCGGGGAATTACTATCATTGAAAGACTTTCTGTTAAGTCTCCGCGCTTTAACAATTTTGCCAAACCCTTCTGGAACCTCAATTGCTGTCACTAACTCCTCTAAGGTCCACTCAACTGGAACTTGACGTATAATACCCATGCGAGTTACATTATAAGAAGGGATAATAACATCATATTTAGCAGCTATCAGAGCTGGATGGACAAGAAAGGAGTTTGCGTCATCAGCCGATTTGAATTGGACAGAAACACGGTTTCTCCCAATCTGTTTAATGCCGTCATTAATAATGTTTTTAATATTGTTCCTATATAGGAAGTGGCCGAATTTTATACCGCGAAGAGTACTGCCAACAGCAGAATCAGCAACAGTTTTGCTAACATGGACCAGATAAGGACCCACATCTTGACTACTATAAGTTTTTGTATTATTTTCAAAGTCTGGTAGCACAAAGGTTGATTGCACGGAACCAACAACTTGGGCAGAATGTATTTTTTGTTGAGGCAAATTTAAGCACTCATTGGTCGGAAGGCGTTTTCTACTAACATTTTGTTGACCGAAGGAATCTATACCTAACCATTTCGGAATTTGAAAGGATGGATAAATCTGACCCGCCATTTTTCCCGCCTCCGGGATCAGGAGGTTCAGCATCCATTTTACAGACTAATTACAGAATAACTACAATAAATACTTACGTAAATACAAAGACAAACAATAACGGTATGCAAATAAACTAAATAGATGAATGAAACTGAAACAGCGCAAATTAAATATTTTAACACTAAACTAATAACAATACACGAGAACACTTGTGTCAGGCACTAGACCATAGAGCAGAGTCGTCATCTTTCTCAAAATCCCGCCCTTTCATACCTGTCAGACTGACGTACGCAGCTCGCCAAGGGTTGCCAACACGCACGTGTATCTAACGACGTTTTTTAATACAACTACTAGTAAATAAAACTACTACTATAAGAGAAAAAAATACTTTTAATTGACATAGACTATAAATACTATAATATTGCAACGGTTGAGACCATTTAGCCAAATCAAAGAAAGAAAAAGGTCACATAGTGATTTAATTAACCTATCTTTAAAAATCAAAAAGCATTTAAATACTTTGTTAACTAGCGGTATCGCCCGGTTTCGGTATGGTGTACCTAATGTGTATCCATCTTCGATCCTAATACAGATACACTAATACAGTTATACTAATTCAGATTCAGCTATTTTGATGAGAGTTGTTTTTTTTTTATTATTACCGAGATAAATTTTATTGTGGATGTATGTATTTATTTAAGAATTTATTTTTAATATTTTGTTATATTACCTATGATGTATAGTTTCAATGCTAAATGACGTAATCTAAAAGTGGGTGAACATGCAAAATCTTTGGCTTTGAAGTTGAACGAAAACATATTAAAAAAAAGTGTAAACACACTAGTGCGAAACATCCAACTTTCCGCACAATGTGCAGCTAAGAAAAGGAAAAAGCAATAGTTCGAAACATGCAACTTTCTGCACGATATACAAGTACAGCCACGAAAATTCCTACTTTTGAGCAACTGTATAAAAGCTATTTCCTAGCGTTCACCTTATTAATAGGAATAATTGCACTATTGCATTGCTTTATCACGCAGGCGCTTTCAATTCACTTTTTGAGCGTTTATTCTAAGTGCCATTTGTCCACGACCCTTCCATGCGTGTCAAGAATTACACGAACTCAGATACAGAGGACGACTTTTCATTATATTACCTGGATGTCTAAACATGGCCAAAGACCGAACCGATTAATTATTTAAAATACCAGAGGATAAATTAGGTAATAAGAGAAATTGATTTTCTCTTAACAGCTCTCCTGTCCCGAAGCAATGTGCAGCGTTCTTTCGACACGTCCCCATATAATAATAAAATCTAATTTAGTATTGTTTCGTATAAGACACGTCATTGCCTTTTTAGTATTTTATAATACTTTGTGTCATAGTGATTGATAGATAGGTATGCACGTACATATGTGTATATATTTATAGATAAAGAAATCTGCATTATCTTTATCTCCGGGCACATGTGCCTCATGCGGCAGGGAACCTGTTAAGAACTCTTAACGGTTGCTTGTTGGCACCTAATTCTGCAAGTCATTTAATAACTTGAGGATTAATATTCAGTAAAACTAAAGTAGTAAGCTTATTTATATTTATTTCCCCCAACACTCTTATTCAGGTAATATTGCTATTCGTCAATTCATATAACAGTTTAGTAAATTATATAATTGACGATATTTCATTATATTACCTGGATGTCTAAAAAAGCGTAGAGGCATTCCATTTTAGTCTTTATAGACTTTACATTGCATTTGCAGTCTTAACATTGTAGTCTTGACAATGACGTTAGAAAAACTGAAAAATGTATTTTGTATGTACTAGAAAGACACTGGGAGTCAAGTTTTCAACTTGACTAATAACCGGAAGCTGACCTTTACGGTGACCTGAGGAACCAAAAACTGCTACAATGGTGAGTAGGTGACCGTGTAGCCTGGCTGCCGTGCGCGAGTGCTCAACTTCCGAAAAAAAATCTTTTCAGAATCAGCCTCAAGTGCGATAGGCTAGAAAGGCTTCGCTATTCATAGCTTTGGCACTTACTGGGCTCATAATAAACTTACGCAACGTTCTTGTGTTAAACTGAACCGACCTGCTTATACGTAACTGGTCATCAATTTGGCGAGCGAAGGGCGAACAGGGGGGGCGAACTCAAGCTCGCCTAACCCCTTATTTTACATTTCACACTCCGGGAAAATCGTTAGAGAAATCTGCGTAACGTGCGGGGTCCGAGACATAAGCACACACGCGCGTCGCACGATAGTGTGCGCGCGTCCATCCCACACCCTCCACCCCCCCCCCCCCGTATCGACGGGACTTCAAGAAATCCTGTTACACGCACATGTGCTCTTCACTAATACAATATATCAAAATTAACATTCAATTACTGAGAAAACTTGCAAATGAATATTATGTAGAAGGTTAACCACCACATTTAAAAAAAGAACACATTTTGCCCTCGGTTTTTTCTCTTTGGCATAGTAAAAATTGCAAGACACTTCATAGCCTACACATAATTTAATTGTTATTATTTCATATTTGGCAGTAAATACTAGAAGTATGTACCTATAATGTTCAACAACATGTTTATTCACCCAGTTTTTAACGACGTCGGTCCTTCACAGAAATATGCTACTCATTTTAGGTTAGGAAGTACCTGTTGGTACATGGGGACGGACTTATTCAACTTAAACGATGGTAAATACGATTTTGATACGATTTGCTGTGCAATATGCATATATTGCAGGTACCTATTGCATTATTCTATATCTTCCAAAAGTTCCGATCCCAATTTTACAGGGTGTTAGGCAGATCGTGTGCCAAAAGACTATGGCGGGTAGGTAGGGTCACTTGCAACACACTTTAGGCTAATTAACACTCATCCTGCCCACGGTTTTTTTTACTTATATTTTTAATTTTATTTCGATATTTTCCAAAAGTTCACAGTTTTCTTTACATATCTTTTTTTTAATGTCGCAGCTAAAAGGTATTTGTGTTTTTTTATCTCTAATGTTTGCTTGTTCTATATAATATCTTATTTGCATTCCCATAGTAAACAAAAAAAAAGATTTGACCCGACAAAGTGTGAAAATTAGAAAATAAAAGTCGTCAAGCTAAACATTACGGCACAATTTAAAAAAATATAGCATCTTCTTGGATCTTCCAATTTCACAAAAACTTCTCCAATTTATGACCACTCTACCACTATAAGTACCACATGTCTAGAATCTTTATGAATTTTCTGGGAATAAAATGTTTTCACTCCAAATGGTGGTTTACATCTCCTGTTACTTCTTTGAAGTTAAATGAACTTACTTTATGAAATAAATTAATATTTAATAAATGTACTCAATAAAACATGTTAATTTGACAAACAATTATAAAAAAAATATTAAATGTTATCTACAATGATAAAAATCGGTAATAAAAGTTAACATTTATTTTCGCCTCTTTAACGATATTCAATACGCAAGTTACGACCAAAAAGAACCTATTTATTTGTTAGAGTGGTCATAAATTGGAGAAGTTTTTGTAAAATTGAAAGATCCGAGAAGCTCCTATTTTTTTTAAAATTGTGCCTGACTTTTATTTTCTAATTTTCACACTTTGTCGGCTCATATCTTTTTTTTGTGGTTTTGTTTACTATGGGCAAATAAGATGTTAATAGAATAAGCAAACATTAAAGATAAATAAATACAAATACCTTTTTGCTGCGACATTTAAAAAGAAAGACATGTAAAAAAACTGTGAACTTTTGGGAAATAATGAAATAAAACAAAAAAAAATAAGTAAAGAAAAACCGTGGGCAGAATGAGTTAACACTCATTCTGCCCACGGTTTTTTTTTACTTATTTTTTTAGTTTCATTTCATTATTAGCCTAAAGTGTGTTGCAAGTGACCCTACGTGCCTACCCGCCGCATTCTTATGGCACACGATCTGCCTAACATCCTGTATATGCTTTACTAAATACGAAAGCACGCAACCTGGTAGTGACCTAACATTAAAAATACACACTTGTAACACCCATGACCGTTTTCACTGTAACTGTAGCGAACTCGAAAAGGTCAACTCGACTAAATAATTAGGTGTAATTTTAGATCAGCGTCTTTCATTTCAGCGTCTCCCCACAAACGAACTTTATCAAATCAGCGACCAATTATCCATGAGGAAACTGTATGTTTTGTGTACAACACTTAGGCTTCATAAAACGCACTAGGGTTTAACATAGGATTTTATACTAATATAATCCTATGTTTCAAACCTGTAGACGCAAAAATAACGTAGCCCCTGTACCCTACAATCATTGTTTGCAAAGAAGGCATTACGCAAAAATAACGTAGCCCCTGTACCCTACAATCATTGTTTGCAAAGAAGGCATTACGCAGCGGAGTCTGCATATGTATACAATAATTAGGGCATGCAGTATCGGACGATTTCCAGTATCGGAATTAAAAGTCGGTATTGAACCTCAATATCGGAATCTCGGAATTATGCTAGGCATACAATATTGACTATTTCCAATACCGGTGGTTGAGGTCATGTAGGCTAAAGTTTATAAAAAATAAAATATTTTCATTTTCATTTTCCTATGATCAGATTCAGTCTTATACTTATCGACCCTAGCTACTCGTACACATACATGCACACGTCCTACCACTAAGATACTCTTTACAAATCCAAAGCAAATTAAGGACTAGGTACCTTCTTGAACTTAACGATAAGGAATAGTATTTTTTTTATATAAGTACGACATAACCAGAGGCCCTAGCCAAGATGCAATCGCTATTAACGTTTTTCTTTTCTATCACTCAAAATGTATGGGATGACATTCTTGTGCTCTTGGATAAACCTAGTGGTCAACTACTGTTATCATTACATTTATATTATACATTTTGAGCGATGGAAAAGAAAAACGTTAAGAGCGTTTGCATCTTGGCTAGGGCCACAGTTCACCATTAAATATAACTCCAAAAATAAAATAAATAATTCAACGCATCCTTTTAAATGAATCTGTATTATCCTGTTGAAGGGTTAACTTCAGAAGTAAATTGTCTCGCGTAAGATGGCTTTTGGCACTGTAGTTATTGTAATAAAATTATTATATTTATGATTGATAACTTTGGTAAGTTTCTTTTCCATATTTTTTACATTTTCTAATTGGATGATGTTACAGAAGAGACGAGTATTAATATGTAATGGCATATTATGTCCATCCAGTTGTTTCCCTGTTTAGCTGTGAATCAGTTAGAAGGCACAAGGAAGTAACAAAAAACGGATATATCCATACTAATATTATAAATGTGAAAGTAACACGCTGTTTGTTACGCTTTCACGGATAAACCACTGAACCGAATTAGATGAAGTTAGGTATGGAGATAGTTTGAGTCCCGGAGAAGGACGTAGAATACTTTTATTCTCGTAAAATTGGACCGTTTCATGGGAAAACTTCTTCTACGTGGGTGGAGTCGCGGGAAACAGGGCTAAATAAAAACCGCACGAGACGATCAGTCAACTAATTTCACGATTCATTCTGTTGCCGGCTACAACACCTTGGGGCCTAGACAAGATGAATAATGGTAACACTTTGATGTAAGCTGATGGCAGATCGCGTCGATAGAGTATAGAAATAAAGTTAGCATCTTGTGCATCTTGACTACGCCTATTTTAAGCTTAGACACTATGGCTTGATAGAGGCAATAGCAGAAAATCGTTTATACAGTGTGTAAATGGTATACGGGCGTTCCTTTTAACTGTGGTTAGTACAACCCCTACTGAGCATATTTAGCCAGCTTTTGTTAAAATTAAATAAAAAAAATATAACCTAACAAAATAATTTAACACGCAATGTATAACGAAAAATGCAATGAATTAAAAACGCAATTAATGACGTTTCAAAGTTAAGTATTATTAAAGCTGAGGCTACTTAAGCCGAAATACACATTTTCACAAGTAAACATACGTACTTACCTGACAGATGGACTTCGATGTACATTGCGGGTCGATAGTATGTTCAAAAATTAATAACGGTGCATACGTTAGCGTAATCGAAATAATTCTTTCTGTTAATGATTAGTAGAGTCTTAATCTATGTCCAGTTTTAATAAACGCCCGTATACCATTTACACACTGCATAGTGCAAAATAATAATAATATTATATAACTTAATACGTGTCGTGTCAATTATTACCGAGCGCAGTGTTAGATAATATCTACTGGTGACTGTAGGTAGGTACTAACAATACATATTTAGCGAAAGCTCTGCTGCCTACCTTTAAACTTGACGGATGTAGATTATTACTTTTTTTGACTGTACTGTAAGTGTTCGTATTAATGGCTTCAACTAAAAAGTACCTACTTGGATAAAGTTTAGAATCCTATCCCATTTTTATTAAACGGTGATGTGTGTGTACAAAGTAAACGAACAGTCATTATAATTACTTCCAAGCCGCCTATCAAAATGTAACTAAAAACCTGCCTGCGAATTTATAAATACTTAAACAATTTAAAGTTGTCATATAGCAACGTAGATATGGAGGTTTTAATTAGAAAGCGGCTCGTTTGGGAGACGGGCGGGGCGGGCGTGCGATCTATTGAAAGATGTCGCCCGGGCCGCGGCGAGCGACTGGTCACATACATTATTACCGTACAATGTCACTATGCAAATGTATGTTGAAGGCTTTGTGTGTACGCACTTACGCATACGGGGCGGCTGGGAGTCGCCTCCACGTAATCCGAGGCTCCCCCACCGGCTCTCGCTAAAGATGGTTCTACGTATGTGCGCGTACGTACGCGGCACTTTCTCTTGAAGCTCGCCACTGGCTTTTAAAGAGGGGGGCGGGCGGTGGCTCCCTGGCGGCGGGCGAGCGTTCCGAACGGGTGACCACGGGGAGGCGACCTAGTGCGTCGGATGGCCGCCGGACGCACGTGCGCCACCTATCGGCGGGCGCGTGCTGCGTGCTGCGTTCTACGTGTTTCCGCAGCACGGTGCCTCCAGTGCCCGAACCGCGCCAGCCAGCCCTCGACTGAAACTAGCCGCCAAGCGCCAAGTGACCACAATCTACAATAGTGGAGAGGAGAAAAGTACCCTCAGCGTAACTCGAGTCGCGGCCTGAGTTTAACCCTGGCGACGCACAGCCCTCTGTACGTAGCCCGCGGCGCGGGGCTCACCGGCCTCGTTTAATTGAGTGTACTCAGCGCCCTCGCCAAATGATACTTCTCTGTTCCCGAAATACCTGTAATAGATGTTAATTAGAGCCCCGCCAGCACGGTGTAAAAAGAAAAAATAATTTGAACAGGTCGTAATTAGAGATGTTTACAGAACTGAAAAACAAATATTTTGTTAATTTTTAATATTTTTCTCCTCTTTTCCCGACGAAGGGTCGGGTTTAAGCATATTTATTTTCAACAGGAGTTTCTCGAGGCGAACAAAAAACACAAAATTGCGTACTTTTAATATATAAATTCAGTTTTCATAGCGTCTCAGAAAATGAACCGGGAAGCTGAGGGCGAGAGCGGCACGGCGACCGCGATCCGCGCGGCGGGGCGCGCCCGCGCTGCCGCCGCGCTGCCGCCGGTGTGCTCGTGCGGGGTGCCCTAGCACGACGTCCAACACTAAATTGGTTGAGCCCGAGGCGGGGCGGCCAAGGCTCGTTTGAATCGAACGCACGTTCGGGCCCCGCCGGGTGGAGGGCGTATAGTGGACTTTTCGCTCGGCTTGATATATATATGCCGCTTCTCCCGGTCAGGCCGCGGCGTAGGTTCCGGGCCGGCGCTGCTCGCATTTACATGCGCCTCTCGGATGCCCCCTCGCCGCCCGCGGCCCCGCACTATGCGCCGACGGCTTACGACTCGTCTCAGCTAAACTTAATTAAATTCGTTATCATTATACATATATAACAAGTCCCCTATTATAGGTACGTGAGAAGATATAGAATGAGCGCCGTTTGCATCTATGAACATCTACTCGGCATTCATTATGTGACATTGTTGTCATTACATTGGAACAAATGTCCTTGAGGATACGTTATGAATCCCTTATCACGAAGTCATAATAATATCCGAGAAGTTTAGACATGTTGACCTAATCCTGAACTTCCTCCTAAGATTTTTCTCCTCCGAACTTTCTTTCAGAACAGATACAGAACAATATGGCCTCACGGCCTATGGCTCAGTTCTGGCGGTTCTGCAGTGGCAATTAAGAAAAAAATACTATAAACTTAACTTTTAATTATTTACGCAACGTTCAGAAAAGTGCAGTGGATATTCATTTGCGTTGACGGTCCTTGTCATCGAGTCATCTTACCAAAAAATAAATACCTAACCATACTCTTTATCTATGGCTACCAATAGGCGCGTAATGTAACAATGGTCGGTAGACGAAAACCAAATGAAAACACTTGAATACCATTTATACCATTCCAGAACAAAAGTTTTATTTTTCCAGCAAGTTAAGAAGTTAATAAGGTTTCAATGACACTCGTCAAGAACGCTACCTTGAGGTTTACCTTTGGTTCCCATGGCTAAAAATGGCTACTTATTCGTGATTCAAAAATAATAACCAATTCTCAATATCGAAGAAGTGGCCCGTACGCCCCGTTAAATCCGAACATACATTTTCTTCGGCTAGTTATTTACGAGTATGCAGTAAATTGAGAAGTTCATCAAGTGATAAGACATTAAATGCGTTGTCGCTTGTGAGATCTAATCTTCAGGAACAATGTCGTAATAAGTACTTAAATAAATAATTCGTTTATAAAAAGTATTATTTACTAAGAATCTAAATAGTTAACATCCTTGTATTTTGATTTTGAGGTTTGTAAATACGAGAAAAGGGACTGTATTAATAAACTCATCATGGCTGAAAAACAATGATGCCCTTCTCAAGATACGTCAATGTAAACGTCAAGTGATACCAAGCTGTAATTTTTGACGCATCTTGAGACACTCGAGATCAATTTATTAATACGGGCTTTCGAGTCTTACTAATTAATACTGATTTATAAAAACAAGATTTAGGTCATTTTTACTTGTTACTTTGCCCTACGCTACCTATTCTCGTAAATACTAGCTTTTGTTAATTTAATGGAATGTTTCACTTCCTACATTATAAAATAAACTCTCCTATAACGCCAACTGTTTATTCCACCAGTTAATCATACAAGTATAATTCCAAACAATCCAGATAATAAACTCTATTGTATCCTTTTTAATAATGTTCAATCCGATCCAAATTCAATGTCCTCCTCGGACCTCCTTCCTCCTTGCCCCATCCGCCTGTGTTGCCCTCTCCATTTTTCTTTTTAAATATATCTTTTGACAGACAATCACATTCCTTTCCATTCCTTATGCTTATTTAGTTGAATATTGTAATACAAGAGCTATAATATAAATAATTAAAATATAATAAACCTTACAAATTGACATTTTCTACCAATAAACACACACACACTACACTGTAGTTAACAAAAGCCGGTCAATTGCGAGTCAGACTCGCGCACTGAGGGTTCTGAACAAACTTAAAAGAGTTATATGAATGTAAAAAACCGGGCAAGAACATGTCGGACCATGCTCAGTTTATAGTTCTGAAGCTTTTAAGTACCTACTACAAATATAAAAATCGTCAAGTAATAACTAATTATTTTCTAGGTAGTAGGTATAAACACTTTAATCGCCTGTATCTCAAGAACCAATGTCTTCTTACTCGTGATAGTTTTCTTTTTTAATTCATTATATGCGCTTACATATAAGTTTTTTTTCTGATTTTTAGTATTTGTAGTTTTGGCTGTATGGGACACACTTGACTCTGACAAAAATTAGCGCTTTAAAGCTTAATATTTCATAAACGGATACATTAATCAAAAAATTGATTCCAAAAAACCCGTAACATTTTTGAAAGACCTATCCAACGAGACCCCACATTATGAGATAGACGAGAAAAAAAAAATACATCCCCACGTTACGTGTAAGGGAGAGGTACCCTAAAAAAGTTTTTTTTTTACATTATATTGTACCACTTTGTTGGCGTGACCAATATGTATACGAGTATTCATGCCAAATTACAGCTTTCTACGGACGGACGGACATGGCGAAACTATAAGGGTTCCTAGTTTGACTACGGAACCCTAAAAACTGCTGTCTCCATACATACACATAGGTCGCGATTAGTTTACCAACTACAAATTAGTTTGCAACCGCTTTTTTTTGTTAGGTAAATTCAAATTCAATCGTTTATTAAGTAAATTAGCCACATGAGGGCTCTTTTAAACGTCGGTAATATGCAGTGAATCTTCTAGCGCTTTGGACAAGACAAGACCATCATTGCGGAGAAGAAGCGCTCAAGTTATTTTTTTTCGATTATAAATACATAGCAAAGAAATAAATAGCTATTATTAATACTAGCACAAAAACAAAATTAAAATTAATGACTAGGAGAACAACGCGACGAGGTCTCTACGCAAGAAGCTTATACATACATGACACTAGAGATTGCATGGCAAACATCGCCTTGCAGCCAAGAAAATTGACTTTAAATGACGTCGCTTATGTGTTTTGTCCCTTTCTTTAGGATGAAAGGAAAAGGACATAACATAAGAGACGTTTTTTGTCCCTTTTTCTAGGATGAAAAGAAAGAGACCAAAAACATAAGCGATGTCATGCAAGGTCACTGCTCTGCACTGTTCAAGTAAAGAAAAGAGATAATTTGTGCACTTTCGAAACATACAGGACGGCATTTTTCCAATTTTAGTTGTGCATTAGCTTGACAGTCGTCACGTCATTTTCGTCGACTTGTCTGGTGTGAACTGAGAGCGAGAGTGGTTAATTGGGTCTTGGGATTCCGGTAACCTTCGGGGAGGAAAGATGGCCGATTGAAAAATGCCCGGCTTTTACTTTTGATTTATTCTGTTTACTGATTTACTCTATTTACTTGACATTGGCGAAATCACTGTGTGGACCGCCATTAATTAAAAAAGAAGAAGAAGAAGAAGTAATTGGGTCTTTTATGAATCTTCAACTTGGGCGTGGTAGTAACACATCTAGTTTCTATTTATGTGTAATATCATTGGAAAAACAGGTCCTTGCAAGCGTGAACAGACCGGACCCCACAGACAGCACCCGTTTACGAGTAATGACGTGTTTCTCAGCCATCGCCTTCCTCACCCATGTGTTCGGGAAGGTGGCGACCCGATCAACGACGCCGCCGTAAGCAAAGACTTTTGAGTGAGCATAATATTCTCATGCTGCCAGACCAAATAAAGGAATTAAAGTAGGTAGCTGTCCGGCGAGAAACGTCACAAAGCGCTCTTATGTCGAAAGTGTCTTGTGGACACAATAACCAATAAATATTACAAAGAAAACATTAAATTGAAACTTAAAACAATTAGGGGAAGATAGTATAGTATCGGACACATTTTAGTTTCAACAAATAAAGTCTTGAAATTGGAGTCATTAAAATCATTTTAAATAATAATTATGCACTTTGAAGTTCATTCGTTATACCGTTTTGGTAAAAAGTATAATAAATTTGTCGATAGACGATTTATATCAATTATTATTTTATAAAAATTTAGTATACTATCGGACATCATGCGATAGTATCGGACAGTATACATAAAAGGCCAACAAATATATATATACCTAATAAGCGTGAGAATAGGTGAATACCTAATATCAAGAAATACCTTGCAAACATGTTCATCAGGGGAATTATTAGTAACATTAAGAAAAAAGTTAAATGTACACTAATTCGTTAAATATCGGACAGTCTGGTTTAGTAACGGACAGTTTGGTTTAATAACGGACATCTTATTATTTTACTACTATTATTTATAATTTTTTGATATTAAGTAAGAGACGAACGTAAGTAGGTACCTAACACTACTGGTAATAAAAAGTCGACTAAACTTGTTGATTATTGTTTAATTACAATGATTTAAGCAATTAAAGGCGTAGAATAGGTATTATAATTTTAATCTCCAGCAAAAACTTATAAACTCTTTGTATGCCTATGACGTGTATTATTTTTGGCTATATTCTTTGAAAAAATAATAAGTAAAGACACATAATTATTAAACATAATAGAAGGATGTAGTAGATATACGACTTTTGACAATTTAAATTTTCTTATGCCTATTGGAACAATCGCTGCAAAGCAGAATGTGTTATAAATTTTTAAAGAAGTCTTTTTCTTGCTGTAAAAACTATAAATAAACTTAAATTATTTGTACTTGTATCATCTTTGGCCTACTATAGTTTTAAAGACACTTAATAAACTTAACAGACTTGAACCTACCCTTGACAATTTGAGTTATTTTCTTATACGAAACAATCACAATGAGATCACAATGCAGAAACATCAAAACTTTAGGATTAGTCTAATCCTAGCTGTAAAAAAAACCCCTTAAATATCATTTTCAATACATTTGTTCGAACATGGTTGTACATAGTTTGAAAGTTTAAAATATCGCACGAAAGATAGGGGAGACCGGGGTCAATTGAAACGTTTTCCGAAAAAACGGCCATAGTGCCTACATTTTCTATCAATATTGGTTTGGTTTGGTTTGTGAAAGGTTCCGACTATAGCTAGATTATCTGGCTTTAAAGTTGCTATGTTGATTTTTATCCATAGGTATCAGATACGGAATCACAAGTGCTTTAGAAATCCTCGGAAATTGATTCATTTGACCCTGGTGCGGGTCAATTGAAACAATGAATGAGTCTATTGAAACACCTAGAAAAAAAAAATTAGTAATAAAAATTTAAATTTTGTTTTTAGTCAAAATTATTTCACATAATCTCAGTCTTTAATTAGAAAACAGTCAGAGGTAGTTTCTACCATGACCTTAACGAAAAAAGCTAGCATTCATTGCTATTAACTTAACAATATTTTCATATGGTACTTCTTGCTTAATCATTTAGAATATTTAAATATTTATAAGTAATAAGATCAACTATTAGTAGTCTAGAAATGTAATCAACATTTAATAAAGGAGCAGCAATCATTATTATACGTCTTAACTAGGGTTAATATGATTGACGTAATTAACTCATAAGATCCCATAGAGCACTATTTTCACCATTGATTAAAAAAAAACGTAGTAATTATTATTAAAACATTAACTTAACACAACATTTATTATCTTAGAATATGTTCATATTGATAAGTAAATTAATGAGATCAACTATTACTAACAAATTTAGGTAACCAATATTTAATAAACAGAGAGCAACGATTATAATAGATCTTAAAAAATAAACTTGGTAATCAGTCAGAGTCACAATAGTGACACAAATAATATTGAGGTCTCCAGGTATGCAAGCCTCATGTGCCCACATCTTACACCCAGAACGAAGAAGTCAATTCTTTAGTTTGCTTAGATTTTATTACCCTTTCCTTTATTTTTTTACTCAAGTTCTTTTTCACGTTCTAAGCCTGTTTTTTCGGTTTTTTTTTCTGATTTATTCCTAATTTCTTCTTTTTTGGGAGTGCCCATGTAGATGGTGGACTCCTCTTTCTCCTACCACCTGCAAGCAGCTTCCTTGGTGGACTAATGGGAAAAGATCTTGTTGATTTCGGTTAGAAAACTGTAGACTAGCTTGTAGATGGCTAACATGGATCATCAACTGGATCAAGGACCATTGGGGGCGTATTAGATTGATCCGTTGGATTTGATCTCTTCGTAAGCTTTTTTTTATACAAATCTATACTGCACTTTCCGCGATTAGTAGTTTTTGGACGGGCTAGTGGCATCTAAAAACAAGAAAGAAGTGTTACTGCAAAAAAAGCTTAAAACCACATACATGAAACATGTTTCAATTGACCCAAAAGTAGGCCACTTTCTTTACTGAGTGCACCTACTCGCGGCTTATAGTCAAGGATCTCTGTCACACGATGCGGGTGGGTACCTACAGAGCTGGGTGAACTAGTATTTGCCTCACCCACCGGCAACAAGAAAATGTTTAGGTACACAATCCTCTTAATATTGTATTGTCATGTCATTTGAACTACCTGCACAAGCACCTATACAAAATTTCAGATTGATCTGACGACGTTATGTCAACATCAATAGGTTTTCAGTAAAGTATTTGTTTCACATAGGAGAAGGTTTTGCTATTTTAACCGTCTTTAAAAAAAAGGATCTTAGTTTGTACGAATGTTTATCCATGATTATTTCCGCAAAAACTTCAATTTCTGATTCTGATCACTATAAAGTATACCTAAAATTAAATTGATGATTTAAAAAACTTAAAACTTAAAGCAGCTGTATCAATCACATATTTAGAAGTTCCTACTTAATGTTTGTATGTATATAATGTAATGAATAATGTACGTAGGTATCTTTAGAAAAAAATATTAGGACATAAGAAACAACAATAATCAATATCGGATTTTACTTCACGGCATTATTTTGTCTGTGTGAGTAAGCAATGTCATTGTCTATTTCTCCATCCACTGAAAGACAAGAAATTTGGCCCATTGGCATCCTGTAATAAAACAGAACGTTTTGATTTAACTATAATTTATTTATTAACAGAATTAGTTTTTGGATGAAATTTTGTAATCCTCATTCTATAAAAATAATTCGTATTTGGGACTTACAATTCCATTGTGTGGTAAATTTTATAATCGATGTCAACCAATTCATTTACTCTGTAAATTGAAAAAATATAAAGATAATGTGAAAATTCATACTAAATTTATTAAAATGTTTTCCTATACACCTCTTACTATTTTTACGCATACCTCACCGGTTCATTAGGTACCTCACTCCTTGCTTTGTAGCGAAGTGCCAACAACTGGAACATTAACCCTATAAATAAAAAAATATGAATAATTTTGCAATTTTACTCATTTGTTGAAATATAGTTGTTAGGTACTGAGTATACTTACGGAGTATTCTCTTTGTATTCAGATTTCTGGAGATGTCTTGCTCTAGAAATATTGAAACCATCCCAAGAAGTAACAATATTATATAATTAATTATAGTAAAAAAAACCTCGGGTCGTTCTAAGAAGCTTGTTTTGCCTGTAAATGTGTTTTTTTAGCTAAACTATTTTTATATCTTGGTAAATATTCACCATAGAAGTGTATTTTTTATATACCTACCTACTAATTGAAAGAACTTCGCGTGTTGTTTAAAATTACTTGTGTAAATAAACCAATTTTGGCCCAAAACATCAAGACTACAACTAAACGATTACAAAGTCTTAGTAATACAAATCGATACATCTCGAAAATCAGTCTATGTTGCTACCGATTTATTTTCTCCTCCCTTAGCGTGGCATTTTGACAACTGTCAAATCAGGTTTCTTAGAACTACTCCACTATCAGTAGGTTTACGATTTTAACTAACTTCATTTCTTCACGCAAGCGTTTAGCATTGTGCTTTTGCCAACCCCTTCTCTTCCTTTCTTGGTTGTGTTTGTTCCCCATTTAAAATAAAGTGAATAATCACAAAAATCGCGATAAACGCAACCAACCAACTTGCGACACAGCCTCCACCTCCGACGGCCGAAGCCTGACTAATGCGGACATGGGGGAAACGTGACGGCTCTGGCTAAAATGGACGAAACGCGTGCGAATTTAGGTATTTCCTTCATATTAGTAAAATAAAAACACATTTTCAAATCTAAAGTGTAGAATATATAGAAGACGTGTAGTTTTGTTGTAAATCCAAAACTGATTATCTTCCGTGAAGTAATTACGCCGTACTAAGTGTTTATTTTGTTATGTAGAGGTATCTTTGGATGTTTTTTCTATCGAGGGAAGTACAAGTAATCGTGTTTCTAAAGTATATGATATATAGAGTGATTCCTTAAATATCTTACATATGAATTGCATAACTAAAGCTTCAGTAAAAACAATGCAGCAGGCGATCAAACGAACGCATTTTTTTCGTAATTACGTATCGTTGCCTCGGCGCACTCTTAATATCACGGGACAATCTCACGCAAACTGACCCAGTCCCAAACTAAGCTCAAGGCTTGTACTATGGGTACAAAACCAATAATAAACATACTTAAAGAAATAAATACTTAAATACATACAAGACTCAGGAACAAACTCGCAATTATAATTCTTATAATTATTATTACTTTTATTTGAGCTAGCTCCAGCATAAGCAAATCATTCACTATCCAGACGTCGAAGAGAACACATCTAAGGAACTCAAGCAAGAAAACAACCCTCGAACATGGAGACCACCGCTGCTGAATCGGCTCAAGTGGTTGCACTACTGCAAGCAGGAGTTCGGCAGTGTGATGTCGCTCGGCAACTCAATTTAAGCCGTCATGCTGTCCGCCGAGTATTTCAGCGGTTCCAGGAGACTGGGGGCTACATCAGAAGACGTGGGGCTGGTCGGCGACGCTGCACATCCGAAAGAGATGATCGCTTCATCGTGACATTAGTTCTACGCAATCGCTTCGCTAGTGCTGTTGAGGTGCAACAACGCCTCACAGAGGCTCGGACAAGATCAGTTAGCATCTCTACGGTTAGAAGAAGACTGCGGGAGAAGGATATCGTGGCTCACAGGGCTGCTACAGGCCCAATGTTGACCGCACAGCATCGCAGAGATCGCTTGCAATTTGCCCGCGACCACGTCGATTGGACGTTTGAGCAATGGAGGCAGGTTCTCTTTACCGATGAGACGAGAGTCTGTCTTTATTGCAACGACAGGCGGGCCAGAGTCTACAGAAGGTCGGGCGAACGATTTGCTCAAGCCTGTATTGAAGAGACAGTGGGCTACGGAGGTGGCTCTTGCATGTTCTGGGGGGGCATGTCTATAGACGGCAAAACCGACCTTGTCTGCGTCTCCAGGACTAGAGGCACTCGCGGCCAAGGGTCCCTGAATGCTCGCCGATACATTGCCGAGATCCTGGAAGAGCATGTGATGCCATATGCGGGTTACGTCGGCTCTGGGTTCACATTAATGCACGACAACGCTCGCTCCCACACTGCATTAATTGTTCGGGATTATCTGGAGGAGGTCGGGATTCCCGTTTTGCCGTGGCCAGCCAGGAGTCCTGACTTAAACCCGATTGAACACCTTTGGGACGAGCTGAAGCGACGGGTTCGGTCACGAGATGCCGCCCCTACCACCCTGCAAGATCTTCAGGACGCAGTCATCGAAGAATGGGGCAACATTCCACGAGAAGACATCGTAAAGTTGGTGCGATCAATGAAAGACCGTTTAGAGGCAGTGATAAGGGCAAGGGGGGGTAACACTAGGTTTTAAGTTAATTTTAGGCACTTTTTGTAAAATTTTGTTATCCATTTATTGTTGTAAATTTAAACTTGAATAAACATAAACACTTTATTACCTTTCAAATGATACCTAACAATCATATTGTTGTCCTTGATCAAATAGGGTTTAAAGTCGGTTGTAATTATTTTCCGAGGAGGGGCGATGTTTTTGACGCCGAGTGTATTATGAAGAATTATTTCTCTTTTTTCGCTTTCGGGCTACCTGATTGACAGTCATGAAAATAAACCAGACATGATCGACAGGTAGATAGTAATGTTCTCTGTTTCGCCCTGTGACCTTGATCGAATCTCAGAGTGCAACCTATAATCATGGTCGCTATGACCAAAATCTTGTCTGAGCAATATGTCGAGTTCAACCCAGCTGGATACCTGACCCCTAACACTCCAAAACCAGTGCAACGCGTCTCCGACAAATACAGGAGTTTCGTGTCTGACCCGCTGAACAAAGGCACGCAGGCATGTCCTACCGTCGAACTTGATTTTACACAGTTTTTAATGGTATTGTATCTAGTTGTGAGAGCCTGATATTCCTTGACGAATGCGTCGAACATTGGCTTAGTCGTGTCATCACATGTAATATGATTAAGTCGGTGATAAAGATGATTCATCAATTCTGAGCACAAAGCGATGCATTCCTATCAAGTCCCGATTCATAATATATATATATATATATTATGGAGGCATTTGATTCTCTTAAACAACTCTGTTTCCAATCTGTAACAAAGTACCTATTACTTGGCGAACTAAAGTTGTCCCGCGTCTCAGTATAAACAGTAGTTCTGTCCTCATGACCCAATATGCAGTATCTCAAATTCAATAGCCATAGCCGATTCAATGCCCTCCCGTTATTAATAAGGTTGCATTCGCTATAGGGGTTTTTTTTGAGATAGTCAGATTCTAAATAAGTTCGATTATTTTTAAGTCATATCATAAACACGTCAGATCCTTATAATGTGGGATTATGAGAAAGTCCTTTACTTATATTTCCATATTCCCCGTACGCCATTTTCTGAGTATGCCAGATTTGAGGTTGGTTAGTATCAATTTTTTTTTTTTTTTTTTTTTTTTTTTTATGTTAAGGAGTAGGCACACGAGCACTCAGGCCACCTGATGGTAAGTGAAAACTGAGACCCATAGACATTTGAATTCTCAAGATTATAATCCTAAGACCTCAGATGCGCTGCCAACCCTGAGGACTAAGATGGAATGCCTCTATGCTAGTAATTTCACCGGTTGTCTTATCCCCACACCGGAACACAACAATGCGAACACTGTTGCTTGGCGGATGGTTAATGGATAAGATGGTGGTAGCGATCCGGACGGACCCTGCACAGGGTCCTACCACCACTAAAATTAGGCTATATTCTGACTAAGCCAGATTATTTTTATGTCAATATATTGGTTGATCAAGCGAATGTACCGTTCGTGTTGTAAAAATGAAATACGTTTGTCTTTAAATGTTTATATTTACAACAAAACATTAATTTTAACATAAAATTACACTTATTTTGGAAAGAAAGTAAAATTCAACTTTTTTTCTTTTATTTCATCAATCCTATTTTTTTATTGTAGATCGTCTATTGCTGCTATTATATCATTTGTCGTAATTATTTCCGAGTCACTAGAAGAATCATCGGAAGAATCCCCGGAAGAATTATTCTCACGCCTGGAGCTGTCAGGTTTTTGTTTATTGTTATGGCTGCCAAATAAATGATCTTTATAAGTCTTTCGTTACTTAAGTGCGAAGCTTTTTGAGGTAATCCATGATTTCATACCTAATTACATAAATACATAAATACATACAATTACATACATAAATACATACCTATTTAGAAAACGGTTGTATAAGAAACTGGCAATTATAGAATCATACTTACTCAGCTTTTGACCTAAATCGCAATCGACTTAAACTGAATCTGTCTCACGTCGCCTAAAGGATGCTAAGCATCCCCTAACGCCGCAGTCATAAAGCGTTATTTTGACTTACTTTATTATCCACCAAAATATCCTACCGGAAATTGCTGAAAAAGAGAGCTGGAATTTGGGCGGTTTTCAAAAAAAGTGTACATCGTTAAGGACAAAATTTAAGAAACTTCGTCACAAAAATTTGTCGTACATTTAGATACGTTAATTTTCGTGACGAAATGGAAAAGTTAGTTTCTTAATTTTTGTCCTTAACGATGTACAATTTTTGTTTGTATCCGCCCATCTTTTAGGGAAAATTCTATGACCTTTTTTTTGGTGAACATGTATTGTTTCACATCAGACACAATGGCCGAAATTAAAATAAAAAAAAAGTATACGGGATCATAATAATAATTAACAGGAATGAGCTAATTACATACATACTCGTACAATAATAGCATCACGCCTTAATTTCCAGAGCAGGGTAGGCAGAACTACAGAAATACCAACAACTGCAAAAAGACTTGTTTAAAATTCTTTAACCACTTTTTGCTTGATGAGGCCAAGAAGTTTACTAGTGTATTTGACGGGTTGCAAGCCCATCGCCTAACAGTACTACAAGCCCTTAGGTATTTTCCTTTTATTTGGGCTAATTGTTTTCATACTTCAAAATATTTTCAATTCTCCTGTTCATTTTTTGTTGAATTCAGTTCAATATAAGACAAGAAGCTTGTATTACCGTACCAAAACTGAACCGATATGATTTAATTTACGCGTGTTATGCAATTAATTTAAACTTAATATTTTTTTGTGACGCAGGAATAAAAATAAGTAGATTCTAAATGTACTTGAAAGAAAATGAGTTAATATAGATATTTCCAAAGTAAATAATACTTATAGAATTTTTGCTCTATTTTCAATAAATGAAAACAGGTTAATTTTAATTTTTAGGGCCATTTATGCCGCATAAAACGCATATTTCGAAAATTGGTTATTAGTTGCTTTATCACAAAAAAAAAATGTTTATTGCGATTGCAAACTTATAAAATTGCAGCAGGGGCAAAGCGTGGCCCAAACCAGTAGGAAAGCCGGTCCAGTCAAGTGCGAGTCGGACTACGCAGTACGCGTTTCGTTGAAAAAATATCACTTCGATGTCGAAGTATTTATTTTAAATCCTTTTTTATCTTTTAAAGAAAAGAAAAGCACTCAGTAATTACCAGCAAACTTAGTCCCTCGTACTATAAGAGATTTTATGAAATCTAAGAATAATATAATGCTGTTTTTAGTGGTTTTGCCATCTCAAACTTTTGTTTGGTTAACCAACTAACATTACACGAAAATTATTGATATTTAACAAGCCAGTTTGATTTCGAATACTGCTAGAATAAAGTGTGGAAGTGTAGGTTGTTGGTGGGTGTTAACCCTTAACTTGGCAGTGTGCACCACAGGATACATACCATAATGTTCACTATTGTTTTTTTTTAATTGATATTTTTTTATGCTGGCTCGAAATCAAATAGGGTTTGAATTCACACCTTTTTTATTTTTTGCCAATTTAAGGGCCTAATTTGAGATGTCATGTGCTTTGCAAGCGTGTTTTTTTTTCTATTATATTCTTTAAAGTACAATTTAACGACACTACATCACCTAACGTTTTGACGCAAGAGGACGATTTGTTCCAAATTCGTCATATTCCAAATTGGTCATCTTCCAAACTCGACAATTTCCTAACTGGTCATATTCCAAACTCGTCATATTCCAGATTCGTCATCTTCCAAACTCGACATACCTTGTACAACCTGCACAAATTTATTATAGAAATCCTCTGTGGTAAATGTGGTATTGTTCCACCATTTGCCAATTCTTTTGGACTCAGCCTTAAGTAAATTATTGTCTAATAGCCGTAGTACAAAGTATAACTACTAAGTACAATCTAAGTAATACTTACTATACCTGTAAGCTCGTGTTCGCGATTTAATTTGACTGTACAATGAAGAGTTTGGAAGATGACGAATCTGGAATATGACGAATTTGGAATATGACCAGTTAGGAAATTGTCGAGTTTGGAAGATGACCAATTTGGAATATGACGAATCAGGAACAAATCAAGAGGACGCGTAATGGCGTACATAATGAAAAAATATCGCGATAATAGTGAAAGGTAATAACGAATATAACAGCATACAAATAAAGTTTAATAATGGATGTAACAAGCCGCAATGGTCTCGGCTTCCATGAGAAGCTTTTCTATGCGGTTTTACCACGGGTCACTGCCAAGCTGCTACTTACTGGTGCGTTTGGTTATGCATTGAATGCAGGAAATTAGGTAGAGTTCGATTCTTAGGGAATCCGGTAGGAATCCAATCCGAAGATACTCTTGTAAACTCTGACCTTGATGTAACAAAATAGTTTGAGCGGTTCTTTACAAATATACAGATGTATTTCATAATTGTTTTCCTTCGTATTTTCACGAAAACGTACGAACGTGTCTGACTATTTCATTCGGTCACATTACAAAAAGTACATACACCTACATACATAACATCACGCCTTCATTCCCAGAGGGGGGTAGGCAGAGCTACAGAAATACCAACAACTCTAAAAAGACTTGTTGATAATTCTGTAACCACATTTTGCACAATCAGGCCAAGAAGTTTACTAGTGTATTAGTGACAGGTTGCAAGCCCATCGCCTAACAATACTACAAGCCCTTATTCCCTGAGTCGCCTCTTACGACATCCACGGGAAGACATGGAGTGGCACTATTCTAACACGGGAACCACACGGGCACAAAGTACTGCACTAAATTTTTATAATCACCTCCAGATAAGGCTGAAACCTTGTTAAGATCCAATATGAAAGAATGTACAGATGTGTTTATCTTAATTTATGTAGCTCCAAAAAAATACACTAAAACTTTTAATGTAAAAAGACTGATGATCTCTCGGGCCTCTCTACAAGGGAGGGAGGTACAAACAGCATCACTGTTAACTGACCATCAGTGAACCTTATTGTAACGTGACAAGATCCACAAATGGTTAGTTAAATGTGTTGCTGATGGTGCTGCAGTCCATCTTAGAGCTAAGTGAAACTTATCCAGCTGCTTTATTTAACCAGTGTGTCAATATTGGAGCGTTTCCTGATCTGATGAAATGTAGTATCTTAAGATTATACCCTTGTTTAAGTCAGGGGCAAAAACTGACCCCACAAACTGAAGACCAATTTCAATATTGCCAGCACTAGGTAAAAGTACTTGAAAAAAATATTCTTAACCAAATATCACGTCGGTAATAATATGCAGTGCTTTTAGTACTGCATATTAACGACGTGTAAAAGAGTGCCCATGCGGCCAATTTACTGAATAAACATTTTGAATTTTGAATTATTATTTTTTACGAACGCGACTGATTTGCAGATGGTAAACTAATCGCGACCTATGTCGATGTATGGAGACAACAGTTCTTTAACGGCAAAGTCAAGTTTTTACTTCAATATAATTTTACATTCCTAAAGTTTGTATGGAACCCTCGGTACGCGACTCCGAATCGCACTTGACCAGCTTTATTTTACTGTCGCGGCCATAAATTTATGTAATACAGATTATGGTTATGTATGAACTTGGCAAACAATTTTTTGACATAATAAAATTACTGTTGTAGATATATTGTGGAGCTCCATACAAAGGAACCATTACTTTCCTGGGGTATTTGAGAACATTTGAACAGAAATACCTTAGGTTACACTATCAGTAAAATAATGTATACTTTCTGAGGTAATATTGACAAAAGGTAATATTGTCGTAGGTACGCGGACGACGTCGCGGGCAGAAGCTATACTATTTAATATAATAAATAATTATGTCAAAGTCGCTCTGTCTGTCTGTCGGTTTGATACGCTTTCGCGGATAAACCGCAGAACCGATTTAGATGAAATTTGGTATGGAGATAGTTTGAGTCCCTGGGAATGAAATAGTGGAAATGGTACTTTTTATCCCGAAAAATAGGAAGGTTCCTGAGGAAATAGCGATAAACGACTTCTATGCGGACGGAGTCGCGGGAAACAGCTATTTATAACAACTGGCTAGAACGCACTTTCTACGTCAGTGTATTAAAGTGTGTATTTGTGAAAATACACACCTCCTTTGGTTTAGTAGTAGAGAAGTGAGTTCAAATCGAAGAACGGAAACTCCATACTACAAAAACCGGGCAAGAGCATGTCGGACCATGCACAGTTTAGGGTTCCGAAGCCGTTAAATACTACAAACATTAAAATCAACAAGTAAAGAGTAATTTTCTATTTAAAGTCAATTAGCGCCGTCTTAGATGATCTGTATCTCAAGAACCAATATTATTTACTTAGTCATAATAGTTTTCCTTTAAAATTCGTTGTATGCTCTTTTATTTATTTTTTAGTATATGTAGGTTTGGCTGTAGGGGGGGGGGGGGGGGGGGAGGACAGCTTAATTGCATAAACAGGTTACTTGATCGAAAAACTGTTGTCACAAACCCGTAATATTTTTGAAATTTTTGAAAGACCTATCCAAAGACGTAAATGAGAAAAAAAAATACATCCCCACGTTACGTGTAGAGAAGGTAACAAAAATGTTTTTTTTTACATTTTATTGTACCACTTTGTTGGTGTGACTAATATGCACATTCATGCCAAATTACAGCTTTTTAGTAATAAGAGTATCTGCGCTAGGCTGCGGACGGACGGACAGACGGATGGACGGATATGGCGAAACTATAAGGGTTCCTAGTTTGACTACGGAACCGAAACCGTGAGCTGTAAAAAACTAATAAATGGCGGGTGAATTGCAAATATAAATATTGTACATAGTTAAGGACCTAATTGATGTCAAAGTTTAATTGAAACAAAATATTTTCCCTTTGTGTAACGAAAATTAGTCATACAATTGTACGGTTAATCTTCGTTACACAAAAGAAAAATATTTTGTTGCAATTAAACATTGACATCAATTAAGGCCTTAACTATGTACAATATTTTTGCAATTCACCCGCAAGCTTTTCAAATGGCAACCGGAATGTCAAATCAAAATTGTCAACTTCTAATTTTATATGAAGAAGCGAGTACAAAGCTGAAGGACTAGTTAGCTAAAATACTTCAGCTTTATACCCACTTCTTCATAGAAGTTAGGTTCGTGAAGGAATGCGCAGGCATTCACGCATTTGAGTGTAATGAATACTCAGAAAAATAAAAAACATTTATTATTTATGATTCAACTAGAACATTTTAAAATATTATAGTAGTGTCTTATAATTCTCGTACCGCAACCAAAAAAACACTTCAGGCTTTTGTTTATTCCAATACATCCTTTGAAATATGAAAAATGTCGGCGAGTTACAGATTTTGATGTTATTTGCTATGTACACAGGCTGCGAATGTCGAATCCGTACACATACTTAGGCGCAAGTTTCAACTTCGGCAGCAATGTCTTCTATAGCAGCTAGGCCGGTTCACCACCAAATATGAGTTGTTCCAGGTTTTGGAAACCAATCGAAGACATTGTCCGTGACAGTAGCCTTTGCTTTCCATTATTAACACAATGTCTTATGCGCGTATGTTAACACCATTAACGCTGTATTAAGTATTTATCTTTATGGCTCGGTTATCAACATACGAGTATTACTCGTATTTCGTTTTATTAACATACATAACATCACGCCTTCATTCCCAGAGTGGGGTAGGCAGAGCTACAGAAATACCAACAACTCTAAAAAGACTCGTTGATAATTCTGTAACCACATTTTGCACAATCAGGCCAAGATGTTTACTAGTGTATTAGTGACAGGTTGCAAGCCCATCGCCTAACACTACTACAAGACCTTATTCCCTTAGTCGCCTCTTACGACATCCACGGGAAGACATGGAGTGGCACTATTCTAACCCGGCAACCACACGGGGTTTTATTAACTAGCAGGAAATTTATTTGTATACAACATAGGTTTTGACGTTACAGAATGAAAATCGGGTAAAAAAGCAAAGATAATATAGATGACTCTGTGGTAAAAGGTAATGTGTAACCAGTGTTACCACACACTGTTTAATCATCACCCCTTTGTTTGCGATCTAATACTAAACAAAACAGCCTTCCCGTTTGGTTTTAAAATCTTTTCCTACTCCTGTAATTTTATCTGTCATTTATATAGTCACGAACACTAATATAAGAATATAGATAATATGTCCGCAGAACATTCCGTAGAAAAGTCCATCTAGTCTATTCCCCTTAACAGCACTTGTGCTTTTTTGAGCCAAAACGACATGCCTAGCTGCCAAAGCTTACACCTAGGTTAATTTGACCAATCAAAATACTTCACCAAATTAATCCACCAATCACAATACACATTGACTGTCAGTCGGAACGTTAGGTTCTTTTTGGTATGTAAACTCTTTTACTAATTTAACTCTTTAAAAAAAAAACATGTTATAAACCAACCAGAATGCAGCTATATTAAAATCGACCAATCAGGTAAAAGAATTCATTTCTCAAATCATTAGGTATTTTTTAGTCCCTATTTCACAAGTTAAATCGATTGTGCAACTTTTAACCACACCACTCGTCTTTTTTGACCTCTCTTATACAACTGTTGCATAAACTACTGTAAAATACTAAAGAGAATATTTATAAAATGAAACGCAAACCGCATGCATTTTTTTTTTATCGATTCGTATCGTTACGATACGGATTGATATAAAGAATTTGCAAATGGTATGCGAATTGTTTATATCAATCCGTAGGTGGGTAATTATCACGAAATGCCGAAATTTCACTTGACAAATTTCCAAAAATAAAAAATGTCCAAAAATATTGACTTTAATCCGCCATCATTTCCTGTTTATTAGATAGTACTCATGTTACTAGACGTCGATAATATAGTGGTCCAAAAAATAAATGTGTTTGAAATTTTTCTACACAAAATGTATTGAAAAGTTTTGAGATAAAATGAGGGAATGACGGGTGAGGGAATGACAAAATGACCATTATTTATCAAAAATTCACGTCACAACCTAATAATGGTATATTTTTCTGAAAAGCCTAGTAATAATCCCTAATATTCATCTCACCTGATGATTATTATATTATTAAATTATATTCAAGGATCTCCTCGCCCTGCCTCGTGAGGTAATGACGATTAAAAGTGTAAATTTTGAAATTATGCTATAAAACTTATGATAACAGGTATTTTAAGAAGTCTAAGGACAAAATATATAATAAAAAAAATATCTAGCCTCTAACTATCATAAGCTACTGCAAGGGTGCCCGCATTATTAACAATAAGGTCCAAAATAGGTTGTTTTTGAAAACGTGAGGGAATGATTTATTTTGTTGGGACACGTATAAAAATAATAAGAAATATTTATTTAAATTATTTTTTACTTCAAATTAACTACAGTCTAGAAAATCACTTTATTTTGAAAAGATTAGCCAAAGTTGCAATTATTTTTACTTAGACACTGTCGAGTTATAAGTCCAAAAGTACTTAATTCTGGAGTGTGGGACATAGTGAGGGATTGATTTTTACTACATTATTATTTTTATATAATTTTATTTGAATACATGGGAACAACAATAATAATCGACACTAGTAGCGGCAGTAATAGAGCTTGCAAATAAATTATACTTACCGATAAAGCATTACTATATTTTCGATAAATCGCGAAGGACAGAAATTTCGGGATTTGCTGAGAACTACCCAGGTATCGTCACCAAATATATGGTTGACGTGTTTTTTTAATATTTTCCTTCGATTCCAGTACATTATTGAAGGCTGGTATAGAATCGTGCTATAGAACTCACACATGCGCCTTTTCATATGAATTCATTTGCTAGTTTTGCAGACCATACCCTATTCGAATTCAAATCTATTTCAAGTCAAATAAGGGTAAAAAACAAAAATTCAAAATCCGTCACAAAGTTGGCCTTGTAAATTGTTTACGGCGCTAAGATCGATGGTATTCTTGTGTAGGACGTCGAGTGAGATGGTATTTATTTATTGAACCATGCGTGATCGGCAAGCGTATCCAACTGTACATATTATATCACTAAAGCTATCCTCCTCGGTCCAATAGATGTAGGCAAATTTCCAAGCACGCGTCCCTTTCCCAACCTGTTCCATTTCCTATGTCTGCATAATAGATAAACTTATATACGTATGTAAATAAGTACTCCACAGCCTATATAGGGTCCGATATATAGTTTAAAGCTATACTTATACATTGGCTTGACAATACTAGCCTCCCTCATACTAGGATATTTTACTTTCTCTGGACGAGACCCCTCAGGCGCGTCCTGAATCCACCCCGGGAGGCCCCCGCCACCCTCCGGCCCACCTCACGCGTACTATACACCATACAAGCGAACTAACTCCTCTATCCTCTATAAACTTGCTCATATGTCTAAATTGCTATTTTAAATACTTACACATTAGTAACATTCAAATCAAATAGACCTGTTATTATTTCTTACCTTCTTAACAACTGGACATTAATAGGTCGGATATCCAATTTTCACCAATATCACTTTTTTTTTAATCATACTCAATTTGTTGCCCTCTTTCAGGCCATCTAACTGTTATATCGCTGTCTCTTTTTTTTACAAAGTTAGATTTACTAAAAAAGGTCGGTTGTCCAAACTACCTTAGAAGAAACAACTGATGTTTAATTATGTTTTTTTGCCTCCAGTAATCTTAATGTATGGCTTTAAAAAGTAGGTCTGACGTTCACATAAAATATATTGGTTTTAAAAATTTCTTAGAACGGAACGTCTGATGTTAGTATCAGACCTTTTGGTTCGGGGAATCCCCTCAATATCCACAACAAAGAGAGATAACGATAACTTTTATTGGGCAATGGAAAGAGACAGAAAGCAAACATATGCTCGACGATTGCCGAAATTGAATTTTGTATGTGGTGGTCAAATATTCCCGGACCAAAATGTCTGATGTTCTCATAAGATTGAATATATTTCCATTTCATTTCGAGCCATAAAGTCTCATTTGAACATAAGTCCTGTACTAATTGCGTGATAAGAAATTTTCTTACAGCAAAATATCGGATGTTATTAATATCTGACCACAGCATAGCATTATGCCTTAATAATTTAAGGTCGGATGTACCTAACACCTTTATAATAATTAAATTTGAATTGCATTGTTATTTTTAGCGTAAGAAAGAACTTGTACGGCAGAAAATACTTGCCATTATATGCTCTTTCTCTATTAATTACTAGTTTTCTTAATTTTAATACAGTAAGTCAGTAATAAAACCTTTAAAGTTAGTTTTGCTCGTCCTGTAAAGTATCAAAAATGTATATCCGATCTATTGGCTCTCATGTCCTTATATACATATGTATATAACAACACGCCATCCCAAAGGGCGTATAGGCAGAGCTTCAGAAATACCAACTCTAAGGCCCGATTCGACCAAACTTTTATACCGGGGTAAACGCTTACTCTAAGATTAGTAATGTCAAAAAATTACAGTTTTCTATGGCATTTTGACATTACTAATCTCAGAGTAAGCTTTACCCCCGTGTAAAAAGTTTGGTCGAATCGGGGCTTAAAGACTTAATATTTACGGTTTAAATCAGGGTCTGGTATCTCTAGTACTAGCAAATGAATTCATATGAAAATGCGCATGTGTGAGTTCTATATCACGATTCTATACCAGCCTCCAACAAAGTACTGAAGTAGAAGGAAAATATTTAAAAAAGCGGCCAAGTGCGAGTCGGACTCGCCCATGAAGGGTTCCGTAGCAGCAAGTAACATAATATAAAAGTTCGTTGTAGCTTTGATCAATGTTTTTATGACGTATTAAAAAAAAACTACTTACTAGATCTCGTTCAAACCAATTTTCGGTGGAAGTTTGCATGGTAATGTACATCATATATTATTTTTACATTTATCATTCCCTTATTTTAGAAGTTACGGGGGGGGGGACACACATTTTTCCACTTTGGAAGCGTCTCTCGCGCAAACTATTCAGTTTAGAAAAAAATTATAATAGAAACCTCAATATCATTTTTGAATACCTATCCATAGATACCCCACACGTATGAGTTTGATGAAAAAAAAATTTTTGAGTTTCAGTTCTAAGTATGGGGAACCCCAAAAATTTATTGTTTTTTTTCTATTTTTGTATGAAAATCTTAATGCGGTTCACCGAATACATCTACTTACCAAGTTTCCACAGTATAGCTCTTATAGTTACGGAATAAAGTGGCTGTGACATACGGACGGACAGACGGACAGACATGACGAATCTATAAGGGTTCCGTTTTTTGCCATTTGGCTACGGAACCCTAAAAACAGCTCGACCATGTATTTGTTGACGATACGGATCGATATAAAAAACATGGCATACCATTTGCGTTTTATTTTATAATTATTCTCTTTAGTATTTTAAGATTTTAAAACAAAACGGGAAGGCTGTTTTGTTTACTATTAGATCGCACACAAAGGGGTGATGATTAAATAGTGTAGTGTGTGGTCACATTGCATTACCTTTTACCATTGATTCACTTGCATAACAACTCAGAATCCAACCAATATACCTACTCCGTTATCATCGCCACCACAGCCAACGAAAATGACCATCAAACTACCACCCATACATATTCCTGCATTTGACTGAAAAACAGAAAACTAAATAACATTCTTGATTTAAAAAATACCACACATTCTGTGACCAGTTTAAACTCGTTTATAGAAACCTAATCTTCGTTGATCGCCGCGTTGAACCAATATCAATAATGTCGCCGATTTCATATTATTACACTGTGCGCTTAAAAAGGTAGAATCTCTAACTGTACAATCCTTCGAACTATCAGAATCTGTTCGTAATACAGAAATTCCATCGTGCGAAGATTTAATTTCGTTTGTTCAAGATCATGTAAAAATATTACAAAGATCGAGTAATAATAAAAGTACCTACTCGCGTAGTACGAGTACATTCTCAAATTATGCGCCAAGGGCTGAACCCACAACTCAGCGTAGTTATAAAACGTTTTTGAGTACTGAAAATATAATAATATCTGTCTGATGTGCCAAAGTACTGATCATGTAAAACGTTTTTGAGTACTGAAAATATAATAATATCTGTCTGATGTGCCAAAGTACTGATCATGTAAAACGTTTTTGAGTACTGAAAATATAATAATATCTGTCTGATGTGCCAAAGTACTGATCATGTAAAACGTTTTTGAGTACTGAAAATATAATAATATCTGTCTGATGTGCCAAAGTACTGATCATGTAAAACGTTTTTGAGTACTGAAAATACTATAATATCTGTCTGATGTGCCAAAGTACTGATCATGTAAAACGTTTTTGAGTACTGAAAATATAATAATATCTGTCTGATGTGCCAAAGTACTGATCATGTAAAACGTTTTTGAGTACTGAAAATATAATAATATCTGTCTGATGTGCCAAAGTACTGATCATGTAAAACGTTTTTGAGTACTGAAAATATAATAATATGTCTGATGTGCCAAAGTACTGATCATGTAAAACGTTTTTGAGTACTGAAAATATAATAATATCTGTCTGATGTGCCAAAGTACTGATCATACCTTTGTCATTAATTTCCATGGTTATTCACTAGAGTTTATCAAAACAAGTTTTAAGAAATCCGTCAACAAACAACTTTCACTTTAGTGATCTATTGATAAGACTAATTACGCGGTGTACTTAAGTGTCTTCACTTCGGAGGTCTGAAAAACAATGATCCCGTCTGATTATTTCAATACTATTTATAGTTTTAAGTAGGCCGGTAATTAGTTGATTATTTCGAATTATGACCTATGAGCGGAGACCATATTACCACGCTGTCATTCGACAAGACAAATCTACTAGCAAATTAAGAGGACTGTAAAGCAAAAAAAATCCATACAAAATGCGATAACGTATTTCTTCCATTAAACGTTGTCCGTTTTTTACGATTTGTGAATATGTTGTAGATATTATAAACAGTGATCGGAATAGGTTGTGCAATTTCGCGAGACTTCGGTGCGTAAGTTTAGTATGGATATAGCTTGTAACCCCGGGATTACATTTGCAAAGTGTTAAAGTTTGTGTTTAATTCAGAAATGTTATTAAAATATGATTTAAACGATTATTTTGCTTGCATAGAATATCGCATTGACGAAATATGTAAACACTTGCAATGACAAAAAGCAAAAAAATGTTTACAATAACATTTTTTTTTGATTTTTTGCATGTTCCCATTTAACTTCAATTAAGGTCATATCAAGAAAATATTCTGTGAAATAATACGAGTCTCGGAATCTGGGGTCGTATCCATATTAAGTATAATGTTTAAGGTCATTCACCCGAAATTGCACTACCTATTCCGATCACTGATTATAAATAACTAGGTCTGTACGTTTTCTTTTCCAAGAAAATATTTAATAAAAAGAGAAAAAAAAAACAAAAGCGGAAAAGTGCAGACCTATAGTCTGTACTTTTAGGTATTTAAAAAAATGTAAACAAATCAAACCACGTGGCTCTGCTTATCAACCAATCCAAGCTGTTTGGTCGAGCTTTGACGTATCAGTGTTCTGCTCCTATTGGCTGACTAACTGTCATCTGTCAATGTCAAGTGGTTTTTTTGTTTACATTTTTTAAATGCCTAAAAGTACAGACTAGGTATAGTGTTTCATTATATCTACAACATATTGAAAAATCGTGGAAATAGGATTAGATTTAGGGGGTGAGAAACGTTATCGTCCGGAGTTAAATTTGTAGGGATTATTTGTGTCAGCTGGGCATTTTCAAAATAAAGTGTACCCTAATTAAGGAACATTTTGAAAATGCCTTGCTCCGCGATTAAAGCATCGCTTCACAATCCTCTTAAGACTTGTACTGCATGCCAGTTCTAAAACGCACACGGGATTGTCACTTAATGACATCCTGCACACTGGTCCGAACCTTAAAGCAGACTTATTTCTGATTTTATTACACTCGGCGTCAAAAATATCGCCCCTCCTCGGAAAATAATTACAACCGACTTTAAACCCTATTTGATCAAGGACAACAATATGATTGTTAGGTATCATTTGAAAGGTAATAAAGTGTTTTTTTAGGAAAATTAAAAAAAAAAGGATTTTTCCTTGGGGTCAAAAATTAAAGGAAATGACATTGCGAACAGTTGAAAAATGTTTATTCAAGTTTAAATTTACAACAATAAATGGATAACAAAATTTTACAAAAAGTGCCTAAAATTAACTTAAAACCTAGTGTTACCCCCCCTTGCCCTTATCAATGCCTCTAAACGGTCTTTCATTGATCGCACCAACTTTACGATGTCCTCTTGTGGAATGTTGCCCCATTCTTCGATGACTGCGTCCTGAAGATCTTGCAGGGTGGTAGGGGCGGCCTCTCGTGACCGAACCCGTCGCTTCAGCTCATCCCAAAGGTGTTCAATCGGGTTTAAGTCAGGACTCCTGGCTGGCCACGGCAAAACGGGAATCCCGACCTCCTCCAGATAATCCCGAACAATTAATGCAGTGTGGGAGCGAGCGTTGTCGTGCATTAATGTGAACCCAGAGCCGACGTAACCCGCATATGGCATCACATGCTCTTCCAGGATCTCGGCAATGTATCGGCGAGCATTCAGGGACCCTTGGCCACGAGTGCCTCCAGTCCTGGAGACGCAGACAAGGTCGGTTTTGCCGTCTATAGACATGCCCCCCCAGAACATGCAAGAGCCACCTCCGTAGCCCACTGTCTCTTCAATACAGGCTTGAGCAAATCGTTCGCCCGACCTTCTGTAGACTCTGGCCCGCCTGTCGTTGCAATAAAGACAGACTCTCGTCTCATCGGTAAAGAGAACCTGCCTCCATTGCTCAAACGTCCAATCGACGTGGTCGCGGGCAAATTGCAAGTGATCTCTGCGATGCTGTGCTGTTAACATTGGGCCTGTAGCAGCCCTGTGAGCTACGATATCCTTCTCCCGCAGTCTTCTTCTAACCGTAAAGATGCTAACTGATCTTGTCCGAGCTTCTCTGAGGCGTTGTTGCACCTCAACAGCACTAGCGAAGCGATTGCGTAGAGATGATGTCACGATGAAGCGATCATCTCTTTCGGATGTGCAGCGTCGCCGACCAGCCCCACGTCTTTTGATGTAGCCCCCAGTCTCTTGGAACCGCTGAAATACTCGGCGGACAGCATGAGGGCTTAAATTGAGTTGCCGAGCGACATCACACTGCCGAACTCCTGCTTGCAGTAGTGCAACCACTTGAGCTGATTCAGCAGCGGTGGTCTCCATGTTCGAGGGTTGTTTTCTTGCTTGAGTTCCTTAGATGTGTTCTCTTCGACGTCTGGATAGTGAATGATTGACATTTGACCTTGCACAGGCATTTTATACCCCTGGAAAAGGGCACAACTCGCGACCATTCAAACGAGTATTTGTGCACTTCTTTTTCGAAACGCTCTGATTCACAAGCCATTACGTTTTGTTTAAATTAAACATTATTAATTTAAAACACATTAAACGTGCTTTTAATTGATACTAATATTAATTATGTAACATAATTTCGCTAAGGTCTAGATTAGCTTGAATCTGATTTTCGCGGAGGGGCGATATTTTTGACGCCGAGTGTAGATTTTCATCTGTTTCCTATTGCACTGGCAGCTGATGTCAAACAAATGTCCATGCAAATTGGCACTCCTGAACAGGGATCGTTGCCAGTATTCTGACTACCGGTTTTTATTATTTTTTATCGACATCTATATCATAACTTTCCTACAATAGGTTCAGAAACGATAAGCAAATGGCCTATATGAAGAAACCAGTATCTGTGGTTGCATCTTAATGTTCATGTTAAAGTGCCGGTAACCAAGACTATAAATAATTATATTCAAATTTCGAACATCTTCTTAAAACGAATAAATCCTATTTTGTTGTGTTTATCGAGTTAATCGATATGTAATTTCATTCGATTGAATAATTCTAGTTCTATACAAAAAAAAAAAATATTCCGAATATGACAATCGATTTGGGAATCGAAATTGACTCAAGTCTTGATTGTCTATGAATTTAAAAAAGTCAGCTATTCGAACTTTCGTTTCTTATAACGTGAAATAACAAGAAAATAACGCTTAACAAAATTGCTAAAGCATTTTGCTATTTAATATTTGGTGAAAATGAGTAATGATGACAGTGAGAGACGACTCTCGCTGCACTGCAATGAGAGTCAACAATTTTTAAAATACTTTTCTCAATTAATGACAACCACGCTTCAGGAATGTCCGAGGGGAGGCTGAAAAGTTCACGAACTTAGAAAAAAAAATAAAGAGAGTATTAAAAAGTAGAGTGATTATTTTCGCTTTGAATTCGAAAAATGGCTCTCTACCGCAGCCTTGGTCTGATTGTCATCGGCAAACCGGCGACCACGTAAGGCGTTTTTAAATTTAAAAAAAGGAAACAGTCGCTAGGATCCAGGTCTGGACTTTAGGGTGGATGATTGATTTCTCCAAACCAACCAGCCAGCCAGTGTCTTTTAGAGCCTGCCTAGCAACACGGGAAGTGTGAACTGGTGCGTTGTCCTGTTAAAACAACACTCCACGGCTAAGTTTCCTACGTCCCTTCTGGACGACTGCGTCACGTGATTGAATCAATAAATTTGCATAATATTGACCGTTCACTGTGGTCTCTTTTGTCAAATAATCAACTAAAAAAACTCCTTCACTGTCCCATAACACGGTCGCCATAAGCTTCGAAGCTGACATTTCCACTTTAACTTACTTTGGTGCCCTCTCGCCCCTTTTTAACCATTACATAGACTCTTGTTTTGATTCTTGTCTTGGTTCAAATTTATCAAAATTTCTGCATTCGTTAGACATTGTTAAGTTTATCCGCGCACAGAACGAAAAACGAATATCTTTTTTTTTGTGGCGGCATTATTTAAACTGCCAAAGAGGCGGGGAAAAAAGTGGCATAGTTTTGTTTTGATATTGGCAAAAGTGCGAGGTTTGCAGTTAAATACACCATTTTCGACAAAGCTTTTTCTTTCAGAGTAATTTCTCTGCAGTCATTTTCTTGAAATATCTCGACCATTCCTTCATTATACCAAAAGCCGAATTCTGTTGGACTGACCTTTTACTTGTACCTACCATTAAAAAAAAGCTATTTCTTGCTTTTTGAAGACCGTTTTTGGTTTTATAAAACATTCGAATTTGTGTTGTTACGGCGGATTTTGTAACAAATAATATAAATTAGAGAAAGTAAAAAAAAACGGAGGGGGGGGGGGCTCAAAACAATTTATTTTATTTTAATATTTTTTTATTAAATTGGTTATATCGTAAGAACGATAAAACAATATTAAAATACGTATATGTTTAGTACTAACGATGTTTTCTTGATATCACTTTTTCCATTAACTGTACTTGCGACTGACAAACTAGGTATAAAAATAACGAAAAATAATATGATAAACAGGAATTTGACGAAACAGGAATTAGACGAAATGAGAACTTGATGAAACAAGAATTTGACGAAACAGAAGTTTGACAAAACAGGATCTAGACAAAGCGAGTATTTGACAAAACAGGGATTTTCCAAAATAAGAATTTGATAAAACAAGAATTTGACTAACGTCTTTGTTATCAATTTTGAAGGATTTATTAGCCGTTCGTCCAATACGCAGTTCGTCCAAATAGCATTTGGCCATTTGTCTACCCCCCAGTTCGTCCATAATATGATTCGTCAATTTCGAGATTCGTCACTACGCATTTTGTCAATTTCGAGATTTGTCATTACAAAACAAACTGATATATCGTCGTTGGCGTAGAAGCCCCTAATAGACGAACTGCGTAATGACAAATCTTGAAATTGACGAAATGCGTAGTGACGAATCTCGAAATTGACGAAATGCTTAGTGACGAATCTCGAAATCGACGAATCATAATATGGACGAACTGAATGGTAGACATATGACCAAATGCTATTTGGACGAACTGCGTATTGGACGAACGGCTAATAAATTAGCACGTTAAAATATAAATGGTCAAATTAAATGTACGGATGTAGTGAAATATCCTTTACATCGAATTTTCTCGGAAATGTTCGTATTTTGTCATGCTACTTCAGTCTGATTCCGTACCCATCAGGACAATGTGGTGGAATGTCGCATCGCGAGAGTGATAATCGATATGTTAATAACAGAGTACTTTTTTGTTAATTACTGTTAAACCTTCTTGTTTACTTTTATAATATCAACACCCTGGCCATTTTTGATACTGTATATGTCTATATATTTGAATACTGTTTTTTGTCTGTGTGTCTCTTGTCACTTCTATCTTGTACTGCTAACCACTAACATTATACTCGTATATCCACTAAAATACTTTTATTTAATAATTACGATAAAGTTTGTTTTAAGTTCTTTTTACCTGAGAAACGTTTAGATCGACAAACCTGTGAAATATATTTCAATATTTGTTTATATTTCTCAACAGAAAATGATAAAATTAAATATGTCAACAATGCTGAATCATTCTGTAAAGTCCAAAAACGAGTTTCGAAGGCCTGTCGAATTTCTCGACGAACAATAATTAAAATATTGCAAAAAAAGTACAAAAATCAATGTACCACATCTAGGCTAATAATGGCAAAGTTGGGTAGAGAAAATAAATCATTTTGCCTCGATCTTAAAGATTGACTACAACGTTATACGCAGATCTATATTAATAATTTCGCACCGGTCTACTGTAGGTTCGAATGAAATGCACATCAAATTGAAAAGCGTAAAACTGATCCAAGTCGACCACTTTCAGGCGGCAAATTCGGATAATCGAGTATTTCCAACATATAAAACCGGGCAAGGGCATGTTGGACCATGCTGAGTGTAGGGTTCCGAAGCCGTTAAGTACTTACTACAAACATAAAATGAACAAGTAATTACTAATTTTCTACTTAAAGTCGTTTGGTGCCGTCTTACGGCCGAACCCTATATTCAAACCGCGGATAGATAAGGCTTACTATGGGTAGAAATTTGACATTTGCCCATACAAAATGTGTCAAATTTTAATCCGAAGTAAGGCTATCTGTCCGCGGTTTGAATATAGGGTTCGGCCATTAGTTGATTTAATCGCCTGTATGGGTCGTTTTCAAAAAAATTGTACATAGTTAAGGGCTTAATGAAAACAAAATCACGATCGCGTCCTTTGTATAACGAAAGTTAGTCATACAACCTGTATGGGTAACTTTCGTCACACAAAGGAATCAATTAAGTTTTGTTTTAATTAAAGCCCTTAACTATGTACAATTTTTTTGAAAACGACCCGTATCTCAAAAACCAATGATGTCTACTTAGTCGTGATAGTTTTCCTTTTAAATTCGTTACGAGTATACGCGCTATCATTTCAGTTTTTTTTCTGATTTTTAGGATTTGTAGTTTTGGCTGAAGGACGGGGGGGGGGGGGCAGGGTGGACACTCTAACAAAATTTGCGCTTTAAAGCTTATATTACGGGTAGGCATTTAAGTATAAAGAAAACTTGAGTAGTTCGATCAATTTATTTTCAGACAGCGTAACCACTTGATTAGTGCTCTCAATACTCTGACGAGCGTCTGGCTGCGCTGGCTTTTATAAACCTCTCTCCCCTCCGTGCAGCTAGAGCCCAGGTAGCAGGCAGGTGTGGAGAGATGAGTCATCGGGCTGGCATGGCATGGCTGGCTTGGCTAGCTATGGCAAGCTATATGGCTGGCTGGCAGGCTGGTTGCTTAACACTCGGCCATCCTGTAACATTGCTCCCGCAATGGGAACATAAAGATACAGTGTTATTTATGACATTATTTATTCAAAGGATCTGCATCATCCGTATCTGATTGGAAATCCGAACTACTCGCACTATCAGAACCTGACACTACACTCTTATACGGTCGAATAAACTCCGATGATACTAAACCCGTAAAATTTTTATAACCCCGCATCCCCTTAATACTTCTAATCTTATACCTATCTTTACCTAACACGGCCGCTACTATGTATGGTCCGGAGTAAATATCGTCAAGTTTCGTATTTACTTTGCTTACACTATTAGTAGGAGCCTGCTTCCACAATACCAAATCTCCTTTTTTGTAGACTTTGCTACGCTTCCTTTTTTTGTCGAAGTCAAGCTTCATTTTCTGACTAGCTTTTGCAATCCTCGCACTCGCTCTAACTCGCCGTGACTCAATCGGTTCTTTGGCTCTATCTGGAATATTTACATCACATCGTGATCTTCCGGTATGAGAAAACATAAGATCATACGGTTTGAATTTGGTAGTATCATTGATACTATTATTGATGCCCCATACTACGTCTGGCAAAGCGTTATCCCAGTTATTCGCTTTATCGCTAGGGTCGGTGGCGCGCAGTGCGTCTAGTAACGTCCGGTTGGTGCGTTCGACTTGCCCATTAGCACGCGGACAAGCGACAGTGGTTAACGTATGTTTGAACTGTGTATCAATCGCAAATTTTTTAAACAAATGACTCGTGTAGGCCTTTCCGTGATCTGAAATTACGCGCTCTGGATATCCAAATAAGCAAAATATCCTCCTAAGGCCTTTAATTGTCTCAATAGCGTTAGTTGTCTTAGTTGGTTCGACAAAAATGAATTTCGAAAACGAATCAGTAACCACAAGCATATACTGATACCCAGTTCGCGTCCTACAGAACGGCCCTAAATGATCAACATGAATTGTTTTCATCGGCTCTGTAGGTTTGGGTATGGGATATAACTGGCCCTCTTTCTTCCCATAGTTCCCCTTTCCGTACGCGCAATGCAGACAAGCGGTAACATATTTTTTTATGAAACGTGACATTTTTGGGAACCAATAATGAGATCGAATAAGTTCCGTACATCGTTTAACGCCTACGTGACCTATATCATCGTGGTGCATCTGCAATACTTTCCACCTAGCCAACTTCGGCACAACTAACAAGTTCCCGCACTCGGTTTTCCTGTAAAGGCGCTCATTAATGACAGCAAAACTATTTACAATATCCTTGCTTGCACTGTTTGTATTAAGAAGATCTATTATTTGCTTTAACTTATCATCTTGGTACTGTACGGTAAAGAACCAATCCGCGACGTCTAACCTATTAATGTTTACAGAGTCAATGGGATTGCGACTTAAGGCGTCAACATGCTTCATGCGCTCACCTGGCCTGTACTCAATCGTCATGTCATAATCTTGTATCAGGAGCCACCACCTAGCTATACGCGGCACTAAATCGCGTTTAGTTAACGTCGCGCGAACTGCGGAGCAATCAGTCACTATCTTAACATGTAATCCAACTATATACACACGAAATCTGCGCAAAGACTCAACAACTGCAAGTGTCTCGAGTTCGTAACTATGGTACACGCTTTCTTCACGACTTGTCACTCGACTATAATACATAACGGGCCGCAGTGTTGCGTCAGACTGTTTTTGTAGAAGTATACCCTTAATTCCAATTTTGCTCGCGTCAGTATGAATTTCAATTGGCTGCGTTCTGTCGTACAAAGCTAGTACTGGTTTCGAACATAATTTGTTTTTTAAATCTTTGAAGCTATCTTGTTGACGATCATCCCAAATCCAAGCAGCGTTTTTCTTGGTCGGTTCGGTTAGGGGTCGTGCTAGCACCGCAAAATTAAATATAAACTTCCTGAAGTAACTACACAGTCCAATAAACTGACGGACTTCATGAACGTTACGTGGAGTTGGAAAGTTTGATACTGCTTCTAATTTTGAGTTACCCGGTTGAATTCCATGTGAGGATATTTCGTGGCCTAAATATGTTATTTTATTATGCAGAAATGAACATTTACGCATGTTTAGTTTCAAGTTTTCAGATTCGAATTTATTTAAAATCGTGTCAAGTAAATCTAATCCTCCCTGCACATTTACTGAAGGCAAAAGTAGGTCATCTAAGAACGCTAGTATTTCTGAACTACCTACAGTGTCTACGATTTTATTTATCAACCGCATAAATACGGCCGGTGCGTTTGCTAAACCAAACGGAACACGTACGTTTTTTTTTTTTTTTTTTTTTTTTATGGCATTGAGACGGCAAACGAGCACACAGGCCACCTGATGGTAAGTGGAAACTGTGACCCATAGACATTAGCATTCACAAGACTGCAAACCTAAGACTGCAAATGCATTGCCAACCCTGAGGACTAAGATGGAATGCCTCTTTGCTAATTATTTCACCGGCTGTCTTATCCCCAAACCGGAACACAACAATGCGGACACTGCTGTTTGGCGGTAGGTTACTGGATAAGATGGTGGTAGCGATCCGGACGGACCCTGCATAAGGTCCTACCACCCGCAAAACTACTCGTAATGACCTTGTGGGGTAACAAAGGCAGTCTTGTGAGTGTCGTCGGGACATACAGAAACCTGGTGGTAACCTTGGGCCATGTCTAAACTGGTAAAATAACGTTTATGGCCGATTTTAGATACTTGGTCGTCTATATTGGGCAGTGGATATCGGTCTTTTACGGTCACGGCATTTAAGGCGCGATAGTCAACGCACAACCTACTATCCCCATTTTTCTTTTGTACTAAGATAACTGGAGATGCGTAGTCAGATTCAGATTCTTTGATAATGCCGGCTTTTAACAATTCGGATACTTTTGTGCTAACTATGGATTGTTCGTGATGTGATAACCTATACGGCCTGTGATGAATCGGCTGATCAGTGGTAAGTCTTATTTTCATTTGAACTAAACTTGTGCAACTTAGTTCTGTAGTATTGCTAGCAAAACAGTGTTTGTATCGCGACAATAATTGCAGCAAATCCTCACGTTCCCTATCAGATAAAACGCCAATGTTTATTTTGTCAAGTTCTACTCCCCCTATAACTAAATTCGAGGCAAGGCTGGTACCTAAAACATCTGTGGTTAGCGACACGCAAGGTATTTTACTAGAGGCAATATGACTGACCTTGGCAGTGGACGCAAATGACTCGGCTCGCACCAGGATCTGCTTCGCTTCCATCACGATGTCTGCTTCGCCAACATTAATGATTTTGAGGTAGCCTTCGGTACCTCGCAGCGTCGTCGCTGGTATGGAGTACGCAACTTCTTGAAGCTCGTGGTGGCGAGCCGGTGTGACTACTTCATTGTCCTCGGTATTACCCAAAATGTAAACTCGTATGATAGATGTGCCAGGCGGCAAAGTTTCACGGGCTGCCGTGACAACCTTAAATGTGTTCAACTTTTCCGCTATATCAAATTGCGACAAAAAACAATCTCTGCGTAAAGTAGCCGTATTGTTAGTGACGAAGAGTGATACGCCTTCTGCGTTTATAATAGGCTGTCCAATTAATAAGTTGACTCCATCCATGTCCAAGTCTGTAAGGTAAGCTTTGCAAAGGGTTTCAAAACCATCGATCTCTAAATTGAATTCTACTTCTCCACGGCTTGTTATAATACCGCCAGAAAATCCCTTCAATACAACGCTAACCCGTTGCACAGTGAGATCTAATAATGCCGATACTTTTGCTGAAAACACGTTGACCTGGCTACCCGTGTCAATATAGGCCTTCACGTAAATACCGTTCACTTTGACAGTTTTCCGATAAATGTCGTTATAGTTCTGTAACATCTTAACTTCTCTTACGATGCTATTACTGTCTGAAGTGCCAGGGTTCACATTTAAAGTGCATTTTGAAGCGATGTGACCGGATCTACCGCATTTGTAACAGCTACGTTGGTCAGGCAGGGGGCAGAATCGAACCAGGTGCCCAGTTTTCTTGCACCTTGGGCATGGATCTAATTCTAGATTTATTGGTGCAGTTTTCTTGTCGTTGTTTTGGAGATTACTGTCTCTGTATGTGGCGCGAGTGTCATTATATGGGGCGCGGTAATCGTCAAAGGCAGCAAGAAAGCCCTCATACAGTTCGTCTGGGCGTTCACATTGAAATGCTCTTGCGTTGGATTGGAGCGATGGTGGCAAGCCTCTAATAATACACGACACGCTTGCATTATCCGACAACTTGCATCTGAAACACATTGCAATCTTATCCTGATAATACTTTGTCATACTTTCCGAATTTAGTTTCCTTCTATTCATTAACTCTTCTAGCATGCTGGAATAGTCGCGGTATTTAGGAAAAGCTCTCATAAGCATCTTCTTCCAGTTTTCCCATATATAGTCGTAGTCTTCTAGCCGATTGTACCACTTTCTGGCCTGACCTTTTAATTTGTCTTGTAGATAAAAGGATTTGGTTTTATCATCCCAACCGTGTATTTCACCTAATTGCTCAATCTTCTTTAACCAAGTCTTTACCGTGCATTCCTCGCTATCTGGATCAAACTCTGGTATTAGGGAGGCAGCACGATGTGTCCTCGGTTGCAATGGTGGCGGTAGTTCTTCGTTGAGTTCTCGGATGGCTTTGTTAACTTCGTGAGCTAGGAGTGATTTGAGAAGCTTTTTTGCTGGCGGGTTACAGTCTTCCTCAACACTTTCATGGTGTTGATCAGAATCGTGTGTCGCTGACTCAACTGTATTACGTCGCCGACGATCGGAGATATTGTCTTCTGACGATCTTTTCATTTTCGTGCCACTTCTGACTTATTACGGGTAGGCATTTAAGTATAAAGAAAACTTGAGTAGTTCGATCAATTTATTTTCAGACAGCGTAACCACTTGATTAGTGCTCTCAATACTCTGACGAGCGTCTGGCTGCGCTGGCTTTTATAAACCTCTCTCCCCTCCGTGCAGCTAGAGCCCAGGTAGCAGGCAGGTGTGGAGAGATGAGTCATCGGGCTGGCATGGCATGGCTGGCTTGGCTAGCTATGGCAAGCTATATGGCTGGCTGGCAGGCTGGTTGCTTAACACTTAATATTTCATAAACCGTTCCCTTATAAAAAAATTGTTTTCAACCCGTAATAACCACTTTCTTTTTGTTCATTTGGGGCCGTTTATCCGCAATTTCGTATTTCAATCGCTTCAATAAGCACATGTAACAGTCACTATTTATATTTTGCCCGTTTTTAAGGTAGTCGGTGAAAAGTATTCCATGGGCATCCCAAAATATAGACGTCATAACCTTATCGGCTTCTGAGTCTTTGGCCGTTTCGGGCGGCTTTCACCAGCCGCTCTCCACTCCGCTGACTTCCGAATGGATTCCGGAGTGAAATATTGTATCCAGGTTTCATCCATTGTCACATAACGACGTAAAAAATCCTTTTTATTACGATTCATCAGCGCCAAACATCATAAGCAAACGCGGCACCTGCTTGAAAAAAAGTTTTTTCATGGCCGAATTTTTATGTACCGGCTGAAATTTTCACTATCTCGGTTATCTCGCGCACTTTTACCTTCCGATCTTCCATTACGATTTTCAGGACTTGGTTAATATTTTGTTTGCACTGCTTCCTTGGGCGACCTGAGCGTTCCCCATCATTTGTGTCCATGCGACCGCGTTTGAAGTCGGCATACCACCGACAAATGGTTGATTTAGAGGGAGCTGATCCCGCATAACATTTTATAAGCCATTGCTGTGCTTCAACGGTATTTTTTCCCATTAAAAAACAATGTTTTATCAACACTCGAAACTCGTTTTTTTCCATTGTATCGAAATTACAAGCGTAGCGTCACTTAAATATCTGCAAAATCAAAATCAATAATTTAAAGTTCAATTTTTTTTTAATTTGACACATCTTTTATTGATGGCCAGTACTTTTTAAAAATTAAGAGTCTTTAATATGTGCACCATTTTCAAGTTAGTCTCGGGACTTATTGAACGATCTAGTATAGGTATATACTCGTATATAAATATATGTGTGGTACACGAATCTATGCCTAGCCAAAAGATTATTCGTTGAGAATCGATAATAACAGAAGTTTTTTTATGCAACACAATTATACCTGAATGGAAAAATACTATTAGTTCATTATTGATATTATTATGTTTTATTTTCAATATATTTAAATTGAATCCAAAAAAAAAAAAAAAACGATAATAGAAATGGATTTGTCTTTGAAAAAAGCCTGTGAAAAAAATTTGCAGTCTAACTAATTATGTAGACTTTTATTGTATGTCTAATCGTATTCGATTATACGAAAATCCAAAGACATATTATTCAGCATTTATCGATAAATAATGGTTCGAGGCGTTCGAGGGTATTGAGCGGTAAGAGGGACGGGGACCGCGGAGCGAGACGGGCGCGGGGACGAGTCGTAAGACTCGTAACTGACGGCGCGTGGCAGACGACTTGCACGAATATACAGATTAAAACGGTTTTGCGTACCGTACCTATGCATGTTTTACAGACAGCAAAAATTTATAATAAATCTTCATAACTAATTATAATACTTATCAGTAATCTTGTAACCTGTACTTATATTGTGAGACAAATCTAACGGAACCTCTTTTAACCAAATCGTTCCGGTAGTATAGATGAATTATCGAGAACATGGAATTGCATTTGTAGTGGTTGTACCGTTTGCAACAAAAGGAGAATAATTTTCTCTTAATTTAATTAAATTACATACCCTTAAGAAATGGAATAAGTAGTAGTCCTCTGTTTTTTTGCTTTTAGTCGCTATCATGTTCTTCATGTGAGTTGTCACTAGTATTAATAATAAGATTGTTTGAAATTCGATCCATTTCCCCTTACTGACATCGATATTTATTTTCTTCATTTTCGACATGGCGACAAATATTTTCCTAGTCCACTATGGTCCCGCTCATGGGTCATAAGTCCAAATAATCAACAATAGCCGAGCTACGATTTGTACTTCTCTGATAACACACTAATTACCAGCCTACTTAAAACTATAAATAGTTTTGAAATAATCAGTCTGGATCATTGTTTTTCAGACCTCCGAAGTGAACACACACCGCATAATTAGTCTTATCAATAGATCATTAAAGTGAAAGTTGTTTGTTGACGGATTTCTAAAAACTTGTTGTGATAAACTCTATTGAATCATCATGGAAATTAATGACAAAGGTATGTGTTTTAATAATAATTTTTTTACTAGCTGTTTTTACAATACATTTTATATTTATTTAGGAGCTACGACACACCTAATTTTACAAAAAAAATAGAATGGTTTTTGTATTACCATTGAGTTTTGTCAATGACGCGATGCTGTCCGGTTAATAATTTTGATTATTTATAAAGCGTTTAAAAGTCTAGTTACTGGGCCAATAGTCATCTTCTATAGTTATAGTTTTATTAATTCGTCCTCTACGCTCTTCGTAGAAGATGCTACGATATTTGTCAATTTTTAATGTATTTTGTTTTCTTTCTTACAGGTTCTTTTTTGCAGGTTCAGTTTACAAGAATGCACATATTTGAACTATGGCATCTTGCTAAAGGATCACAGATAGAAAAATATAGAATTATACTAGAGAAAGTTTTGGAAATGGTGCCGGAAGCTGAAAACGTTGAAATCGAAGCTCTAAGTAAACGCGTTAGTTACATTATCCAAATGATCGCAGATTACTGGAAAAAAGCAGCAAGGAATAAATATGAATTAGTCAGAAAACATGCCAAGTGGTTAAATGTCCTTGAAACTATAGATATAGCAAAGAATGAGTCGGTATCTGCGAGAGAAAATCAGTTTACTGATCAAGAAATGACATCAAATCTCGGTCGACCGAAGAAAGATTTTGAGTCTTGCAGTAAACGAACTCAGCGAAGGAGATTAGTGGACCTCTCAAAAATTGATAACTCTGCCGTCAGTGCTTTGATAAATACTGCGTCAACCTCGAGTGGGCCAAATGATAGTCATAAATGTGAAGTGAATCCAAGTGAGGTCCTATCGCTAATCACAGAAGCAAAATTAACAAAACACCAATACCTTGTAATTAAAGAGTTCATTAATAGTAAACAATATCCAGTTTTGCCTTCGTATCATAAGGTTTTAGAAGCCAAGAAACAGTGTTACCCTGAAAAATTAACTATTACTGAAAAATGTGCCGAAGTAGAGTTACAAAATTTGTTGGACCACACGGCTAAAAGAATACTGGATTCTCAAAATATACTGTTATCAAATATCGATCCCGAGACCTTAGGTGATGTTATGTTAGTTGGTAAGTGGGGTTTTGACGGTAGTTCGGGACACAGTGAGTATAAGCAGTGCTTTTCCGATGACCCAACTTTAGAAGATGGAAGTTTATTCGTGACATCATATGTGCCCTTGCGTCTCGTGTCCATAGTTGCAACAACCGGAGAAGAAACAATATTATGGAAGAATCCTCGCCCATCATCAACTAGGTACTGTCGCCCTATTCCCTTCCAATGTGCAAAAGAGACAAAACAATTATCTAAGAACGAAGAAGATTATTTTACAGAAAAAAAAAATAATTTAGTACCATCGACGTATATATTGCCGGGCGGCGATGAATTACAAGTTCATCATCAATTGCAATTGACAAAGGTAGACGGCAAAATTTGTAGTGCGTTAAGTGACACAGCATCTGCTAGCAGGTGTTATTTGTGCAAGGCTACACCCAAAGAGATGAATCAGATAGACATGTGTTTGGCCAAAGAAATTGACACCGCTACGCTGGAGTTTGGATTATCTCCTCTCCATTCATGGATAAGATTTTTCGAATATTTTGTGCACGTTTCATATCGGCTCGAGGTAAAAAATGGCAAGTTCGATTAAATGAAGAAAAGGAAAAAATGGCAGAGAGAAAGAAGACGATACAAAATGATTTTAAAAATAAATTAGGTCTGATAGTGGATAAGCCGCGTAGCGGAGGAAGCGGCAACTCGAATGATGGGAATACAGCACGTAGGATTTTTGCTAACTCTGCCATTTCTGCCGAAATTACTGGTGTTACGATGGACGACACGTTGGCCTAGTTGGGAGTGACTCTGCCTCCGAAGCCAGCGGTCCTGGGTTCAAATCCCGGTAAGGGCAGATATTTGTGTGATGAGCGCGAATATTTGTTCCCGAGTCTTGGATGTTTTCTATATATATTTAAGTATGTATTCCTCTATTTAAGTATGTTTATCGTTGTCTAGTATCCATAGTACAAGCCTAGAGCTTAGTTTGGGACTAGGTCAATTTGTGTGACATTGTCCTCTGATATTTATTTATTTATTAATTTATTTATTTATTTATTAAGCAAGAGCTTATTGATCGGTGTGGTACAATTCTTAATTGTCTCAATTCCGGTTACAAAATTAATTCTGAGAGATTTAAATCGTTTGCTTTAGACACGGCTCGACAACTTGGTGAGGAATATCCGTGGTACAATTTGCCAGTGTCCATTCATAGAGTTCTGATTCATGGGTCTGAAGTAATCGATCAGTTCGATCACATGATGGTATCCATAGGAGAACTATCAGAAGAAGCTGCCGAAGCTACAAATATAAATATAAAGGCGTTTAGGCTCAACAATACTAGAAAAATGTCACGCGTTGCGACGAATACCGATCTTTTAAATCGACTTTTATTAAATTCTGACCCCCACTAGTTACGGGTCTTAGAAAGCTTCCTAAAAAAAAAAACTGTTTTATCTAAATCTGTCATTAGTTTATTACATTGCTAAGGTCATTAAAGTTTCACTAATGCGTGTTAGATAGTTTAATTATAGTATTTTTAAGATAACAACTCTTTACGTGCGGATCATTCTACTGCATGAATTGCACATAACGATAAAACTTAGTAAATATGTTTGCGTTCAATATAGGTTGTTTTTTTTATTTAAATTAAATAGTATTAAGCTATTGTCTATTATATTTTAAGTGAAAACTTGTTACTTACTATTTATAAGAGGTATTTATACGGTATTGAAATATAGTGCATTTTGACGCGTTTTTAATTGTTTTTTTTTATTATTATTTAATAATAATATACACATTAAATTAATTGTAAGTCTTTTATTTTATCAAATAAATTCATAATTAACAACAATATATGCATTTTATCCCAATAATGTTGCAAGTTTTGGACAAATCGACTTATGACACTTTCTCCATACACGCTGAACCACAGTGCAGTCCTCAGCAGTAATAGTATTCATTCGGTCAGTTACTAAACTCATGATGCCTTGCATGTATGTTTAAAGAAACGTTTCTTTTCGCTACATATCCTTTTACCATGGTCCAAATATTTTCGATCGGATTGAATGTCGGGTGATACGGTGGCAATCGTAAAACGGAGTGGCCATGTTCTTTTAAAATTGCATCTATGTGGTACTCACGAAACCGCTCTTTATTTTGTTCAATTAAATCATACAAACTGGTTCTGTCAACCAATCCATCATTTCTTGTTTATGAGATTTTGACGTTGGAGCACGATTCAAAAGTTTGTTGTGATAGGACGCATTATCTACGATAAGTACGCTATTCGGTTCAAGGTTCGGTAGGTATTAATTTTTCTTTTAACCATTTTTCGTAATTGACAAAGTTCGTCTGGTCATGGTAATCTCCCGTTTTTTGGTTTGCCTTAAACATACAAAGCGTTGGGAAAAAAAAACATATATTCCTCCAGCGTGCACTATTATTAACCGCTGGCCTGTACTGATTTGTTTTTTTACACCAAATTCTGTTCCATCGGTCCAAGCCTCTCCGGACACATGTGAAGTGTGGATGTAGGTTTCATCAGTATAAACTATCTTTAGACCGATATTCCGCAATTTTGGTAAGGTAATTTAGCAGTCGTATGTTGTCTTTCCGTTAATATTTTTCGGTTGTCCTCGGTCTTTTTCCATTTAAATCCTAATTTTTGTATTTGTTTTCGTAAGATGGAAATGCCAAATTTGTAATCTATATCGGATTTTAACACAGATTTGAGTGCTTTTAAGGTTGGAAATTGCTTATGGGCCAGATGAAAATTGTATATAGTTCTCCGAATCGTCAACTCAAAATCGTCTACTGCTGATGACGGACAAGTACGTAACTTTTTATTTCTCGAGGAGGTGAATTTCATTGTTGATGTGAATTTCTCACTTTTGCTCTCAGACACAATGTTATAAACAGTAGAGATACAACCACCTGTAGCTTTTTCAATGAACTGGGCAGCCGTGTAAGGGGAATTTAAATTTTTCTTCAGTTCAAGTTCATAATATTTATAACAGTTAAAAATAATTTGCTTACTTTGACTCTCAATCGGACCAAAATTACTCACTGCCATATTTTTTGAAAATTATGTAACCTTACACAATTGTGAGAATACAATAAAATCAGACGTAAAAATATATGCACAACGTAAATAATATTCACAATTTGATACTGACATCTAAATAATGTCAGTATCAAATTGTAAATAGTATTTACTTCTTCAATATATATCAAACCTCTTTTTATGCTGATAGTACGAGAAAATAGAAAATTCAAATATAGAATACAAACTGTGTTAAACTGGCTTTTGACAGACAAAAAGTGGGCGACCGAAAAAAGCCAATTTAATGTACGTACAAATGTATGGTTTTGCAGTAATCGAAAGATAACGTTGATCAATTGAATAGGTAATTTTTATCGTGAATACCTACTTAGTTATTACAATTGATTCGGTTAAATCCGGCAGTTTTTCGTATTAAATAACCGTTCCATCCAGTAAATGGAACAGTGGAACATTATTAAACATATTAGAATTATATTTATCAATTAATCAGTTTTAACCTTACAACATAATTAAGTTTTGACCAAAGATATAAAATATCGTGAATGCCTGATTATAAATATTGAATTCCGTAGAACACCAATAGACCAGGTTACCTTAGTAATTAACACCGTTCCATTTACTCCCCAAACTACCCTATTGTGACGTCATTGCGACAAAAATCCGGGGTCTAGTTATGACATGACTACACGCAGTGGTCTAAAAAAAACAGGATTAAAGTTTTTTCTGGTCCATTCTAATTTGTTGTTTGTTTAAATTAATTTACGAGAGTTACTGGTCAAAAAATCACTGACCGCTTTCTATTGGTGGACGATAGTAAATAGAGACCGCTGTGAAGTGCATTCGAAAAGTACCCTAGAGGTGTATACCCGTATCGTTGGGCGATAGTATACAGGGTATATCATGTATTAATTCAATTATTTTTTCGTTGTTTCTTGCATGGTTAGAATCACTATGAACTAAGGAAGTTTTTAAAGCTACATGCCAAATTTATTTATTATTTTGAACGATAGAGTTTATAGTAGGACGTATTCTGAATTTCTTAGAAAACCTCAGCTGGCTACCTATTATGGTTAAAAAGATACCGCCATGATGTGAGCTTAATGAATCGTTTAGGAACGCGCACCGCTGCTAGTAAATGACCTCATAATCCGTGAGCACTGGTCGCCCGAGGTTTCACGAAGTTTAAAATTAAATATCTCAAAAACTTAACGTAGGTAACAAAACTATTTCTACTTACACAATTTTTGTTCTTAATAAAGAATACCTGACCCGAATTCCTTAAATTGTTGACATTCTTCACTGTGTTTGTTATCAATGTACATAGGAGTATTATTGAAGGTGTTAATTATTTCACCAACCACTGTAATAATTATGGAGTACTTTTACGAAAAAATTATAATAGCTACGGGTCTCAACCCAACAGGTTGTTCTTGGGATTCGAACATAACAAATAGTCCATAGACAACATTTTCAAAAAGCGAAGATTGCAAGACCGCCTCGGTGGAGGTTGTATGCCTAGCTTGCCCTCCACCGTACACTCCAACGGCAAGGGAACCATCATCAAAGTATGGGAATATGTATCTGGCTGTTAAAAAGAAAAAAAAAGGAAGAAAAGTGTCACTTTAGCCCTAGGTATAGCAATTAATGTAAAAGTTTAAATAATGTAATAATCATATCACCCCATAGTGAAATTATAATTTTGTCTGAGAATCGAATATTATGAATGTATCAACCAAAATATTACATGGTTATCGATATTTTTTAAACAATCATGGTGACATTCCTACTTTAGTAGCAGACAAACGACGCACGCATCTTGAAAAAACGTTCAATTGACGTTGCTGTAATCGTAGTTCTTAAGTTGTTAGACTAAATGACTTCCGTGTCGACGCCATCTAGCGCTGAATAGTCAAGATTATACTCGTCGCTAGATGGCAGCTAAGTAAATCAGTAAGCGCTACCTTACGTGGAGTAGCTGAACTACGATGGAAAAAAAACGACGCTTCAGCATTTCTCGACCTTGCCAAAATAAACAAAGCTGAATTTTGTGCTACTATCAAATGATATTAAAACGTTTTTATTTCGTAAACTGTAACCAATTATGAGAAAGTTGTTTTTGTAGTAGTGTATACACACATTTTTAAAAGCGGCGACACGGGGTCACTATCGAATTTGCGCTTATGACATATCTCCCTTGTTTCTATGATCTGAGGAAATTAGCGTACCAGTCCTTAGAAATTCATTATAAAGAGCCATGATTTTGTCAGAGCGACTTCCAAACCGGAGGTTGTTGTTTTTATCAGCGGTCTCACTAAATCTGTGCCCGAATAGTGTCAAATTTTCATTGTCCAATGTTCGATTTTTGTTTACCTACACGAATTCTCTGTATAATTTGATCGTGGTGGTTTTCTGAAAAAGAGTTTCGTATCTAAATGTACTTATGGCTAATTTTCGTGCCGAAAGGAAAAGTTGAAATTTCTTAATTTTTGTCCTTAACGATGTACCTATACTTTTTTTGAAAAACGCCCTTTAACATCTCGGTATCACATACTTACTTCAATCTCGTGCTTTGACATTTGACACTGATAACTTAAGTACACTATTTACTTTATACAAACATGTCACTTAATAATTCACTAATTAATAGATACGTCGGCATCATTCGGAAGTAGTCGCACTGTGGGAGCGCGTAGAACAAACGGTCGGACATGCTTGAAAATAAAATGTTTCACTTTCTTGCTGTTAAATGACTTTTTTGTAAACTTTAACGCTTAGACCATCATGTCTTATTATTATTTTTTCACTTATTTGCCTTGTTGGTGAATAGTACTCGAACAAACATCACTATCCGATAAACCCGTAAAACTCGACTATACTTCTAGGTACTATTTTAACTGTTGTGTAGTAGTTGAGGTCCTTTTTTTGATTTTATTACAAAGAATATATGTTTAAGTATCGCCACAACAAATAATATCTAGGTGTTTCATATTATAATTAATTATAATTGCTGTTTTATCATTCATGTAAAATTAAACTAGAAAGTCATGATTATAAAAAATGTGCCAAGCAATTCCAAGATACTAAGTATTACAAGTTATAAGTTAAAGATAATTTTAATACGCTGCATTTTAACCTTACCCGAACTTAGCCGAATTTTAGAGATATTTGCAATTGGAGGTCATTTTTCGAAAGCGCCTATTTAAAAGAAATAGCAATTTGTTTCTTAAATCTGCTAAGGCAGGCAGCCGAATAGAAATGCAGTTCTAACATCGAAGAATTGGTAAATATTTATTTATACATTAAATATTACGTTTTTTGTGTCAACCGAGCGCATGAATTAACTCCTTGATTTTTACAAATAAATAAATAAATTAACGGCAAATATTATAATTTGTACCTGGCACTTCAAAACTTATAGTGCAAGTAATTTCAGTATACCCGCAAAATTAAAAATGTCTTCACACTAAGCCGTCGTCAATCGTTGTGCGTGTTGTTATAATCGGAATATAATGGAAAAACTAAAAACAAATCGTGATTTATATAATCTGCTTAAACATGATCTGCGAGATCATAGTATTGCTGTAGAAAAAGTGATGGCTGTATTTCCAAATACCATCTCTTCGGAAATTAAATCGTAAGTATTGTTTAATGTTACTAAAACGTATATTTTTTGTATTGAATACTAAACAATTTGCTTACTTTATTGCAGTGCTATAAACGGTAAAATAAGGAAATTTCTGTATACCGTGAAGAATAAACGGAAAGACAAATGTTGGAAAGAAGATTTGTTTCTATCTACATGTGGCAGTTGGCTTGATTTACAAATAGACTGGTCTCATGTTATTAACACTAAGCCTCCGACTTTGCTTCCATCGACATCGACATCTTCTAAAGCATATTTTAATACATTGAGTGATCGTCAAAAGAGAAGGAGAACTGAATCTGTAAGATCCCTCCCCATAGATGAGCTAAACTACGTAGCATCAAAAAGTATCAGACACACACATGCTAAATTTATCTTTGACTTCATTCAAACACACCCGGCACACATTACAAAAGTTAAGGAATTTTGCGAAAAACTCTTAAATAACACGGACGAGTCTAAATCCTTATCTGACGACGATGCACTTAGCTTGTATGTGAACTCTGACCTAACTAGAGAGCAGTACTCGCAATTGCGATTATCTGTTAATAATATTGCTCCCGGATTATTTCCTGCTTATGCTCAAATTCAAAAACTGAAGAAAGAGTTGTGTCCAGTACCTGAAGCAATAACTGTAGCTGAAAATTATGTTAGTATTAATTTGCAATGTTTACTGGATAAAACAATAGAAAGAATAATGCGACCTTTAAAATTTGACAATACCAAAGAATATAATCTTGTCTTGGTTCTAAAATGGGGATGCGATGGAGCCTCTTCTCAGTCTGTTTACAAGCAAAAGAGTTCAGACCCTCTACACGATGATTCATCTGTATTTGTTTGTAGCCTCGTTCCCCTTCAACTCAATAATGAAGATTTATCTGAATCCATTTGGAAGAATCCTACACCATCATCCTCTCGTTATTGTCGACCAATATCTTTTCGGTTCGAAAAAGAAAACAAAAATTTAACAAAGAAGACCACTGCAGAATTAAATGAAGAAATAAGGCAATTACGTCCATATGTTTTCAAAAATGTCGTTGTGAATTATAAAATGTTACTAACGATGGTTGATACAAAAATTTGCAATGATATAACAGATACATCATCAGCCATGAAATGCTTTATTTGCGGTGCTACTCCAAAAGCTATGAACGACATCGATGTAGCTTATAATCGTGAACCAAATCAAGACTGTTTTGAATTCGGCATGTCCTCTTTACATGCGTGGATTAGGAGCTTTGAATGTATGTTACATATAGCATACAATTTATCATTCAAATCTTGGTCAGCAAGAGGAGAAAATAAGAATGTCAGAGAGCAATCAAAACGCAACATACAAGATGAATTCAAAAGAAGATTGGGGTTGTTAATAGATATGGTTAAGCAAGGCGTGGGAAACACAAATGATGGCAACACTGCTCGGAGATTTTTCGCAAACTTCCAGATTAGTGCGGATATAACGGGTCTAAATGTAGATCTTTTAAAAAGATTTTACATAATACTACAAGTCATAGCTTCAGGACTCGCGATAAATGTAGATTCGTTTCGTTTTTATACACGTGAAACTGCGGAGTTATACGTGCAATTGTATGGATGGTATACTATATGCCCGTTACCATCCATAAAATATTAATTCATGGAGCAGACATTATAAAACACAACGCAATCCTGCCAATAGGTGCATTATCGGAAGATGCACAAGAATGCAATCATAAAATATTTCGATATGTGAGACTTCACCACACACGCAAAATATCTAGGATTGCTTGCAATACTGATCTGATACATGCATTACTTTTACGGTCTGATCCGGTTATCTCCAGTAACATTAAAAGGACAACGAAAAAAAAACTGTTGATCGAAGCGCAGCCACTCATCAGTGAAACCGAAACCCAAATTATAGAGTATGAGTAACCTTTTGTAATTTTTTATATCATAACCATAACGGAGAAATGATGAAAATATGACCTTCTTTTCTTATAAATAACAACAATATCTACAATAATTATTTACTATTTCGACAGTGCGCCTTGTGTAATTTAATAGCAATCTCTTTAGATGATATAATTTTAAATTGTAGGCGTAATAAAGAAATATGCATTTTTAAGTGAATCCTAAGCACAGGACCAATAAAAAACTTATCAAGGGATGTTTGCATGCGACCAGAATAAAATACTGACAAAAATCTTGCGTTTTTTTTTTTTTTTTTTTTTGCTATATAATCGGAAGACTATTCTTTTCCCCTATTAATATGTTGCTAAAAATGCACTATACTAGCATTTCGTTATAATTTAGAGGCCATAATAATAGCAGTTTATCTGCAATAAACAGTTTACTGTCGCGCACTCGCATGTCCGACCGGTTGTTCTACGCGCTCCCACAGTGAGTCGTGAGTTCAGGGTGTTCACGATGTGAAAGGATTATTCTCTAGATCTATAACGGCTTTCCAGGGCCTCTATTCAACTGCGTTATAACGATATCGTTTTTGACCTGTTTTGAATCGTTGATGTCACAGTCGCCATTATTGTAAATGACATAAGAGTTATCAAAACGTTGACAATACGGAAACACGTCAAATACGATATTGTTATAACGCAGTTTGTTCAGATAATAAAAGGCACTGTTCAGTTAGTGGGGCAAGACTAGTTGTTGAACATTCTGTAGTTATCCCTAAATATATCTGTTTTGAGTTAGCTTGCGTATAAATACTCATTTTTTTTTTTTTTTTTTTTTTTTTAAGGCATCGAGTAGGCAAAGGAGCACACAGGCCACCTGATGGTAAGTGGAAACTGTGACCCATAGACATTCGCATTCTCAAGACTGCAAACGCGTTGCCAACCCTGAGGACTAAGATGGAATGCCTCTATGCTAGTTATTTCACCGGCTGTCTTACAAAAGCCAACTCTCTTTACAAAAGTCTCATTTTGGTTCAATTATTCACTTAAAATTAAGACTTGATATTTCGTCGGAAGAACCGATCTTTGATTTCATCAATAAACTATGTTAGTCTCACCCCACCTCACCTTATGGAATCCTCCGTGTGAGTGAGACCGAGCCGCACTTGGGCGGTTCATTTTAGATGATGCAGTCCTAACAAATTGGTGTTTACAGGTGGGAATAACCCTGTAAATGTACGTAAAATCAAGTAATGTAGCTTGCCATTGTAAATTATACCTACACAATACTTAAAAAAAAATGCATCGTCTCGAATTTTAAGACTGAACATACTTAGTAGGTTTTGCAGTTATTTAAAACGGAAAGTAATTAGGCATGTAGTGATTTTCCATTTTTGACAATTTAGAGTGGACATCACGATTTCACTAATGTCTGAATATAATAATGCACCTAAAGAAAACGCAATATCAAATTCAATATTTACATATTCCTCTGTGAGAGAATTTTTTAGCACACGGGGCTCGACGAGGATGAATTAGTAATAATGAAACACTAAACTGAGAGAAGAATGATTTAATAAATAGATGTCATAGGTAATCTAAAACGGTTGACCCAGTTTATATTGGTCAATTTACAACATATAGACTGCACTTTACAATCTCAAGAAAACAGCAAATAGGTAGGTAACGATGCTCCATCAAACATCAATAGAATAATCACACGGAAAGATACCACTATTGTAAGATACAACAGTCACATTTCAGGGTGCTTATTAGTGGGCACGATAGGTGAAATAGGTAAACTTACATTGATCATAAATTTAAGTATTTATAAAATAAGTGCCACTTGACAAACGAATACCTAAACTAAAGACAAACAATTTTACCTCTTAACACTGAGAACGAAAGTAAATGATAAAATATCATATTTTAGTTCACCAAACATGTGATTTTAGTGGGAGATTACTGCGACTGAACACATTCACTGTCCCCATACAAAACGATCTGACAATGTCACAAGTCCAACTGACAGATGTCTATTCAATAAGGGAATGAGACCCCATAGTGGAAGCATGGAATCCTGACAAAAAGGTTTATGACCCAATATTGGAGACACCGGGACAGGGAAAGTGTTATAATAGTTTTAGACATTGTATCTCGGATGGTTGACTTTAAATGGAAACTTTAATGGGTAAATCCAAATCAGCAAGGTATATTATGTACAAGTACTAATCCACGTTGCAGTATGCTCTCACAATGTCTACGTAGTGTTCGGCGTGAAATTGATATTGACCACATTCGCTTTACTGCCTGCCCAAGACTAATTTAGCACCCTGGATTCGAGTGAATGTAAAACATACCGTAGTGAAGTATTACCATTAATTTGAATGTTAACTAATGCTACACACATCATGGATTAGTTAATAATACAAAAAGTAGTTACAGAGATTATTATCTAACAATCCATTAATCTCATAGGACACCTTATGCACCATACGTTAGTTAATCAGTGTAAATATTTATAGATCATAAGTATATAATAAGTAGTGAAGTTTATGAGAAAGAGTTAGTTCAAGCAAGCGTGGGAAGGAGCCAAACGTGCTACTTAGGTGTAAAGATAAACTGTAGGCATAAGGCTTAAATAACAGTCAATAAAAAGCAGTCCGCAAAACCGACACAAACCGTGTAGCTTGCATCAAAACTAGTATTATATAGCACTCATTTACACCAGAATTAAACTAGTATAGTGAGACTAATTAACGAGCAAAGATTTCGATCCATATTCATGATGATTTATACATATTGCGCATTAACTTGGTTATCAAGGTCATAAATAAAAGGAAGTTCAAGTTATTATTGTGGTCGTTAGCTCACAAATCTCCTCTTGCATTAATATTTACTGGAAGACCGCAGAATTTTTTTTACCAATAAATCAGGGTAAATGACTAGCGATGGGCGTTTGCCATAAATGAATCCTATCTAATATTGTAAGACTATCTATCTAGCTGTGTCAATCGATTTTAGATGAGTCCGCTCACTAGACAGAACAGCACGGAACAAACATTATACATACTGGGTGATTTTGGAGCCATGATCAGGAATGGCCAGAAGTGAATAAGATGGTCATACCGAACAACTTTTCCGATGGGACCAACCACGAAATCGCAAAAAAAACCCAGCTGTTCTATACATTAACTCTCAATTAATTCACCGTTAATGTATGGAACAGGTGATTTTTTTAGCGATTTTGCGGTTGGTCCCATCGGAAAAGTTGTTCCGTTTGACCATCTTATTCACTTCTGGCCATTCCTGATCATGGTTCCAAAATCACCCAGTATATCTAGATAAGATTCGCTTAGCGAAGAAATGTATATACGGTACCTACTGTTTGCTTCTTTTACTTATAATAAATAAACTAATCAGTTAATAGGAAGCACAAGAGACGTTGCAGCGACATGGTTAAGCAACGGGCAGATTTGTACTGCGGTCGACAAAAATTTCAAAAATCTCAAAATATTTATTAATTTAAGAATTATACATTAACATTCTTACGACTTATAACTGAACTTTCATAACTCATATAAGTCACTTTGAGGATGAGCTAATCACTCTAATCAGATGAGACGTAATTCCTACTGAAAATTAGTCTGAAAATAAATATTTACCTACCCATCTACTTTTGCTTATCGTTGTCATTTATATCTTTTTAATGCAATGTAGGTACCTACCAGTCGTTCAATCGAAACAGACCAGGGCCTCTATTCAACTGCGTTATAACGATATCGTTTTTGGCCTGTTTCCGTATTGTCAACGTTTTGATAACTCTTATGTCATTTACAATAATGGCGACTGTGACATAAACGATCCTTAAACGTGTCAAACACGATATCGTTTTAACGCACCTGAATAGAGGCCCAGTGTGGAGAAATCCTAAACGTAAGAGATGAGTAACCAAAGCTAATCTACAAAAAATAATATGTTTGGGGCGCAATTGAAGAGAAGCCGATTAGAAGTTACTTTGGAACTATTGTTCTTATTCTTGATTACACCTCCTCACATCCACCTTATTGATTAATTATCCACAATATAGTATAGTAAAACTTTAACGTCGTTATAAGGTGGTTAATTCAAGTAGTTGCTAGATTTATATTTAAAAAAGTGATCTCATTGACTTAGATACTTTTGAAATACATCTATTTATATGCTGCAATAAATGAAATGTTTTCGTGTTTTTTGTAGCTATGCACACCTAATAATTCATAATTACAGTAGATAGCAAACATTTTTGCAGCAGCAGCAAGCATTTATCGCTGTACAAGTTTCAATCGAAACAGGGATCTTCACTTTGTTTCATGATTGCGACGTCACAACTAACAACAAGCAACATCATTTTCAACACATCGGTATGTTGTAACGATTTGATTGCATTCATATTAACATATAATAGACTGCGAAATTGTGCAAATTTGCAGAAACTGTGCAAATTTGCAGAAACTGTGCATGACAGACCGTAAAGAAACAAAAACGTTTAAAACATCTTCTTCAGTAGTGATTCGCTTCACCAACTTAGACACCAAATGACCCTCGGCTTAAATATCAATCGAACAGACGCTACTGCTACTCCCGCTTAGCTACATATAGCCATTCTAATCGTTGCCGCATGAACGCTTTGTAAATCTTCTGACTGAGATATGAGGCTTGAGATGATATTATGATGTGGTGTGCTATAAAACCGGCTACTAGGAGCTAGGTGTTCGTATATGGCTTTATTTCAAAGTATATCATCATAATAGCGAAGGTTCTTTCGATTATAAAAATACTAAAACGATTATTCCGTCCCTAATCAATATAACAAAAATAATCGCTGAATGTGTTGCTAAGCGCAAATCTCGAGAGCAGCTGAACCGATTTCGCTAATTCTTTTTTTATTGTGTTTGTTACTGTCAGGAGAAGGTTTTTACGAGGGCTGCACTGAAAGTTTCGGGAATCTAATACTTAGTAACATATTTTTGACACGTATCATACCTTTTTATAATCTCTAAAGTTTCATTATTTTAACACACTGGCCATATAGAAAAAAAAACGATGGTTCGGTTTCAATTGTTTTTTGAAGTCGTAGAGTCGCTGCTGAAAATAGAATTGTCCCGTGAAAATTTAAGAGCTATGATTTATTACGACTTTAAAAGTGGATTATCACAAAAACAATGTGGAGACCGGTTGATTGTTGCTTTTAGTAATGAAGCACCTTCAAAGACGACAATATACAGGTGGTATGCAGAATTTCAACGTGGCCGTCTATCCCTCACGGACGACGTGCGTGAAGGTCGACCAAAATCGGCAGTCACGCAAGAAAACGTCGAGGCTGTGCGTCAGCTGATAAAGCAAGACCGACATGTGTCATATCGGGAGATTCAAGAGTGTTTGGGCATTGGAATGAGTCAGATACAAATCATTTTACAGGACAATTAGGCGTGCGAAAGTTGTTTTCCCGTTGGATCCCTCACTTATTGTCTGAGGAGCAGAAAACGATTCGTGTCAATTGGTGCCTCAGAACTTTGAATAAATTCAACGGAGGGAGCTCAAATGCAGTTTTTAGCATTGTATCCGGTGACGAGGGTTGGCATATGAGCCTGAAAATAAAAAACAATCTCGAGTATGGGTCTACGAAGATGAGCTCAAGCCGACAAAAGTTATTCGTTCTCGCAGCACGGCCAAAAAGATGGTGGCTACATTTGTCTCCGAATCGGGTCACGTGGCTACTATTCCTCTTGAAGATCGTAGAGCGGTCAATGCCGATTGGTAGTACACCACTATTTGTTTGCCGAGTATCTTTGCTGAACTGAACCCTAGTCGCCGCATTATACTTCACCACGACAATGCCAGCCCTCACACCGCTCGGAAAACAACTGAGTACCTGGACGGTGATAAAGTCGAATTACTGGACCATCCTCCATACAGCCCCAACTTAAGCCCCAATGACTTTTTCACATTCCCCAAAATTAAGGATAAGTTGCGTGGTCAGCGGTTTCAGACGCCGGAAGCAGCAGTGGAGGCTTTTAAAATGGCCATTTTGTCGACCCCTAGTTCAGACTTCAATAAGCGCTTTAATGACTGGTTTGATCGCATGGAAAAGTGCATAAAATATAAAGGAGAATACTATGAAAAACAATAAAAATACTTTTATTCAATTTAACTGCACATTTTTTCTCTTTTCCCGAAACTTTCAGTTTGACCCTCGTATGAAAGAAAAAAAACTGATAAATCCACCGGGAAAGTCAGAAATTTGCAGCGGGGCTAAGCCGCTAGTAATTTATAAATTTATACTTATGCACTGAAAATATTAATATTCTCCTATGCCCAGCAGTTTCGTGTTTCACTTAGGCCCGAATCAACCAAACTTTTATGACCGTATTAATAAAATCGTCTTGGTTTAAATGCCCATCGCAGGATACGTTGAAGTAAACGTCAAACCATAGAAAACTGTCATATTTGACGTATCTTGAGACGGCATTTAAACCAAGACGATTTTATTAATACGGGCCTTACACCCCCGGTGTAAGAGGTACTGAGATTAGTAATGTCAAAAAATTACAGCTTTCTATGGCATTTTGACATACTAATCTCAGAGTAAGCTTTACCCCCGTGTAAAAAGTTTGGTCGAATCGGGGCTTAAAGTTATAATACATACCAAGAGATTGACACTACTATCTGCAAGTTTATTTATTCATATCGACACGAAATTTCATAAGATTAATTTAAATTTCTTTCATCCAATTAATCTTGGTGTCGTACAATATCTGAACCGGGTTATAAAATAGGCAAGGGTTAGATGATAACCTAAGCGGCAGGGGCGCCCTCATTAGCTTCACGACGCATGTTAGACGGCACTCAGCTTGTACAACAGCCGTTTACAAAGTCAGGCACGCCCCAACGTGCCCTTGTAAAGACGTTCCACAGAAAAAGCAGTGGACTGCAAATTAATAAACAAGACATAAACATCTATATATATATACCACATAAACCGACATATAATGTATGTATGTACGAGTGTTTTTGCCTGTGAGTAACAGATATTTATATTATAATGCTAGTCAATTATAGCTACAGTTCACGATGATGGCAAATTTTAAGTAAGCTAGCTTGAAAAAACTAGACTAAGATTTGAAATAAAGTTAGATAAGATTTATAAATTAAATTCTTTACAAATATTGCAATAGTACGACATTATTGCGTACCAGAGTTCGATATGTCAAAGATATACACATCAATTAGCGAAGAAGGTGTAATAATAGGGGGTTGTGTTAATATGGGAGATACCCGTCCGGATCGCTACCACCATCTTATCCATTAACCACCCGCCAAGCAAGTGTTCGCATTGTTGTGTTCCGGTGTTGGGATAAGACAACCGGTGAAATTACTAGCATAGAGGCATTCCATCGTAGTCCTCAGGGTTGGCGACGCATTTGAGGTCTTAGGATTATAGTCTTGAGAATTCAAATGTCTATGGGTCTCAGATTCGACTTACCATCAGGTAACCTGAGTGCTCGTGTGCCTTCTCCTTAACATAAAAAAACCCTACCTTACTACGCGCCGGCATCAAATTTCGAAATATTAAGATTTCCCAAAATGTACTTATGAATTATTTTGAAAGAACCATTTTAACAGCCAAACATATTTTTGTCATAAATACTGCTTTTTACATTTCAAAAGACGAATGTAATTCTGAATTAAATTGTAATTTACTAGTTTGCATAAATTTTACAACAGCTGTTAAGATATTGTGCTAGCTGTCTTAAGCTCGTATGAGTTGCAATCAAGTAATATGTAAGATCAAAAGGAAGACGAGGAGTAGCGAGAACCAAAACAAATAAGCACACACTAGAATAATTATTAAAATAAAATAACTTGCAGTGACTAGGGTGTGAAGTCGGAAAATACAGATCTGTTCTAATTAATCGGTACCTTAGAAAACATTTACAATTATATACTAACTAGCACATAATAGTATCGATTAAAATCATACTGAAGAATATTTTAGCATCTAAATATACAATTAACTACAGATTAATATAATACCAGTTGCCATTAACTGTAGACGCAGCTGATTATAAATTCGAGCACGGCGAACCGGAAGGACAAGTCTGCGAGATGTAAATGGTGCACAACGACCACCGTGACAAGATAACGCGATGGAAGCATACTGGTACACGGCTGGCTATCCTGTTAGCTCTGTCACCGTTTCATGAACGGCTGTTATGTTTATTTAGGTCATTAAAGTAAAATCATGTCAAACAACATTTTCGAAAGCAATTCTTCGCAACTATATTAAGATGATTAATACCGAATCATTTACCAATTAATTAATACTTAGGCTGACTCAGAGCTACATGCGTTTTATACTTTTCTCAAAAGTTAAAACTTATTCTTAATAATAAAAGATACGCAAATAGACCATCATAAATATTGTATATAAAACTATAAGTTAAGTATAAAATTATAAGTTATTATACTTATTACATATTTGTCAGTATCGTTTGATGCGTAAATTGTCTTCATATTGTGCAATAAATTCACGGTGTTTTCCAAGCATTGAAAAACAGACTTTCCGTTTCTTTATATAAAAGTTAATTATTTTATCTAAGTACTCAAACAAGATAAATGACATACTTCTTATTTGCGGTGTGATATAGTCCACATTATGAGCAGATAAATCATTCATTATCATTCGTTTGACAATTTTATAGGGAAACTCAAAGAAAAATCATTTCTTTATCATTAATCATTATACTGTTTCCTGTACACATGCATATTTTAAAATCAGATTCACCAATGTTTAAAATTAAAAAAGCAGCTAAAGAACCCAAACATGTCATAATGCGCGGTACCTATCTTGTTGTATGTTGATTATCGCTTTCGCATAAATAACGCCGGCGAACTGTAATAGAAACCATAAGATGTCAACTGGTCCATAAAAATATGTTATTTGTACGCACGAACGGTTATGCAAATGGAGGGCCATCTCTTAAAAAGTTTTTTCGTCATGGGTTTTTAATAAATGGGTACCTATTATCACACATCATAACGAACACTGTCTATTGTAGTAATCCGAGTGTCAAAGAATTAAGTTAAGTGTTCTTAATCAGAATATCTAATACATATATCAGTGTAGCCGAAAATCTCAAGCTAATACAAATATATTCGGAAGTTCATGTTATCTAATTAATTAATTATGCATTCTCCAATTGACCTAAGGTTTGTCCGGGGTCGGTAATTGATACTGCGCCGAGTGTCGACAATAGAGGCCCTGGTGTCTGCTTTATCAGTTCAAAATGCCTTAATGTAGTGTCTTTATTTAAAATCATCAAACGAAGAAATAGACACAGGAAGTCTATTTTAAGCGTTAGACTGTCTGTGACAATACTCGCCAAATAGCAATATGTGTGTCAGAAGACGGGGGAAAGGGGGCAAGCGCCAGGAACCCTTCCAGGACGGTTGCATCTTCTTAGACCAAGCTAAACCTAAACAAACCGCCCCCCCAATAGAGCCACCGCCCTGAATTGATACCTACTGTAAGTTGATATAACATAGTTTCGAAGATTGCTTCAAGGAACTACAGATACATAAATAAACAGCAAGCAGCATGACAAATCCAATATTTTTGTGCTTTAACGTTTACGTTGCGCACTAGCTCTTACAAGCAATTTAGGGGGTCGTTCTTATACAATAGGTTTACATGGTACACTTTGGGTTAGATCAAAGAGATCTGAATGCGTCCTGCTGTTTTGGTGTTCTACATTAAAGGTCTCACTGCGACTGCGGGTCACACTGGAGCAGGCGCACGATAGAGGGGTCACTCTTAGCGCCCTCTATAAACTCCTCCAGTGACAGTTTACCATCTTTATTTCGATCCATTTGGCGGAATATTTTATCCGTTCTCTTTTCTGGCGTGGACTCGTCTTCCGGCATTTTCATTACCGATCCAACCATCTTGTAGATAGCCTGAAAACGAAAATTGATCAAGGTCACAATTGCTATCGAGATGTAGGTATATAATAAAAAAAACAGGGGACCATCTCACCCTTTTGGCATGTTAGGTCTATAAGTAAAAATAAATAGGTATAAAAATTACTAGAAAGAAAATTGGAGAGAAGGATTTATTGACTAAATATAAAAATGCCGACATTCAAATACTTATTATTTGAAATTAGGTAGTGTCGCCGGAGCTCCGTTTCAGCGGAGCTCCTGTTTCTGGGAGGTTTGGCCCTCCGGGCCTGCTGCGAAACTGACATAACCTAAACCTACCTACGTATTTAAATGTCGGATTTTTTATGCTTAGCCAATAAATACTTCTCTCCAATTTTCTTTCTAGTCATTTTTTCTTATAGACCTTGGTCGCCAAAAGGCATCTCACACATTTGACCTAGTCCAAAACTTATCTCTAGGCTTGTAGATACTATGGGAACAGAATAAGTAATAGTACAAGTACAGAAGCGACATTCCGTGACAGCAAACATGCGAATTTAAACCTAAACAGAAAGCGTTAACGATAATAAAACAAGTGCACGGCCGGAAGTGACCTTGGTTACAATTCTGCGATCGATAGAGGGGGCACCCCTAACGAGGCAAAATGCAGCTTAAATCTGCGCCGCGAGAGTATGTATTATTTCGCCCACCATGAGCTTTACTGACTCCGCCCACTCCGCAGGGCTGGCAGTTACTTGTACTAATTAATACATTAATACTTATTCCGTGGCAGTTGTAAGAAAACAAATTGCATTAAATTTATTATTAATTGTAGTTTACTTATGTAGTTTTAGTTTTATTCATCCCTGACTGTGCTAATACTGTTGCACTTTGCACACCTGGGGGGTTACCAGGACATACTAAAGCAGTTCAGTTTAGGTTGAGAGAAAGGGACAGAGCTATATCAGTATATAGCCCTTTCTCTCAAACTAAACTGATCTGCTTTAGCATGTCATGGTAACCCCCCTGTATTTGGTACACAAACAGGACTATTTTCTTTGTACCTGTCTTTTATATTTGTATTTGTTTGTGCAACTGTTAGTGTGTCTAATTAAATAAATAAATGAAATAAATAAATCTAGTTTGTAACTAGAGACGCACTAAGCGAGACAAGCGAGAAAATACAACTTGTGCTACCCGTACCCGTACTGGAATAGGTAGGTTAATGTTAGTCTAGGAGCTGACGCACGTTTTCGATAAACAATAATCATTTATTTTAAGGACTTTGAAGGTTCATTTTGTAATAGTTGTATTACTAAATATTTGTTGTTAAGATACTATAATAGCTTCGATAAAGACCTTAAAACATTTTGTTTATCTATAGCAAGATGAAATAGGTATATAGAATACAGATAGATAAGAAAGGGGATAACACAAAAATCGCAAAATACCTGCGTGCTTAGTATGGTGGCGTTTATTGCAAGACAAAATATGGATAAAGCTTTCGTCACTCTCGTACTTATACACGTGTCAAAAAGTGACGGATGTTTTATCCACATGTTGTCACGCGATAAACGCAGCCATATTAGGCCCCCTGTATTGTGTTCATGCACCACAGATGTTAACATTACATGTTAGGTACATGTATAAACGTTAAAAAAAAGTCGGATTGGTGAAATTTGTGTGTTGAGTGCGAGTATTTGATTCTGAATCTTGGATGTTTCCTATGTAAGTATTTAAGTATTTATTTCTCTATAAAGTATTTATATCATTGTCTAGTACCCATAGTACAAGCCTAGAGCTTAGTTTGGGACTAGGTCAATTTGTGTGAGATCGTTTCGTGATATTTATTATTTATTTATTTATTTATAGTAAAGTAAAAGGTAAAATAAAAATTACAGTTTTTAAACAAAAGTTAATTATAATTTTAATTTTATTGAAAAAAGGCACAAAGCGGACCTTCTTAACTTTTTCTTATATATTATATAGGTAACTCATTACTAGGGCCATGTTTTAGCGAAAATATCCATCTAATATTGTTATAATAATTACAAGTCTTAAACAAAAAATAAACCTACTTAAATTTCCGTCAACCTCGGGAGTAGGTATACCCTAACAGGGCTTACAAATCAAAAAAAAATGTTCAAAATCAGAAACTAAAAGAAAAGAAAGAAAGAAAGAAAAACCTAATTTAAACGTTAGTACTTATTTATCAAAGTAAATACTAATCCTACATCAGGCTCTTGGACTATGCAACTCGTATAACACGACAAAATTATAAACTCAAGCACTATTATTACCTATTCCGTTACTCAATTAAGATGGTAGGTAACCCGTATGCTATACAGTACCTTTTGGCTTTTCGAGGAGCCATAGGTACATTTATTTAAACAAAAACTTATTTTCGCAGCGGCGTACTGGCGGCGCGCGTCAAGACGAGCTCACTAGACTAATAATGTTAGTACATGCGGTACATTTCACTAGTAGACTTGTAGAAAATAGAGAACATGGATGAAAATCAGAATGGAGTTTCATTGATACGATTAAGTTTTGACCCGTTTATTAAGATATTATACAGAAATAAAACGTGTTAAAATTTTAAAACTTCTTTTCATGTTTAGATTATTCTTTTTAACATCCTCATTTTATTTACATAATATTTTAATTCAACGATATTGGCTTAAACATAGTAATTTACGAAATAAATGCAAATTTCTTTATAATGTCCTTATATTTTAAACATGGAACAACAGCTGTGACGTCATTACAGTCGTCGATTTTGTATACTTAGTGTTTTTGCAGGGGTTCTGAACTATGACTTCTTAAAACTTCATCTTCTTAAGAAAAAATTACACCACAATTATTTCGGGTATACAGTTATTCCTCTCTTTCATAGCACTTTCCAGATAGCGTGAGGAAAATATTTTTGCATGTTCCCTATTGTATTGAGTAACCTAATATTTTTGGTCTAGTAAGTTTCGAGAAACGGGCCCCTGGAGACACATATTAGACAGATTATATAATATGATTACGATCCAAAATACTTCCAAAGTAGTATTGTACGTTAAACTTATCATGAAATAAAATAAAATGTCGTTTTTTTGAGTAAATAACAGCAGCCAGTACTTACGGTGACGATCTCGAGCATCTCCTGGCGCGAGATGTACCCGTTGCCGTCCAAGTCGTACATTGAGAAGGCCCACTTCAGTTTCTGCTCGAGCTTGCCGCGCGAGGTCACGCTCAGCGCGCAAAGGAACTCCCGGAAATCTATCGTGCCGTCCCCGTTAGCGTCAAATGTGCGGAACACGTGCTCTGCAAACTATATATTAAGTTTGCTTTAATTAAGACAAAATCACTAGACTCTTTACTAGATGTCCTACCACTTAAAAAGAGTAAATTTATATACTTAAAGGGTTAGACAAATTCTCAAATTAACAATATTTCTTACCTTACTAGCATCGCCATACGGAAAGAAATTTCCGTAAATTTTCTTAAACTCTTCTACGGACAAATGCCCACTGGGGCAATCTTTCAGAAAACCTTTGTACCATTCTTGAATTTCTGCATCTGCAAAAACATTAAATTACTGCCAAATGCATCGATTTGATCAATTTTTTGGCCACAGAAATTCTCGCGCCAAATTTATATTTAGAATCGAGTAATAGAGTTTTATAATAAACCTACATTTCTACTCTCTACATTGGCCCTAGACAAGATGCAATGCGAAAACGTTGTCGACATCGAAAATGTATAGGACTGACGTAAGCTCGCGGTCGAAAATTATTGAAGCTAGCGTTGAGCCTCTTGTCTAAGACCACAGCTCACACACAAGCGTTTTATGGTTCGTAAAACAATTGTGTAATATTCCAAATAAAATACCTGAAAATTCAGTATTTTGTTTCAGATCCTCTAAAACCTCTGGTTTCAGTTTACTATTTTGTTTCCCCATTTTTAATTTTCTTTTAGATATGGAACGTAGATTCAATGCGCAAAATCGTACTCTTTTTAGTTAGGTATCTCGTAGCCCCTGTAAAACATTAACGAAAAGTAAGTAATTAAAACAAAAAAAACAGTATTTTTTTTAAATTGAATTGTAAATTTGTAGTAATTACACAAATAAAGACACAAATTAAGAACTATTTATGTATTTTGTATATTATACATGAATTGGCAAAATGTGAATCATTAAAATATTTATTCTTAAACATACCACAGAGACTTTACGGGGACATAATGGTAATTTGATCTATTACAAGTGCCTATATTATGCTAATATGAGACTCGATAAACTCTACAATACACCTCTAATGATAAGTTATTTAATCTTTTCACTGAGTAGACTATAAAGATCTAGCAAGCGTTACAGGTTCAAATTTATTGTTTTGTTTCGTAAAACGGCTTCTGTCAAGACAGTAACAATACACAATACAGATATATACTTAAAAGAAATTTAGAAATAGAGACAGGTTGGAATACTAATAAACATTCATCGTCACACAATACCAACACGTAGATGACGCAGTCTGCAGGCAAGTTTTAAAAATATATATGTAATCAAAAGAGTTTAACAGCTTCCATTACTATTCCCTTTGACTGCTCCAAACATTACTCAAAGGCAGTTAAGAAAGGTATATTACGAGTAAATGCGCTATCAATAACATCAATGTAAAATGTTAAGCTGTATTTTGACCACACAAAGAGTTATATGTAAGTTTGAAAAACATACTATCTCCGGTTTCAAATTAGGATTGTTCTTCACAAAGTTAAATTATATAATACAACGAAGCCTTAGGCTCAGATTTATTTGAATATCACATGACACAGACACCTCAAGAAATTTGTTAAGCAAGCATTGCCGAGTGCAAATATTTAGTAACTCCAGAATCGATTTTCACCTCTAAAGTTAACCAAATTTCAGGCTATCCATCCAACAAATTTCTTAAAATAACTGCAAGATCGATTGATTTTGATGCCATTACCATTCTTTTATTATTAAATTAAATAGATAAGTGTTTATTGTAAATATTTTATAACACTATGTTAAATGGCATTTTTAAATACAAGATTAATAATTTATGGTGGTCTTGCCATAAAAAAACACCTGAAGCGTACAGAAGAGCCTTGTTCGACATTAAGAGTTTGCTACAGAATGAGACATCTATAATGAAGTACAAATATTACTCTAAAGATCGGTGCTGTATAAGTGCATGTTAATATTTTTAAAGACGATCTATGAGTGTCGAGATTCAGAAAAGTTGTAATGTGGGAATCAATGTTTTAGTACATACACCTACTTTACTAATACTGACTACTAAGTAAATAGTTTATTTTTACAGCAACTGACGCGTAGGCCTGGGTCGCATTATTTATTCAAACAATTATCATTGCACTAATTGACAAAGAACATTTTCCTTTTCAATGTAGGTACGTGACATAAGTATATCTAAAACATTAAATCAGGTAATGAGAACATAAGTTAACCTCTACCCTTTTGTTCAAAATGTCTTGTGCTGTCGCAGGATACAAAAAATGACGAAATCAACGTTTTTTATGTTGTGATATGTTCGTTACACGAGACCCTGTGTGCGAGCTACCTTCAGGTCCGACTGGAGTATCATTGATCCCTCTTTCCTACATGTATAAAAGTCAGTCGTTTTAATTTGTGTTCATTCCTCGAGGTAAAAATAAAGGCCGCAGACCTTTTAGTAAATGAAAAGTAATATAACGATCGACATTTAAATAAAAATCAGCAAAGCAGTTTTAAACTACTTTCGTGCTGTATCAAAATACAAATCGAGTCCTGCTACGACACTATTATTATATAAATTTAGTATTCTTCGTAAATGATCGATCACAAACAGACCAATACTATTAACAATAACCTTTTACTTAATACACAAACTATATATATTTACATTGAAATATTAAATACTTAAAATAAAATAATACTGATCGTATCGCATGTGTTATAGGAAATAAACAAAGAGTTGGAAAAAGATAGAAATGTAAATTATAAAGAGTCATCTGGAATGTAACAAATTCGGATAAACTATTACGATACACGGTAATTACTAAAAAAAGAGCATTATCCTATTACTGATATTTTCTGAGGCCGGCACCGTAATTATTATCTTTTGTTTTCGGGTGATTAAAACAATAGGTATTCTCGCTCATGGGTTCTATTCTACTCGGTTAAATCACATTTCTTTTGCCATGTTATCATATTGTTATCAACTCGGAGGCCATCAGTATCAAGTAAATAGGAGCTATCCTAATGTCGACGTTTCACCGGGTACAATAGAGGCCCTGATTGTCAACCAGGTACTGTTCAGCAAATAAGTGGCGAATCACTGTACTATGAAATATCAAATCATTAATCCCGTATTATTGCAAGAAAAGGTGAACCTGACATCCAACTATACGCTTTCGTAGGTGTGTCCCAACTTGTTAACAAACGGTCGGATAATTTTAAGCCACGCATCACCATATCAACGAACAGGTTATTTAAAAATATTCTACTTGTGCGTAATTTTACGAGAACTGCGGAGGAGTATACTTGGTGAATCCAAATAACTAACTTAAATAAAGCATACTGGAATAGGACAGGTATACAGTGTTTCAAACGTTTATTCTGGCTTGGATTTAGCTGTAATCTGGCAAAAAATAGCAGTGTTGTTAATATGATATGGCTAACGTTGCAGAAAAAACATGTATAACACGTGTTTTTTCTGCAACGTTAATGAATTGATTTCTTCCCCGTGTGGTTGCCGGGTTAGAATAGTGCCACTCCATGTCTTCCCGTGGATGTCGTGAGAGGCGACTAAGGGAAAAAGGGCTTGTAGTACTGTTAGGCGATGGGCTTGCAACCTGTCACTAATACACTAGTAAACTTCTTGGCCTGATTGTGCAAAATGTGGTTACAGAATTATCAACAAGTCTTTATAGAGTTGTTGGTATTTCTGTAGCTCTGCCTGCCCCACTCTGGGAATAAAGGCGTGATGTTATGTATGTATGTATGTTAATGAATTGATTTCTAAGTTAGGTATTTGTTTATGTGTATACCCCAAACACTCATTGCTATAGTTGCCAAAAACCCATTTGTGCGTCGAATTATTTTGTACTGACAGTTATTTTTTTCTTTTTTAATGTAATGCTCTCACAACCAAATCTGAAATCACTATTTATACCCCCCTTGCAAATAAATCCGGCTCTTTATATTTTACCAAACACTTTTGATAGTTAAATGAAATTAAATGCTACAAAATGAAAAAAGCATCATTTAAAGATAATAATGAATATTTATACACTGGAAATAACCCTAAGCCCTTTTTTACAAAGGGTTTTACACACTAGGTTTTCTATCGGCACACTTAAGAATAAAACATTTGTGACTGTCTTCAAGGCCTTATATTCCACTATGCCTTAAGCTATATTGTTTTAAAAAGTACTATCATAACGACGTCACAATATGATATAGATAACTCATACGACACAATATGGTTTAAAACAAAATGTAACAAAGGCCCTGATGGCTAAGACTTTATGAACACAAATCAAATTTACAATTGTATTATTATTTTGTCCAATTCTTCACAATCTTAAAAAATAGTTGATGGTTTAAAATAACAATACATTTCAATCATATTGGACACTAAAATAATTGTTTTTCTTATTGACTTAAGACCAGTCAAAGAATAATGAGTGAAAATATACAAATGAAATAAACTACGATTAAGTAGATACATATTTACAAAGAGGACTAGAAGGCACAGTAGTGTGGAAACTATATCAGACGACTTAAGTAACTTTAACCGAATATGTGAAAGATGAAGATTAATACGTTATGCAGAGTCTTTTGAAAATGTCTACAACACTTCCACAATTCAATGATATATAGTGGTTATAACTAAAACCAAACATGAAAATTAGATATAACCGTACTTATATAAATTAAATATATTCAACGAGATGTGTCTTTCACGTGAAGATAAACTAATTGTATAATTGCGCGCATAAGCTATGATGGTACCTGACTAATTCTTGGATGTAGTATCATGAATCAGTGCTGCAGGCGCTAACCTTTTCACTACATTTCATTAACTAGCTCCGGGAAGGCCTACCACACATATTGCAACATTACGAATAATAAGATATTTAATTTACAAAATATAACAGTACTTTTAACTAAAAGTAACATGGCAGATTCAGATCGGTTAAGCTTATTCATATTAATGAAGATACATTATCAAAATGATCCTCACGCCGCAAATTAATCATTGTGCTGAATTTGCTACGGCTTCTACCTAACGGTTTGCGAGTGCGATTTTCGCCATCAATCATTACCTGAAGGGTCCTACGGATTAACAGATCGTCCACCGATTTGGCCTGTCAGTGCATCGTAATATAAGTTTAGGTTTACGACTTTCGTATTGTAGAACTGTAAGTGTGAGGCACAGGCGAGCAGCGATCTCGGCCGGACCAACAGTCGACGCCTCTTGGGTAAATCCGCGATACACTCACGGATGGCCGGCAGGCGACCGGCAGCCTGACGATCACTTGAAGGTCGGTTGAACTCGAACTGTCGTTTGAAAACAGTTATTGTGTGAGGAGTGACAGTTTTAACCCTTAAGGTCGCACAATTTAAAAAGGTTCTGTAATCTAGCCTCATTTGTTTGTAAGTGTTCCCAAAATTAAAATGAAATTAAAATTATAAAAAGTTCATCCTCACCAATGTAGTTTAAGGGTTAAAGTTCGCCGAACGTAAATTGCTGGCATGCATGAATTCATACATTTTGGCCTGTCAGGCGGCCTGACAGACTTAGGACCCCAGGTAAACTGTTAGTCTGTGGGAGCATTAACACACATTAAGAAGATATCGAACCTACCAATATTTTACATTATGACTATAATAAGAATTGGATTGTATGGAACGTGAGTAGTATGGACAAATTACTTAATAATTATAGGACCATCCGACAGCGACAGAGATTTCATATACAATTATCATTCACTATATCATTAACCTCATCAACAGTGATCTAAACAAGAAGTGCTAATTTGCGTAAAGTCGGTGGAGAAAAAATAAATGCCATTATTTGTTTACGTCTAACTTATACGTGTTGGTGGCTATACACAACGTAGAATTAATAAACAAGAAACAAAATATTTTAACTGTTTCATGATTACCATATTATTTTTCCATTACAAACCTTATTAACACAAATAAAAAAAAAGATGAACTATATGATCAACATTTTTCGTGATCATAAGCAAATAAGTACTTCCTATTCCGATCATTTATTATTAAATAGGAATGGACATTTTAATACTTTTTTTATTCAAGAATTCATTGATTTTATGTTCGTTATTATCATTATTATTATTATTAATATTCACTAAGTACAAATATTTCTTTCTCAAATATATAGGTTTTAAACACTTATCGGAAAAAGCTCGGTGTAGATGACTTTAATAAAAAGCGCAGCTAACGCTGTCGATACATTTTGTCGCGAGATATCTCAATTTGTTTCATGTGAAGTACTTATCTGTGGATGCGTGCTTGTAACGAAATGTTTAATGGGTTGGGGTTGGGTACTTAACCTCTAATATATATTTTTTTTCTCTCTCAGTACTGAATATAGAGAGGCCCTGCACTTAGGTCATATTCTGATGGACGTGTATCGACAGAACGAAGGCAAGCGCTTAGCGCAAGCGGAGCACGGCTGCTGCGCAATAAATGTGAATTACCTATCGCGGATTCTATTGAGTTATAACATGCCAACACGACAGCCACACAACCATTTTTATTACTTTACTTTTCAAATGACTCACAAGTCATCATAGGCGTAAAACTCGAGAAGAAAAATCTTCGACTAAAAAAAAACTGGGTAAAAAAAAAAAATTACTGGTAGAAACGCTATCACGCTGAGATAAACTGTTCGTGAAGAAGTGGGCGTTAATAACGGACAATATTTACAAATTAATTCATAGGTCAATACACTCTGTATAAATCCAACGGAAAAGGAGAATTAGTTCTGTCCGCCGTCGGTTCATCGTGAGGTATACAGTGGAGGGGGTAGGTGGTGAGACCGGACCGTGGCTGCTCGGGTCTTGGGCCGCTTAAGGGGCCAGCATCTTGGAGAGCTCTTCGTCCTGAAGACACCCTTTAAGGAACTCGTCCTGCGTGAGTTGACCGTCATTGTTCTCGTCCATTTTAGCGAAAATGTTCTTGGCACGCTCCTCGGCGGAGTCGGCGGGGCGGTTACTCGAACATGCTCCGAGCATGTCGTAGATCGCCTGAAATGCGTGTAGTTCAATCAATATGCGTTAAATATTAGTTAAATGAACACAAATTACATGGAATGTAAATTTTACTCATAACTTTTATTTCTATTTACTTCGTCAAGTGTTTTCTTATCATCGAAAGTTAGCTAATAGGTACTCAAAGTTTTATTGTTTACACTAGATTAACAGCAGTCACAAGCAAATAGCACATAAAATCGAAAAGTCGCTTATCAGGAGATTTAAATCAAATTCTGTAGCTTCCATTAGGCTCGCTACCACGTTCCTATGCTGTTTGTCGCGCAACAGCTAAAGCGCCAATTTTTCTAGCATATCAAATTATTTAGAAAAGTTCACCTAAAATATTAATTTTAATAATTCTACTTTTGCCGCTCTCTAGTTAAATTTTAGCAAGCAAGCAAAATATGCAGTCCTGCAATTTTGGCGTAAATTGAGGAGTGCTTGTTACAAGATTTTTAAATATTGGTTAATTGCGCCATCTTTAGGATACAAGTTATCTTGATGTTATAGATTTTGAATGGTTTAAAGGTTTATTATTCAAGAGGTGTTTTTTTATAATCCTTGAAATTGCTGCAATAAAAAAACGAAATAAAGCTTTTTTGGTGAAAGTATTGTGGTCGCCGACTTCAGTTCGACTAACCTATTAGTTAGGTGCCTACAATTTTAAAAGAAGTTATTTTTTGCGTTTTTGAAGGCGGTGTTTTGTTTTTTTAAAGATTTATTTTATTTTAAACTTTTTAGTGATCACAAATACGCTGTTCCGTACTCCCACTTATTAGTTGATATGAAACTTTAGTTTCAAGCGCGCCGCAAGCAACGCCGCCGGAAAGTCATAGTCATATTTCAACAAGTAAATATTCTTCGTTATAGTCGCTAATCGAGATATGTTAACACCACCCTTGAAATAGGTACCGTTGAGGAGTTCCGATGGCCATCTGTTGTCGTCGTCATCAGTTCCACTTCCCCAAATGACTTTCTGAATGCAAATGCTAGACTTCTTACTAAAAATACTAAAATCGCTATATGTTTACCTACAATATTTGAGGAGTTCCCTCAATTCCTCACTGATCCCCTCATCAGATTCAGATTTGGTGACAATGGGACCACCTCGGAAATATACCCTATCAAATCAAAAAAATAATATTAAAATCGGTCCACAAGTGACGTGAGTTATCGGTGAACATACATATAAAAAAAAATATATATAATAAATAATACATACAATGGAACGTATAACATCCTCTTTTTTTTGAAGTCGGTTAAAAAGTACAGTTTATGGACGCACTTCATTCACTGTTACGTGTAAAAAATTGCACAAAAACCATATTTTTTGTGCAATTTTTAAACAAATCGTTTTGTGCATTTTTTTACATAGCTACAACATACAATCGTTTACCTGAACAATTTTAGTCATTTCTTGGATGTCTATAACACCATTTCCGTCCACATCATACATGCGGAATGCCCACTTGAGCTTCTCTTCGGGCGTGCCACTTGATGTTACATGGATGGCTTGCAGAAATTCCTAAAACAAACATAACGTTTCTATACACGACGGCTCCAACCCTTTTTTTTTTACTAGCAACCGCATTTTAATAATCTTATGTCTAAATTAAAACTCGCCTTTGTAGCAGAAAACATGAAGTTGCTAAACAGTTATTCGCTTGTAGCAGCTTAGAATACACATACTGATAGTACTGATACACTTTTAAAATCATTCGAACGCTTCGCAGTAGGTGCTATAATATTACCAGAAGTGCGTGTTTACCTTAAAATCTATATAGCCGTTTTTGTCCATGTCGAATGTGCGGAACACGTGATCACAGAATTCGACCGCGTTACCAGACGGAAAGAACATCTTGTACATATCGACGAATTTTGCTGGTGTAAGTCTTCCGTTGGGACAATCTTGCTGCAAGATAAAAACGCAACGTCAAAATAGCACCATACAAGTAATCATTATAAATATACACACCGTCTAAGATTAAATGTTAAAGGCCGAGCCACACCGAATGCATGCGCGTGCGCGTTCCACTGCGGTTTATAGTATGAATCCTCATATAATATGTCACACCGCTTGCGTGAGGTGTACGCGTGCACACTATATTCATACTATAGAACATAGTGGAACGAGCAAACTGAATTCGTCTATCGGTTATAAATTTTGTGGGACGCCGACTTCAGTTTGACTGACCTATTAGCATTTAAAAAGAAGTTTTTTTTTTTTGTTATTTGAAGGCGATTTTTCTGTTTTTTTTTAATATATTTTATTTTATTTTATAATTTTTCGTGATCATTATCTCACTGAACTCCCGACTTCTCAATAAATAAGAACCACAGGATATTTCACGCTCGCCGAAAGCAACGCCGCGGCAAAGTCATAGTGCATAATTATATTTAACCCCTCGTATGCGGGAGGTCAAAAAAGTACCAAGTTCTAGTCTCTTCTGATTACGATATAGTCCATAAAATTATGCTTAAAAAAATACAAAAAGATATCCAAATTTTGAGCACGGATCGGTGCCTAAAGGATTACGAGTAACTAACGTTTAAAGGTGCATGCAAATGCTAGACTTTATACTGAAAATACCAATTTCGCAATATGTGTGCCTATAATATTTGAGGAGTTTCCTCAATTTCTCAGGGATCCCCTCATCAGGTACCGATTTGGTGACAACCTCTGTAGTATATACTCTATCAAAGAAACAATAATTTTCAAAATCGATCCGCAATTGACGGAGTACCAAACACACAAAAACAAAAAAAAACAACACAATCAAATTGAGAATAAGTGTTTAGACTACTCTCTCTAAATCAAATCGGAGCCGGATCGTTGGGTACTGTCCTTGCGAGTTGATTTCATTACCTTAAAGCCCTTGTACCACTCTTTAATGGTAGTCTCATCGTAAGATGTGTGGGTTTTGAGGAAGTCCATGTCTTCCTTAGTGAGTTTATCTTTGCTGACGAAACAGCCCATGATGATTTCTGTAACAAAAAATATCAAATAGTGCATAATATTAGTAGAATACTCTCAAAAAGCTATGCTATAAAAGGTCTTAAGATTTCCAGTGCAAAAATAAATTATATTTAACTATGTTCTTTCCAGAACCAAATACAATCTCAAATATACAGGGTGTCAGGTAACTAAACCTAATCCTTGAAAGAGGTTATTCTAGTGCTATTTTCCAATGATTTGGTCCCTGTTAACCCTTTGAACGTCTTTGACTTAATACAAAAGTCGTCCTCACATGCCAATGAAATATGAAAACCACAGCTAATTTCAACGTTACGTCACAGATACTCGGGTCTATATTGCACTGTATGTATGACCACTATAACGGTTGATGGCGTGGTAGGCACGACAGTACACGACCACTTCACGTACAGGTGAAAAATTGTGTGTGCAACACGAGACCGAAGTTATTTGCATCTCGTGTCTTTGAATCCCTCGGTGCACTCAGGATTCTAACCTAGAATCACTCGCTACGCTCGTGATTCAGGTCTGGAAACCTTCGCTTGCTCTTGATTCAAAATCAACACTCGCAGGAAAAACCAACTTTGCTCTCTTGTTGTCTAAATAACTACTTTTCAAAAAAGTACGTAGTTAATACTAAGCCCGGGAAATTATTATATAGCCCCGACCTCGCACCTTACGATTTTTATTTAATCCGTTAAGAAAAACTTCGAAGGAAACATTTTATGGACTCCGAGGGAGCAGTGGCTGCATTTCAAAAGACCGTCGAAGTTAAGTTTGAGTGGGCAAAGTTGTTTTCTCAGTGGTTCCGTCGGAGGCAGCGATGTATTGAAGTGAATGGACACTATTTTGAAAAGATATCTGGACACTATTTTAGTACATATACTAATAAATTTAATAACTTGCTAGTTTACTCAGTTTTTTATTTTCTAAGAACTTTCAGTTTGACCCTCGTACAGTCACAGGATACCTTTGTTGCTATTTAGAGAAACTGCAGTTAGGAAACACACGAGGCCCAACTTCAAAAATCTTAAAAGCAACGTTTGTCGAAAACTGTAGGAACAAAAATAGAAATATTTATCTCCAAAAATAAATATAAAACTTTTTTACCGCTACTACCAGTATAAAAAAGGAGAATAATCTCAATTCGCCTCTACTATTGGTAATTTATTACTTATTAATCCATTAACGTTTAATGCGCTTTACAAAAGCGCATTAAACGGTAAGAGTAAAGTAGCAATTTCTAAATTTTTATTATTTTTTATATATAGATTTATATCGTGTTATTAAAATATGTACGTCAGAAGACCGCAAACAGGTACAAAATTAATTTGATGAAGCTACCTACACCTCGAATAGGCGGGAAATTCGATAAACTTACCACTGATATAGCAAGGGGTCTACAAAGTGCAGAGTCACGTAATAAATCCATCAAGGAGCTTTTATGAAGGCGTAATAGAGCGAGTGGTATTTGTTTTGTAACGACACGAGAAGTACAATGGTCTCGTCACCGGAGTTGCATGTACCGCGTAGATACTATTTTGGTTTTGATGTACATACATATTTCTTACGACACAGCTTCATTATTGTCAATATAAAGCGCATATTTAACTATTGAAAGCCTACTTTTCCTAAAAGAGTAGTTTATAAACTTAGGTAAGTGTTTCTTACGTGTGAGGTAGGGCAAATCGTCAATAACTGGCCACTTAAGATATTATCATTAAGTTACTAGCCATAAATTTTATTTACAGTCGAGGTCAAACATATTTTTACACTATTCCGTTAAATAAGGCGCAAAAGTGTACAAGTACATATCTTTTTGCTCGATTGTAATGAAACGTTCAGTAAGATTAGTAATTTGACAGTACTCCGGGTAATATTTCTGGAAATATTCTAGTTGATCGAAAAAAAAAAATATCTCTAGCTCTACACAAATTATTGTAGTGTCAGGGACCGGGGGGAGGCCCGTGATAGACCATTTACCCTACTAATACAATCATATTTTGAATTTAAATAAAATCAAGTTTTTTTTATATTTAATTTTTACCGACAAAATAAAACCTATTTTCTATAAATTACGCTATATTTTATTGATTAATACCACTTAAACGTTGAGTAGATACAAGTACTTATCTATTAGGAAATAATTAAGTGCAGACCGGAAATACGACGTCACCAAATTGTCTGTATGTCTATTGCTAATCGCCTGCAGGTAGGTACAGTCGCCAACAAACATATCCTCCTGAGACCTGGTGTTCCATGGGAAGTACATAATCAAGCCAATTTAGTTTGAACTTTATTTCAATGAGCATAAAGTTCTTTTTAATTTGTTTCAAACTTGAAAATGCCATGTAAGAGTAAAGGACATTGAACTTTATTTCCTTGCTTGTAGATTCAAATTGTCACTCACAAAAATCTCCCTGTTTGTAGTATGGTGGGCCCAACGAGGATATCTGTACTATTCAGGGTGCTCAAAATATCTGAACATGCACTTTCAACACATTGACCTTGAGTGTTCAGATATTTGTGAGAACCTTGTTTGCTCCGAAATATCTGATAGTGAACGTATACAAGAATTATTTTGTAGTAGAAATAATGGAATTTCCGGATACTAAAAAAAAAAAAAGTAAGTAGGCCACAAGGGCACTTTTATACGTTAAAGTTCTATCAGCGCTTCCTAAGAGGAGTTAGGACAATACTAATGACACAACTTGCATGTTGAGGCCCTCTAGTGTACCAGCAGCCCATTAATGGCCCTTTTTGCCGAGGTTTCCTTTGCGGAGAAAATGCTTTTCACAACTACTCAATGGTGTCGCAACTGGAGGGCTAGACGATCCCCAAGCACAGGGGCCCTCGGACCCTGATCAGCAAACCTCAAGTTGAACTACACATACAACTACAATAACATATATTCTTTTCCAACATGCTCGGAAATGTGAACCTGACTGTTGTAAAAACAGCCCCAGAAGTTCTGCGTCCCAGTACAAAGCAGAATTATTAAAAATTACCAATGTTTTGCCGGGCATTGTATTACAATTAAGTTTGTAAATATGTTATAAAAATTAAAAAAATTAAATTGCCACAGACGTATAGTTTTTTTTATGTTAAGGATAAGGCACACGAGCACTCAGGCTACCTGATGGTAAATGGAATCTGAGACCCATAGACATTTGAATTGTCAAGACTATAATCCTAAGACCTCAAATGCGTTGCCAACCCTGAGGACGCGAAGATGGAATGCCTCTATGCTAGTAATTTGAATTTAATTATAACCCGCGTTTTTAGGGTTCCGTATCCAAAAGGAAACCTGTTAATAAGACTTATGTCCTTCCGTCTGACCGTCCGTCTGTCACCACACTGAATCTCATGAACCGCGAGTTCGACAGTTGAAATATTCACAGATGATGTTTTTTTTTACTTTTTTAATCCATGTTTAGACTAGGATAAATAACTCCAAACAACCACACTCGTATAATGGCCGTTGCAGGATATGAGAAGAAAAAATGCCCTTCGTGATTAAGAGCTGGTTTTATTTTCTATAGTTACTTACATTTATCTATTAGTACTATTGTGCCAAGTTTTGTTGAAAAATTCCTTGTGGTTCAGTCGGGACAAATAAAAACTGAATTCATGAAACAAGAGTTTCTCAGTAAACTATAAAAAAAAATTGGCATTATTTTATCATTTTATTAGACGTAATTAAATATATATTTTAAGAGACAATGGACTCTCTATCTTTAACACTTATGTAAAAACCAGGTAGGTCAAAAATTGCAACTTTTTTTTACTTATCTCTAATTGTTATTTCTAAATAAGCCTTACTTAACGATCTGTCACACATATTAATTTGATGGAAAAAAATCGAAAAACGGAGTCAGTTAAAAAAAAATGGGTTGGATTTTATTATATTTTTATTAGCGAGCTATTCGACACCTCCAAAGAACCAAACCATAAATCCTCTTTACAAATAAATAAGATCAAAACAAGTTTTGACAGTTACAGTGACATCAGCCATTTCTGAATACTAAAAATGACACCATTTTAGCTAATTAAACAAAATAAGCTTATTCTAATTCTCATCGCTAGTTTCATTGACAGTAACGTGAATATGATTAAAAAAAACAATACCACATCGTTATTACTGTCAAAATATGATTTTATTTTAATTTCGTTACAAAGAGAATTTATGCATGGCGGAGTAAGAATAGTTTTTAAATAAAATTTTATGATCATGAAATGGTACTCCTTTATCTGGGAAGAAATTAGAACGAAAATCCAAAGAGACTTCCCGTATCAAATTTAACAGGATGTCTCATGTACGAGGACAGAGTGTAAAGTCTGGAAAAATCAATTTTTTTTTTTTCGCAAATTCATTAATGGCAGTTTGTAATGCAACCTTTTTCGAGGTAAATCATATATTTCCAGCCAGTTCGCATGGTTTTTTTTTTTGCCAGCTATGAAAAAGAAACAATCACTTTGGTGTTTGCAAACATCGAGAAAAGTAATAAAATAATAATAATAATAATAATAAAATAATAATAATAACAGGACAATGTCACACTAATTGACCTAGTCCCAAACTAAGCTCTAGGCTTGTACTATGGGTACTAGACAACGATAAACATACTTAGATAGAGAAATAAATACTTAAATACATAGAAAACATCCAAGACTCAGGAACAAATACTCGTGCTCATCACACAAATATCTGCCCTTACCGGGATTTGAACCCAGGACCCCTAGCTTCGAAGGCAGGGTCACTCCCAACTAGGCTAGCGTGTCGTCGAAGTGAGACTCGTGTTCTGTTTAAACATTATTTTATGCGAAAAAAACCCATTACAGATACAAAAAAAAGACTATATTACGGAAACTGCTCCATCGATTAAAATGATCCACAAGTGGTTTACGGGTTTTATTTATGGCCGTACAAGCACTGCTGACGCCGACCGACCCGGACACCCAGTTGAGGTCACTACACCAGAGATGATCACCAAAATCCATGAGATCGTATTGAACAACCGAAGAGTAAAGGTTCGTGAGATAGCTGATATTGTAAGCATTTCAGACGAACGGGTTCATAATATCCTTCACATTTGTTTGGATATGAAGAAGCTCTCCGCCCGTTGGGTGCCACGATTGCTCAGTGGACCAAAAACGCACTAGGGTAACCCTGTCAGAGGCATGTTTAGCGAAGTTTAGGTGTAATGAAAAGGGCTTCTAGCGTCATTTCATAACTGTTGAAAAAACCTGGAGTTCATCATCATACACCAGAAACCAATGAGCAGTCAAAACGGGTTAGACTCGTAAAACACACTTTCCTGAAATGTGCACTTTCTGCAAAGGTGTACTTTCCGCAAAATGTACACGCCCAAAATGTACACTTTTCCAAAACGCAGGCTTTCCCGAAATTTGAACTTTTTCATTCAGTCCACTCTTCCAAAACGCACGCTTTCCCGAAATGTGCACTTTTCAATCAGTGCACTTTTCCAAAACGCACGCTCTCCCAAAATGTTCACTTTCCCTTTTTCTCATGTATATAGTAAGAAGTATCCAAAGTAGCCAAATATTTTAACGGAACATTTATAGTTTCGTTCTTTCTGTCCCTCCGTCCGTCCTTCTGTCTGTCCGTCTATGTGTCCGTCTGTTTACATTTGCACTATTTCATAGAAACCCTTTGTACTCTAAAACAGGGACACCCCTACCCCTAAAGTGTACTTTCCGGGAAAATATACTTTCTGCGAAAGTGCACATTCTGGGAAACTGCACCTATTGACAAAGTGTACATTACGGGGAAGTGTACTTTTAGAGAAAGTGTAGCTTCTAAGGAAATGAAGCACCTTTAAAGAAAGTGCATATTTCGGGAAAGTGTGTTTTACGAGCCTAACCCATCAAAACAATTGATTGCTTCAGGTGAATCTGCACCAAAGGCTAAAGCAATTTTATCGGCGAATAAAGGCTACTGTCTTCTGGGATGCTCGTGGTGTAATAATTATGTTGATTACCTTCAGAAGGGTAAAACGATTCATGACGAATATTATGGCAACTTATTAAATAATTACTCCCCCATTGGCGACAAAGAAAATCATGTTTCAAGACAACGCACGGGTCCACACTTGTGCAGTTGCTATGGCTAAAGTCCACGAGTTGTGTTACAAATTGCTACCGCATACGACTTATTCTCCAGATTTGACCCCCTGCGACTATTTTCTTTTCCCAAACTTGAAGAAATGGCTTGGTGGAAAAAGAATTGGTTCCAAAGAAGAAATCATCGCAGAAACTAATGGGCAATTTGAAGTGTTGGGGAAATCGTACTATACGTAGGAAATCTAAAAGCTAGAAAAGCGAGGGATCAAGTGTATTGAGTGATTATATGGGAAATAAGTAAAAAAATAAAAATTTACTTGTACCAAAAAAAACCCTTCATTTTTTCCAGACTTTTCACTCTGCCCTCGTAATTGGTAGTGAATACACGACCAGGGGCTGATTGCATAATAAAGTACAAGCTAACAGTATTAGTGGTTTTGCATATATTCTCACTAATAGTATGGGCTTGTACTTCATTTTATTATGCAATAGGCCCCTGATATCGCATGTGCGGTAAGTCATCTCACTAAGTTCAATACATGTTTTGCAAAGGAACATTGGAAGGCAGCCAAACGAATTTTGCAATACCTTAATGGTACAGTCAGGGCCATTCCCGGTCTTCCACTTAATATTTTTTTACCTTTTATTTCGCAACTAGCTAATTTCCGCCCACTTTTTAAATTATCAATCAGCATGCAGTTACAAAAGTGCGCGAAACCTAGTGTAAACATGTAAAAAGCCGAAAGGAAGGATTAGTCGCTCCGCAACCTGCGTCACGACTGTATACGCCGCCGTCACCTTTGTTTCTATTGTTCCCGAACTTTTACTACCCATGCACTTTCTATTTGGACCGATTTGATTGCCTACCTGCTGACCCGTGAAGAACTTGGACTGATCTGATTGCCTAACTGCTAACCTGTGCGCGAATTTGGACTGGATTGTTAATATTCCGAGGAATTTAGTGTCCGCTAAAAGGGAGCAGATAATAGTGCTCCATAAAAGTGGTCGTAACATAAGCCAGATTGTGGATGAACTTGATCTAGCGGTGATTGATTTTTTTCATATTTTTTTTTGTAAAAATTAAATATAAGTAAGTTTTTTTTTTACTTTCATAACTATAGTTAAGAGCAATGAATAGGGTTCACTTAGAACAGAATTTTCATAGAAAGTGATCCTTTTTCATAGCTCCCGTTTTCATAGTTCAAAATACTTTTTTTACAGGAAAAATTACAAACCCTTAAGAGGATATGCGAATGCCGACTGGGCAGATTGTCGTAGCCTCCTAGCGCCCAGAGGCCTTTTAAAAGGCCTTTTGATAATCTAATTTTAAACATTAATTAGTAAGTACCTATGTACTGATTTCGATTAACAACATTTTTGCCATGGGTGGCAGGAGGCTATAGATAGAAAGTCATACACAGGCTTCGTTTTTAAGTTAGCTGGAGGACCAGTGGCCTGGGAACCTAAAAAAGAATCTACCGTAGCTCTTTCGTCAACTGAAGCAGAGTATATGGTACTCGCGACAGCTACTAAGCATGAAGCTTGCAGGAAGCATGTTACTTACGCGGATTCATATCGGAAATAACTGGTAAGTAAATTTTTGACAAGTTACTATCAGCTCGGCTAGCACATGATGGCCCGCGAGTTATGTCGCCCGCGAGATAGACTATGTTTTTTTATGACAGTTCTAATTAAACGATGACAGGTAGTCTATCTCGCGGGCGACATAACTCGCGCGCCGTCATGTGCTAGCCGTGCAGACAGCCAAAGAGCCATTAGCCTAGTACACAATCCCGTGTTCCATAACAGGGCTAGGTTTCTACACGGTAATAACGATATCGTCTTTGACGTGTTTCCGTATTGTCAATGTTTTGAAAGCTCTGGCGACCAAGTCATAAACGATTCTAAAACACGTCAATCGCGATGTCGTTATAACGAAGGAGAATAGAGGCCCAAGTCTAAGCACACAGATACTCGTTATCATTTTATTCGTGAAAATTTATCTAATAATATTACATCCTTAGAATATTTAAAGAGTTCTAAGATGCTTGCAGATATATTAACTAATCCACTTGGATCTGTTCTCATTAAAAGATGCACAAATAGTATAGGATTAAGAAGTGCCCTTGACTAAATATTTTTTTGTCTAATCTTTGTTGTGTTTTTTTACTTGTTACTACATTATTTTGTCTTTATAATTTCGATAAAGGGGGCTGTTGTAATTGCTGTCTAGTAAGTAATCTTATTATCCTGTCATGTGTTTATAACTTTGGAATATATACCACTCTGTCGTGAAAACATCTATTCTTTATATTTTTTGCCTTAATCACTAAAATACTAGAAATTCCCACATTCCCCCATTTGCAAAAAAATAAAAATGTGCGTCAGAATAGCGGGTAGACCTCAGGATTTTCAAGAAAATGTTTATAGATAATTGGGACCTGCTGTTTACCGCTGTGTAACCTTTTATAACATTTTGTGTACCTCTAATTATGCTCTAATTTAAGTGTTTTTCTGTTTTTTAGTATTTGTTCTTTTGTCTGTAGGGGGGACCTATCCAACGTCACCGCACACTATGGGGTAGACAAAAAAAATAAATCCCCACGTTACGTGTAACGGAGGTACAGATCTATTTTATTACGAGGGCGGGATGATAAGTAACTAACCTACAAAATTTAAAAGGTTTTAAAAAATCTACGACCTCCTTTTCATAATGGGATTAATGGGGTTTCTGGCTGTCTGTGTTCTTAATTTTAATTTGAAAGCGTCCATATTTTTTTGTTTACTGTGTTTTGAAAAAATATTCTGGCGATTTTTTCCAAAATTGATAAAATTTTACAAAGAGCTGTGATAAAGTTCCTTCATATGTATGAAAGGGGCGGATATCCGTGACGACTCAAAAAGGGTTCTGGGTGAATGTGCTCTTTCTTATGCTACGGTTAAGAACTGGGTGACCGAGTTTAAACGAGGACGTAAAAGTGTCCAAGGTGAACTCTGTCCCGGACGTCCAAAAAGCGTCACGACTTCGGAAATGGTCTCCAAAGTGCATGATATGGTTTTGGCAGATCGACGGTTGAAGCTATCCTAGATAGCTGATAATACAGGTATTTCAAAAGAACGGGTACATCATATACTTAGTGAAGAATTGAATATGAAAAAGCTGCTCGCCCGTTGGGTGCCGCGATTACTTACACTGGATTAAAAAAGAGTTCGAATGCAAAACTATCAACAATGTTTGGACCGTTTTTAAAGTAATGAATCGGATTTCTTACGACGATTTGTAACAACGGATAAAACTTGGGTTCACCACTATGTACTACTACTCCTTTTCACCGTATTGGTTTCATGTCAAATTCCTTCGCCCTTCAGGCAATTCGTCTCTGGAATGCGCTCCCAGTCCATATTAGACGAGCCCTAACAAGCTTTCTTTCAAGGGAATTGCTCTGGAAGCATTTTCTAGAACAAGACATTTAGCTTATCTCATTACGTTTCATTCTCTGCTTTTGTATTTACAGGTATATTAATTCTTTTTATTTATGTATTATTTTTATCTATACATATATTTATTGTAATATTTAAGTATTAGCAATAGATGGGATAAGTATGTTAAGTTTTTAGTTTTATTTGTCTTCTTTTTCTGTACACCCACTGAATTATGTAAATTTGGCTGACAGAGAATGTCAATAGGCATTAGGTCCGCCAGTTTTACTTGATTTTGTGCAATAAATATTAAATAAATAAATACACCAGAATCCAAAATGCAATCGAAACAATGGACAGAATCCGGGTGCTCGGCTCCAACGAAAGCTAAAGCCGTGAAATCAGCTGGAAAAGTGATGGCATCGGTCGTTTGGGATTTAAACGGAATTTTACTATAAACGGGGAATACTATGCTAATCTATTAGATAGGCTGCAGGGATGCATTGAGCAAAATCGACCAGGACAAAAAAGTTTTTTTCATCAAGACAATGCAAGAGTTAACACTCAGTCGAAATGGCCCCTACCGAAACGAAAATCATATTGGTTCAATTTTGGTACGGTAATGTGTTTTATACACGCTTATTGTCATATTATTATATTGAACTGAATCCAACAGAAAATTAACAGGATAATTTAAATAATTTGATTGGATTAATCATGGAGCGAAGGTAGTAAAGTGCGTAGAGCTTAATGGAGCTTATATAGAAAAAAAAAACACTTACTGTAGTATTTAATTGTTAGGCTACTTACTTATCATACAGCCCTCGTACGATAACTGCAGTATTTAATATTTGGGCTAGTCATCCCGCCCACGTTTATCTGTACATTGTCTACACTAATATTATAAAGAGGAAAGATTTGTACCTATTTTTGTATGTTTGTATGTTTGTAATGAATAGGCTCAAAAAGTACTGGGCCGATTTAAAAAATTCTTTCACCAATAGAATGCTACATTCTTCCAATTTGACATAGGCTACATTTCATTTTGAAAAAAATTAGGGATCCTTGGTAAAATTTGAACAATGTAACCGAAGGTGTAGAAAAATGAGTCTTAAAATGTCTTTCGTCGAATGCGCTGCCGAAACTATTAGCGATACAACAATATTGAAGAACATCATAATGTCTACAAAAAAACTCCGCGGTAGCATATGTCCAACTATTGTAGTTATGTCACTACAACAACTTTTTTCATTTTAAACATTAATGAAAATGCTAACCAAATTCAAACCATGCTATTTATGTGTTTATATTAATCCTTATCCAAATAAATTATTTTATGGTCAAGACCATTTAAATACCTATAAAATAGTTTTTAAATTATTTAAATTGGACTTTCCATTCAAAAGATATTACGAATTAAAAAATTCAAACAGTAAACAAAACCGCCATAGCGCCGTGGCCGTTGTTTGCGATGCAGTCTGAAAAGCGCGCCGGGCATCGCGGCGGGCGGGGTGGAGGGGGCACCTACAAAAACTAAAAATCAACTAATATAAAATTCTCGTGTCACGGTGTACGTTATTGAACTCCTCCGAAACGGCTGGACCGATTTTAATAAAATTTTGTGTGTATATCGGGTAGGTCTGAGAATCGGCCAACATCTATTTTTCATACCCCTAAGTGATGTAAAAAAAAAATGCAGCGGGCGAAGCCGCTGGCGGGTCGCTAGTAACGTATAAAGCAGATGCTGTAGTCATTAACAGGCAGCGCATGTTAACAGTCCCCCCGCCTCTCATGGTCGTTTTAAAGGCCGGCCACGTATCAACTCCTACGCGTACCTACTGCAAAACTACTACTTAAAGTACTTCACTACATAGTATAAAAAAGTCGCTTTTTCTGTCCCTATATCCCTATGTATGCTTAAATCTTTAAAACTACGCAACGGATTTTGATGCGGTTTTTTTAATAGATAGAGTGATTGAAGAGGAAGGTTTATATGTATACATATAATACTTTAATCCGGAGCGAAGCAAGGGCGGGTCGCTAGTAATACATGATTATGGCATAAATATGAAATTTTACAAATTAAAATTATAAAATATCTCCTCGTGGTGTGAAATAAAATGTATCCAGTGCAGCAAGGAAATAAAAATAAAATAAATGTAAATCCGCCCATTAGCCGCATGTATGTAGGTGGGTAGGGCCGCATTATATACCTACAATAGTTGCTTACGCAAAATGTCGTGCTACCTCGCAAGGTCAGAATCGTTCTAGGTCCTACGCAAAGAAAGTAAGTACTAAATTAAATAAGCATTCGAGCAGCGTGCTCCGTTACGAGTGAATTTATGTAGTCACATTGCATTATTTAGTTACATACTTTAAACAGTTTACTCACGTGGCCTACAATTTAAGCTCTGGAATATACCGGGTTATTGTTATTGTTGAATTTTTCATGTTCACTTAAAACGCTATCAGGAGCTTTGTGCCGAATAAAAAACCAGAAAACTTTGCTAAGAAAGGACAACTGTTGGGTTCAGTACTAAGTTACTAACTATTTTCATATGCAGTAATTCCTTTTTCCACAATCACGGCTTTAAGTCCACGGCTTTGAGTCTCTTGTTTCCGAATTTCCCATCCATACTACCTAACCCAAATGGGTCAAATGGATTGGTTACGCAGTATACATTTATCTTGAAAACCTATTTGTTATCTACCTAGTTGGTTACTAAGTTCTGTTACTCGATTTGCAAACTCTTTTCTTGCGTTAAAACAAATGCTACCGAAAAAATAAAAAATGACATATATATGGCGGGTTGTCAGTTATAATTTTATAGCACACACAACACTTATCTGGATTGGGATCTAAAAGAAAATCGTGTCGCTGTAATTGCGTTGCACAAATGCGGGCATCCGCCGCACGTGATTTTGAAGTTGCTTCAAAATCTGAAAATCAACAAACAATTCGTTTATCGTACCATTAATAGGTACAATAGTACCCTGAGCTTTGATGACCGCAAGAGGTCTGGAAGACCACGCACCGTTCGGACCCCAGCTCTAATAAAGGCAGTGAAGGCGAGAATCGCAAGAAACCCCGTCCGGAAGCAAAATTTGTTGGCAATTCAGATGTCTGTGAAGAGAAGCTCCCTTAAAAAAGTTATCAATCAAGACCTTCGACTACACGCTTATCGTAGACGAAAAGGTCATTTGCGTAATGGACGATTGAAGACTATGAGGCTGAATAGAAGTCCGGCTACTGAAGCGGTACGCACAAAATGGCCACCGAAATATATTATTTACAATAAAAAAAATTACCATTGAAGAATGTTATGACCGCCAGAATGACAGAGTATATGCAAAAAACAGTCAAGAAGCGAGTGTAGCTGTTCCGAGAGTGCAACGAGGCCATCATCCCTCTTATGTCATGATTTGGTTAGGTGTGTCATACTCAGGGTTAACACAGGTCCATTTCTGTGAAAAAGGTGTCAAAACTGAGGCTAAAGTTTACCAGGAAACCGTTCTGGAATGGAACCAATAGTGAAGTCTTTAAGCCACTCTCTATTTCAAAACCAGCCCTGGGTCTTTCAACAAGACTCAGCCCCTGCACATAAGGCAAAAACAACTCAAGCCTGGTTTCGAAGCAACAAAATTGACTTCATTGCCCACCAGCCCGGACCTCAACCCCCTGGATTATGCTATATGGCAGGTTATTGAGGAGAAAGCCTGTGCTAAACCCCACACAAATCTTGACTCCCTCAAGCGGGCCATAGTCAAGACAGTGACGGAATTAGATATGACAACCGTGCGTGCCGCTATTGATGACTGGCCTCGTCGTCTGAAGGCCTGTGTTCAGTCCCAAGGAGGCCATTTTAAATGAAATTGACAAATGTAAATCCTGATTATGTGTACTTCATCACTACATAGTATAAAACAAAGTCGCTCCCCGCTGTCTGTCCCTATGTATGCTTAGATCTTGAAAACCACGCAACGGATTTTGATGCGGTTTTTTTTAATACATAGAGTGATTCAAGAGGAAGGTTTATATATATAATACTTTAACCCGGAGCGAAGCGAGGGCGGGTCGCTAGTTTTAATATATAATGTATTTAACTTTCGTTAGTATATTTTATATAGATAAGGATTATTACAGTAACATAACTTAGTAACCAACTAGGTACATATTTAGCATTACATTTAACATGTAAATTCAAAAAGCACCAAAAAATATAAAATCAAAGTGATTTTTAGGGTTCCGTAACGACCGTAACCTTAGGATGCCTAGCAGGACCTTTACATTATAGGGTACTTAGCGTACTTTGTTCTTTTGAACTTACTAAATTAACATTGAATATTGTAAGTAAGCTGTTTAGGTTTTGTTTTCATGAACTTCGAGTTAAGTATAGTTATATAACTGAGTTGTTTCAGAATTAACCGGATTTAATTAAGGACATGTCCAAAGTATTCATAGTTTTTCTTTAAAATAAAACATCAATCTGATGAAAAATCGTTTTTTTTTCAAAAAACAATAAGTTAAGTAAGTTAGTTAAGTTTATTTATACTAAACACATGCGGCAAAGACCCAAAGCCTTGACCGACAAGAGCCGGATTAATCGTATTAAATAAGTAATTTAAGTACAAAAAGCAAAAACGCAACCAGTACATATCAGCGAGCGTCGATAACTTGGAGACATTGCAGTGGGTGTTGAGGTTGACGTAGCAGAAGCGTGACTGTCTTGCTTTCCTGCTATTGCGACAATGACTGTCAAACAAGCCGGTATCAGGGAAACAAATGAGGCGGGGCTTTCATCGTAGCATAATAGAGAACACGGGCGCGTGTGAAAGCTGACACCCGCTGACGAGAAAATAATTTACTTACATTAATATAAACACCGATGCGATTTTTTGATTTGTTAACATTCACCAACACTTAGATGCAACCAATAAGTTGGCATTTCATATATTTTTTGTTGTGTAAAAAGCTATGGATCTACTAATTTAAACTAAATGAAGGACAGCCAGAACCCCCATTATGAAAAGGAGGTCGTAGATTCTTTTAAACCATTTAAATTGTGTAGGCTAGTTACTTATCATCCCGCCCTAGTAATAAAATAGAGATCTTATTTTTAGGGTTCCGTAGTCAATCTAGGAACCCTTATAGTTTCGCCATGTCCGTCCGTCCGCAGCCTAGCGCAGAGACTATTAGAAAGCTGTAATTTAGTATACATACATATTAGTCTCGATAACAAAGTGGTAAAATAAAATGTTGAAAAGAATATTTTTTTACTGTACCTCCCCTACACGTAGCGTGGGGATTTTTTTTTTCCTCGTCTACCCCATATTGTAGGGTGTTGTTGGATAGGTTTTTCAAAAATGTTACGGATTTTTGAAATCATTTTTTCAATTAAGGGATCAGTAGGCATCATTGGTTGTTGAGATACAGACAATTAAAGTGTTTATCGTACTAAAATCATCTGAGATTGCACCAAATGACTTTAAATAGAAAATTAGTTATTACTTGTTGATTTTTATGTTTGTACGAGCCCCAATGCAAAAGAGTTCGTCAAGTCATAGATTGTTAAGTATATGAATCTTATATCAACTCGTTTTATTTCTAGAAAGGCATTAGCAGCAAACGATTTATACAATATTATACTCCATAAATACAACGTTGCTTTTACACTATTGCACAATAAATCCATTATAGAAAAAAAAAACCTATATATATTAATTCATATTATGGTTTCGCAAAACAGTTCGGCAGGTTCTTAATTGATGCAAAATAGTTCGTACATGCCTAACGTTAAGCCTCTTTAATTTTATTACTCAAAAAAATAAACAAGATTTAAATAAATTAGGAACCCATTGTCATTTAACATGTCAAAGGGTATATATAAGTACATATCCCAAGTATTTTTCATTATTATAAGTTATTAATTAGAGCAACATGGGCCGCGGAAAACCAGTCACAGAAGAAGTCAGGAAAATTATAATTTCCAGTAGTGAGAGTGGAAAATCTACCAACCAAATCGCCAGAGATTTATTTATTACTGCCAAGATCTACTGTCCAGTCAATCATTGAGCATCGCAAGAAACACGGCACAATTTCGTGTTTGAAGAAGTCGGGTCGACCGCGTATGACGAGTGCCGCTGAAAACCGTGTTTTAAAGAAAATTATCAAACAAAACCGCCATGCTCGTGCGGGGGAACTTACCGTAAAATGGCGTGATATGATCCAGAAAGACGTTTCAGTGGATACCTGCAAAAGGGTTCTCAAAAGAATGGGATATGGTTTTTACACGGCCAAGGAAAAACCTTACTAACGGAGTTACAGAAAAAGAAGAGGCTGAAATTTACTCGCGAGCGCTCAAACTGGACTACTGAGCAATGGCGTCAAATAATATGGAGTGATGAATCAAAATTCGAAATAACTGTCGGCGACGAACGGAAAAAAATCATTCGAAAGAAAGACGAAGCATTCATCAAAGACTGCATTAAGAGAAGAGTAAAGTTTCCTGGGTCTGTGATGATATGGGGTTGAATGTCGGCACAAGGGGTAGGCCGCCTGCATTTTGTAGAAGGGACGGTTTATGCAGTGAAATACCAGGACATTTTGAAAACAAGTTTAATTCCATCTATTCCAAGCTTGTAATATGTAATTGTCTACACTTTTCAACAAGACGGGGCTTCTTGCCATTCTGCGAAAACCACGAAGACTTGGCTCGAGTCTAAAGGAATCCCCACTATGGAGTGGCCGTCGAATAGTCCAGATTTGTCACCCATTGAAACATTGTGGTGGAAAATGAAAAAAAAATTACGCAAGTTTCCATTGAGGTCAAAAAGTGATTTAAAAGAGAAAATAGTCGCTGTCTGGGAGTCTATAACCCCAAAAGAGTGTGAAGAGTTGGTAGAGACGATGCCATTGAGAATCAAGGCTGTTCTTTAGAGTAAAGGCGAGACAACTAAGTGGTAGGCGAACTATTTTGCATACTCAAGATCGATAGCCGAACTATTATGCGTTGTCGTTGATAGAAAAATTGTATTTTTTTTATTTAAATACAGAAATAATTTTAATTTGTATTATGTAGGAAATAAACTTGATTAATTTTACAATACTTTTTTTTATTTCTTGCTTCCATGCTATTAAAATTACTAACTAGATTTGACTTTGAAAAAAAGTTACTTTCAATTTTAAATAGTAGCCGAACTCTTTTGCATTGGGGCTCGTAGTACTTAACGACTTCGGAACCCTACACTGAGCATGTTCTGACATGCTCTTGGCCGGTTTTATAAAACGAGTTTCACATCTGAATTTTTCCATAACATGTTTGTAAAAAAATATCCATTCAAGCTAAGGTATTTTCCAAAATTGCGCTTTAGAGCATTTCTCAGGGGTCTTAATAAACTTGGTTACGTAGGACTTTTTACATTTGAATTTAAAAAAAAAGGATTTTCTTGAATCATGCATTTCAACTAAAATCTCCACATAATAAAAAAAACAACCACGCGTTTTTGTGAATAAAATTCAAGGCCTAGCTAACAAAATATTTTGAACATTATTATTTTTTTATAAAGTCCTCAAACATAATTAAACAAATAGGAATAACGCAAATTAATGTTTAACTTTTTTATGATAACAGTAAGGCAAAAATGTAACTGAATTAAATTTAGTTTAACTTGCAAACCGGATCAGTGCGAGTTGAACTCGCGTGGACAATACCGGATTATTATAGGCTTTCCTGTAATCTACAAGTAAAAGACTATTATCAGTATTTAAAAAAAATTAGGATTAGTCAAGTAGTTTCGGGGATAAGGGGAAGTGGTAAAATTTAATTTATTTTGTTGAATAACTTTAATTTTAAACACTAGGTTGATGCCGTTTTTTATAGAATTCAGAAGCGTTTGATAAAATAAATCATAGTATTTTATTAACTAAGTTGTAAACGGTCTATTCACGGTCATCTTAGGTGGACTTAATCTTGCATGAGTACTCGTACCTAACAGAAGTCAAGCAGTCTCACTGAGGAGTTTCACGTCTGAATTTCTTCACCTCTCGTCTGTGGGGCGACCCGATTTGGGTATCGCTTTTCCAATCGTAATTACTCGTACGGCTACTTAAAATTCAAATTGGAAAAAAAAGCGACACCCGAATCGGGTGTCCCCACAGACGAGAGGCTAGGCTATCCCTCCAGACGTAGAGACTTTACATGAACGATATGAAAACATTTTTTCACAATTCCTATCATCTATACGCAGATGATACCAAGGTTTACAAATCTATCTCATCGCAAGTTTTTAAGCAGGATTGGATTCCTTTACTTCTTATTGTGTCAATAATCATCTTATGCATATCTCATATATCATATCCTTTACACGGGAAGCACGACTTCATCAAGTATGGTTATATGATTTCGGGTAATAACATTAAAGGAGTCCAGAAGATCAGAGAACTTGGTGTTATATTGCACCGTGGTGGCCAAGCTGTTTAGACTTATTTGCGATAGTGTATTGAGCTAATCACATATCAATTTCATATTTAAAATAATTATAAATTATAATGTAACAATATTTATGTACTAATTTTCTTACTTATTACAGAAATTTTTAAGTATACATATTTTTCCCTTGTTCGCGTTCAGCTACGAATACGAGTAGGTGAACACCAGGATTCAACTGAAAACCAGCGCTGTAGCTCCGGCTGCAGCACATACTGAGCAGAGTCCTATTTGACTTCACACTACAGTACAAACATTTCTAAATTGGATATGTATAATCTGATCTTGTTTTTGTTATTTTTCTGTTTTATTTTTTACTATATTTTTTGTGTTGCAGTGTGTTTTATTGTCAAATAAATGTTATGAATTTGAATTTTAAACGGAATGGCTCGCGCAAAGAACATGAGATGGAGATAGTTTGCACGCTCCTTGATGGCTTAAATTTAAATAAGAGTAGTTTACTTTAAAGCCCCAATATTTATTTACAAAATGGTTTAGGGTCCTTACGGGCTATTTTGACTAAAATAACCCAAACATCAACTTCGAAGGTCAGCACCCTCGTCTGTGAAATCGATATGATAAAAAAGATAAAAAAGTGTTCTAAACGCTTTATTTGACTTTATTTTCCACGTGCCCATAAGAAAGAATACTCTCTCAAAGGAAGACAAAAATAGTTGCAATAACCCCGCGGTGGGGCAATTTCAACTATGACACATATATGACCAATATACACGGTGGACCAAGTTCGTAGAGCTTAATGGAGATTATGTGGAAAAAAATAATAAAAAAATAAACTATCTGTAGTATTTAATTGTTAGGCTAATTACTTATCATCCTGCCCTCGTAGTTCACCGTTTTGCATTTCGATAAAATTGTTGTACAAGGCAAATAGTATAACAGTTATTTTATTGGCATTAGTTTGAATTACCCCTCAGGTTTTTCGGTGTTTCTATTATCCGATAACCAGCCCCCTATTTCACCATCCTGACAGTGACAGGTGACATATGACATTTCAGTGTACATGGCGCAGCTGATAAAATCCCAGTGAAGCGAAAATATGTCAACTTTGCAATGTATACCGAATTGTCACCTGTCACCTGACGTTGTCAGGATGGTGAAATAGGGGGCTGATGGTACATTACTACATTAGGCACAAACTTGTGAATAATATGGCTAGGTTTTCCGTTTACAAATGATCCGCTCACTATATTCTATTTTATTCGCTATATTTTGTATTTAGTATGTATTTATTCAATTATTTATTTTATGTATTTATATTTAGTATATTTATAAATAGTTCTAATTTCAAAATTGAAATAATTTAATTGTTTCGTGTAGTTATTTAGTTTGAGTTCTAAACGAATTAGTTTACACCCCCTGCCATGAATATGTGTCCTCAGTTATTTCTCTTACAAGGTTGTCTGGAAGAGATCGCTATTTAGCGGTAAGACCGCCTGTTGTATACCTATGATTTAAATGTACTGTTCCATGTTCTGTTTTTATTTTTTATTTTTGGTGTTCAATAAAGAGTATTTGTATTGTATTGTATTGTATATCACATTCAACCCGAACTATAGTTGTCGAGTGAAATGGATACCGGAAAAAGGGGCTCTGTTAATATATTACTTGAATTTATCCTTTACCGAAACCCAATACGTTACCAATAGAAATTTCTTTATTAAAATACACATTTTTAGAACATAATAGAGACGTCTTTAAAGTATTATTACTACATGTCAGTGACTTTTGAGGTTATCGTCAAGGTCTTGAAGTTCGTATGATTCTTCAGAGATCTACAAGTTCGTTTTTACAATAGTAAAATGTATTATTTCTGTAGTCTACATTGAGTATCGAGTTAAAGGTCGACACATATAGCTACCCACATTCATATTCACCATATAGTTGAAAAGCTGGTGAATAATTAGTAATCTGGGCTGGGATACTACACGGTAATAACGATATCGTCTTTGACTTGTTTCCGTATTGTCAACGTTTTTATAACTCTTATGTCATTTACAATAATGGCGAATGTGACATAAACGATTCTAAAACACGTTAAACGCGATATCGTTATAACGCATTGGAATAGAGGCCCAGGGCAAAGTAAAAGACATCGTGAGAATGATAAGGTTTTTTGTTGATCAGAGATATTTAAATGGTCATACCAAAACATTTTTATAAATTTCAAACATACATGTCCACAATTTACAGTTTTAAACTTTTGGTAAGTGTTGTAGTTGTATGAAATAATTTGTTTTAAATACTTTATCAATTCTAACGGTGGCTGAAGATCACCATAACTATTAAAATATTCACAATCATTATTATCTTCAACATACAAATAATAAGTTTTTTTGTTTATTCATAAACGCACAATGAACCAACCTATTTAGGTTCCGTGTCACTTTCTGTCAAATTTAAATGTTATAATGATAGATAAGGACAAAGCATATCTTAAGTACACTTTAGCTAGGTATTGCGTATTTATGAATAACGGGTTTGACGTCCATGCTTCACAACAAGGCTTCGTATGGTTAATTTAGATTGGAGTTCCGTTTAAATGACACTATTACCTTAAATTTCCGTTTAAATGTCACTTTTTCCTTTTTGCTGCAAATGAGCTCTTCATAAGCCTGACTCCCTAACAGAAATGTATCGATTAACCAGTTACCCTGTATATTCGTAATTCAATAAAATGGAGTTGAAAGGCGCGCTGCGAATCAACAGTTATGGATTTCAGGACATTGTAGCCTGCCTATACGACAAATAAATCAGAACTCAAGACATGCGCAGTAAGAATAAGAATAACCTATCATGTGCAATAAAGCTCTCTTAGTCTCTTGACAAATTTCGATGGATTTTATTGTACTTCCAAATTAAGAATCGAATTGCGAGATGGCTGTCGGTTTCAACTTTCATTTTACACGAATGCGTTTAACAAACCGCTCCACAAATACCGATACCGATGATTCCTCGAGGTTTACGATTTAACAATCTAACTTTAGACATTTAAACCAGATGGCTCGCACGCGCTATATAGAAATATTTGAATACACTTTAAACATACTTCTATTTGAAATAGGGATAATTGCGAATAGATCAATTGTATAAAATGCTTGCAATTATAAAACTTACATTCCAATCTACGTAAATTTAAAGTTAGGTACCTACTTATTGATTGTTTTAGCCAAAAGCAACGTATAAACACACAATCAGAAACAAAGGACATCCATCAGTTTTCAAATAAGTACTTACCTTTCGAAATCCGCAGTTAAGAGATCAATCAAAGTTATGGCAAATATGTTATGCGTAAATATTGAGATGAATTACCGCGATATTAATTAGCTACAGCGCTCATGATCGCGGGAATGAAATAAGTAAACGCGGCGCGTAATGCACTGTTTACAAGGCCGGCGCCGTCGGCGACCGCTAGGCGAATATCCCGAGAAAACGTCGTGCTCGAGCGGCCACACGAAACGCTCAGATCGATACCGCTGCTGCCGCGCGCTCCCTTTCGAGTGCTACTCTAACAGGGAGGCGGCGTTACCTATGACCGCTGCCTTCTTACTACAGGTGACCAGACGGGTCTAACAGGCGAATGTACTTAATTCACCGTAACGAACAACTAAAGGAATGGCGGCTAGATCGCTCTGCAAAGCATTTCCAGTCGTGACGTAGTAGGGCTCAAGAGAAGCGGGGGAGCATGCGCGGTATGGGGTAGGCGCGGCGGCGAGCACCGCGCAGGGGACAAAACGAGAGCAGTCTGTTACCCAGGTGGAGCTGGCATTCGGCGGCGACTGCAGTGACCACCGCGTATAAAAATACTCACGCGATATGTTCCAATGACACGCATCACTTGACTACCGACCTCCAGTTTACAACCCCACCTACCTACTTAGTAAATCCGTTACATTCTTAACCATTTCCATTAACAATAGGTAAATGTATACCCAACAAAATTAGAGTGCTTAGTACCAATTTCACCATACGATGTTAACCACTTAACAGACAATTAGAGCGTTAACAGTTGTCAAAATGTATGAACTAACAGTCGATTAACATTGATTAACTTTAACATTGTAAGGTGAAATTGGTACTTAGTATGATAACTATAAGCAACGGGTGATAACTGGTTTAAGTGCATAATGAATAATCCTATCATAAAATGAACGATAGACATGTATGCTGTGAGCATGTCTTAAATAAATAAATAAACCTTCATCCTGAAGGTATGGCAACATAAAATAAAATCTTATCTCCACAATAGGTACCTACACTAGAGAGCAAAATTTTCGGGTCACTAACATAAATTGCAATATCTCAAAAACTAATACAGCTAGCCTCATAAAATAAATTGGACTTTAAAGACATTTTAATGTAACTTAAATAAAATGCATTACAATTAATACTAAACGTTCGTTTTATTTTATAAAAAATAAAAAGTAAAAATGGCATCCACTTGCAAGAAAAAACAAAATTGAAAATATTCAATTTTTTTTATATAATTATTCAAATTTGACACATTTTAATACTTGGTATTGCCTCCACGTGCGATGCGATTCGGCATGCTGTACACCAAGTTTCTGAAGCACAGTTGAGGCATGTTCTCCCATGCCTCTGCCAACGCGTTTTTGAGATCGCCAAGCGTCATTGAAGGAGGTACTCGTTGCCTTACTCGTCGTCCAAGCTCGTCCCAGGCATGCTCGATCAGGTTGAGATCCGGGCTCCTGGCCGGCCATTCCATGCGGCGAATACCCACATCGTTCAGGTAGTCTTGTACTACACGAGCAGTATGGGGACGGGCATTATCATGCATGAAAATAGCATTTTCACCGAGCCTTGCCATAAATGGACCGACGTGCTCATTTAGGATTTCTTCCACGTATCTTACGCCATTTAGAGTACCGTTTTCGATCAGTACTAGCTCTGTTCGGCTTTCTGCAGAATTCCCAGCCCACACGAGTACCGAACCGCTACCGTACGCAACCTTTTCTGCAATGCAGGCTTGCATGAATCGTTCTCCTGGCCTCCTGTACACCTTCACCCTTCCGTCGTGTTGATACAGCATAAACTTTGATTCGTCTGAGAACACAACTCTTGACCAATCTTCAGGTGTCTAATCTGAGTGTTCGCGTGCATAAATTTGTCTTGCTGTGCGATGGTGCCTTTCCAGTTTAGGGCCATTTGCGGGCCTAAAGGGTTTTAAAATAGCTTCAACAAGTTGCCGTCTTACAGTCCAAGCACTAGGATTGCTCCCACCAAGCCGTAAAAATTGTTGTGTCAATGCAGTTCCCGTAAGGAATCGATTTCGAAGCATAGTATTGACTAGTTATCGATCCTCCCGTACCGTTGTACACCTGGGTCTGCCTCCTCCTGGTCTGCGTAAGTTCGAACCAGTTTCTAGAAACCGCTGAACAATACGCTGTACTGTTGACAACGTCACTCCGGCTATTCTTGCAGTATCTCGCTGGCTTCGGCCGTTTTCCAGTATTGTAAGGATTCTCGTGCATTCTTCGGGAGTAATTGACATATTTATTACATTAATAATGACCACTGAACATTTGGAACCCTTTTTATATATTAATTTTATGACAGAACGAAAACAAAAGCAATAACAAATGGAAAATGGGAAAAGTTTCTTATTTCATAAACGATCATTTTGTTTTAAATATTTTTTTTATGTCATTATTTCATATTACCAATAAGTTTTAATACCTGTAATTAAGGAGGATTAAATTGTCTATAAGGTTCAATTTATTTTACGTAGCTAGGTGTATTCGTTTTCAAAATATTATAATTTATTATAGTGACCCGAAAGTTTTGCTCTCGAGTGTAGTACAAATCACTGCGTATTTGCTTGGATGTCAGAAAGACCCATTTCATTCAGTCTGCATAAATGTAGTTTTATATAAGATGCACATTTAAATACCACAAACCAGCATAAGTCAGGTTAAGTAGGAATTTAGTCAGCAAGGTTAAAAAAAGGTTAGGCAATGTTGATAATCAAACTAAGTTAAACACTATTTAACAGTTTCCCTATCCCATGAATCACTTAAAACAATTAATTGGTTTTGTCCCCTGTCTGATACATTAATTAATCTAATGTGAACAATATGGATATAACTTTACATAAGGAGAGGTTCAGTAAAAAAGTAGCTATGATACGGATATATCTGCTTTTTTTAATTGTTTGCTAATTATGAAGCAGTTTTTTTTTAATCTGTAGATATCATTATTACAAATTAAAAATACAATCATGAAATATATGAGATTCTTTGAGATTTCTTAATATTAATTATGTCTTCCCGTGGATGTCGTAGGAGGCGATTAAGGGAATGAGGGCTTCTAGTACTGTTAGGCTATGGGCACAACCTGTCACAAATACACGGTAAACATCTTAGCCGTTTTGGGCAAAATGGGTTTACAGAATTACCAACAACTCTTTTTGCAGTTGTTGGTATTGTGTAGCTCTGCGTACCCCACTGTGGGAATGAAGGCGTGATTGTATGTATGTATGTACTTTATAACTATTTGTATAGATGAATTATCGAGAACATGGAATTGCATTTGTACTTTGTAGTGGTTGTACCGTTTGCAACAAGAGGAGAATAATTTTCTCTTAATTTAATAAAATTACATACTAATTTATTTAGTGGTGGTAGGACCACCCGCCAAGCAACAGTGTTCGCATTGTTGTGTTCCGGTGTGGGGGTAAGACAACCAGTGAAATTACTAGCATAGAGGCATTCCATCTTAGTCCTCAGGGTTGGCAACGCATTCGAGGTTTTAGAATTGCAGTCTTAAGATTATAGTCTTGAAAATCCAAATGTCTATGGGTCTCATATTCCACTTCCCATCAGGTGGCCTGAGAGCTCGTGTGCCTTCTCCTTAACATAAAAAAAAAACTTAACCTTAAGAAATGAAATAAGTAGTATAGATAAATTAACGAGAGCATGGAATTGCATATGTACGTCTGATTTTAATGTATTCTCACAGTTATCAGAATAATTTTGTGTCAGCCCGCACGACTAAGTGTAAGTTACATAATTTTCAAAAAATATGGCAGTAAGTAATTTTGGTCCGATTGAGAGTTAAGCAAATTATTTTTAACCGTCATAAACATTTTGAACTTGAAGTGAAGAAAAATTTAAATTCCCCTTACGCGGTTGCCCAGTTAGTTGAAAAAGCTACAGGTGTTTGTCTCTCTACTGTTTATAACATTGTGTCTGAGAGCAATAGTGAGAAATTCGCATCAACAAAGAAATTCACCTCCCGGAGAAATAAAAAGTTACGTACTCGTCCGTCATCAGCAGTAGACGATTTTGATCAGGAAGTCATCCGGAGAACTATATACAATTTTCATCTGTCCCATAAGCAATTTCCAACCTTAAAGGCACTCTACTGTGTTAAAATCCGATAAATATTAAAAAATTGGCATTTACTGTTCGTCGGTACAGGAAGCACCATTCCAGTTAAGTCCACCGATTAAACATCTTACAACACGTGAAGTAGCAAGGCAAATTAGAGACAACCAAGTAAAGCACCAGGCTACGACGTTATTACACCATTCGAACTAAAGCGGCTACCAAAAAAGTCTTGTTTTCTTGACAATTCTATTCAACAGCGAGTATCACAAATAATAATGATACATAAACCAGGAAAACCATCAAATGAATTAACTTCTTACCGACCAATCAGCCTTTTGACTATAATGCCTTAATTGTTTGAAAAGTTGTTCCTCCTTAGACTAAAACCTGTTCTAGAAGAAAACAAACTCATTCCTAACCATCAATTTGGCTTCAGGAACAGCCACGCCACGACAGAGCAAGTTCACAGAGTATCGGCGAAAATCAGACAAATCTTTGAAAATAAAGAATACTGCTCTGCCGTTTTCCTAGACATCCAACAAGCGTTTGACAAAGTATGGCACAATGGATTGCGCTACAAACTGAAAAAAATCCTACCACACCCATACTACACCCTCTTGAGCTCAAACTCATACTATACTTGGTGATAGGCTGTTTCGTGTACAATATGGAGAACAATACTCAAAAATGATACCGCCGTCTTATCAAGCAACAAGGATCCCAACACAGCATCGCGAAGAGTTCAGAATGCACTTGATGACCTGCAAAGATGGTTAGATAAGTGGAAACTTAAGGCTAGTGCTCAAAAGTCTACCCATATAACCTTCACCTTCACACTCAACAGAGATAACTGTCCAGCAGTTAGACTTGGAAATTATACCCTGCCCCACGTTGAGACAGTTAAATATCTGGGAGTTCATCTTGACCGAAGGTTAACATGGAGAAAGCACATCCAAAATAAACGAGACATACTCAACCACAAATTCAGGTCATTACTATGGATTCTGGGAAGACAATCTAAGGTGTCACTTGAAAACAAGCTGCTAATTTACAAAGTTATTCTAAAGTCGGTATGGACATACTCAATTGAACTGTAGGGTTCGGCAAGTCACTCTAATGTTGAAATACTTCAAAGATTTCAAAATAATGTCTTCAGAACAATAACAAATGCACCTTGGTAAACCAAAACAAACGAAATCCCATGATTATTTGCAAATGCCCACTGTAAAACAAGAAGTTGCCAATATAAGCATGAAGTACTACAAAAGGCTGGACAGACACTGCAATGAACTCGCCCAAAACCTGTTAAAGGACCAATGTCCAAGTCGTCTGAAGAGGCGACCCCTGATGCTTGCTAGGGATATAAAATGAAGAATCTGCAGTCACTGGACTTCAGATCTACAACGCCAACAAGCTCACAGAAAAGGTTTGCTTATAGTCCTCAGAGTGATTGCAAATTAAAAAGAAAAAAAAACAAATACCTACTAAAAACAGAGTAAAATAAATATTTAAGTGGGGCTCCCATACAAACAAACGTGATTTTTTTGCCGTTTTTGCTCGTTATTAATATCGGCAATAAGTAGACGCTTAAAATAATTACAGAATATTTAGTTGTTAATTCACTTCAAAACAAATAGATAAATTAAAATTAAATGAATGAGGGCTCCCACACCACAAACGAGGTTTTTTGCCATTTTTTAAACGTTATAATATTGTGTCTAATGTTATATAGATAATGATAAGGAAACCCTTCGTGCGCGAGTCCAACTCGCACTTGGCCGGTTTTTATAAATACACAAGAAATCTATGATTCGATACATTTCACTTAGGGGGACGTATAGGTTTAGAGTCTCGTGATAAAAAGGGTAATTTAAATTCATAACTTGTAACTTGATTTTCCACCAGTTCTATCAAAGTATGATGTAGTGGACTGAATCCGTGTAAGTGTTTATTTCTTCGGGATTATTCCATTTTACAGGTGAAATAAAAATACGTCACGTCAGTGCAAATAACCATCTATGCCGTGAAAAGGAAACAGACAAATATACTTATAATATTAGTAACGATTACGTTACCGTTAAAACCATTGTTGGGCTTGCATTTCATATTATTTGCAGTTAAATTACAACAATCATTTGCTATACATACCGTACCGACCATGCCGCATAGAAGACATTGCTCTAAAAACGAACCATAGGTCAGCGGTCAGATACCAGTTAAATTTTCAACCCGTTTTTATGTACTTGACGCAAAACCTTTACATTTCGGTTCCGTTCGCATAAATCTTTATATAATAGTATTTTTCACAATCGTGTTATAATAGAGAGCTTTTTAGTCGAGTACCGTGTTTAGGCCACGAAGCTTGCTGAGTAAGGTACGAGATTAAAAAGTTTGATTATGACACTATAGTGAATAATACTTTTTGTACGAGTTCATTAAAATTAATAATTGAAATCATTAATACGAGTACATATATAAGAAAACTAAATATCGTAAGTACTATATCGTCTAGAATCTACTATCCTATCATTTTCAGGTAGCAAGGTAAGTGTGCTTCCTCTGCCATATTAGATATTTCTTGAGGAGTTAAAGATGTTTCGTCACTACTCATTTTCTTAGTTTATATTTCAACTTTTTAAGCTTAAGGTCTGATTTTTATTTCCACAGAAAAAACGTAAACTTCTTAGCTTTGAAAATAAAAGTTATCACACCACCGGCGTCCGTAATGTTGCAGTACTGTGCCAAGCTAAAAATACTAGCCAATCACAAAGCGTATTTTTTTATGCCCTGGGTACAGCAGCAAGTTTAAGTAGATTTTTGTCAGATGACGCGTTGCTGCTGCTACGTTCCAAAACGCCATACATTGGCAATTTTGTACTGCATCGAGTCTCCTTAAACAAGGGCACATTTTATTTAAATACGAAGTTCTATTTTAATTTTTTTTTCGGTTGTCTAGAGCGTATCGACATAGTTATTTCGGTTGTTTCGGAAGTAACATAGACTATTCAACGATGAAAAGAGTGACGTTACAGTATTCTCTATGAAATCTTAATACACAGATTATAATCGACGAGTACAAAAAGTTCTTTTCGAAGTAACCACAAACGAACTAAAAAAAAACGGTAAATTCAGACGCACGTCACGCATGATAAACAAGCGCCGCTTAGTGTTTTTATTCAGTACAACTCTTTTGGATTCTTGGCTCGCCGCTCGTGGATTAAAACGGTTAATTATGGTTAAAATAAAATTCTCAAAACTTTCGCGTTCCCTAGAAAAGTTCGGTGCAAAAGCATAATAAACTGGTATTAACCGGTATTTTTAAACCAGTTCCGAACCCTAGGTATATTTGAGTAAAAATAAAAAAAACTACAACCTGACAACAACTGTGAAATTTTAATTAACAGGTGTAAGGCAACATGGCTACATGAAAATCGATTACTTTTTACTTTCAAATTTGTCATGATTCACAAGTGCCAAAAAAGGGGAGTATGTGACCAATTGGATATTTATTTTAAGTTTATTAGCATTCATTTAGATGGTTGTATGTCATTTTTTATTAATATATAATATGAGTTTGAGGTGAAATAACAAAACAGATGTCCATTCTTTTTTCATGTTCGGGTATATTGGGAAAATTTGAACAGTCCCCTGCCAACTTCCTCTCCAAATAATAGTGCATTAAATAGTAAAAATTGTTTTACATCATAACTTCAGTGTTGTTCATACCAATATCAATTTGTTACACTCGCGTGACGTCAAATTACCTACGCAAAATGTTACACGCTCGGCTTTCTCATTTAAGTCGACGAATTCTTTCCTTCTATCTCGATATAGTTCTATGATGCCAAGTTATCATTAAAAAAATATTAATGTCGCTGGAGCATTGTCCATAATAGGTGTTTTACCTTATCTGTTGTTTTAATTAATGACAATGTTATCACGTATATTTTATTTGAGAATATTTCTTACTTCCTTAGTCGTATAGGTCTTACTCATGTCATCAGTAAGAAAGATATTTTCCACCCAGCTGCCAGTCGCCCACCACATTAGACCACCACCGACCATTCGCACGGTCATTTCGAGAGTGACACTATGCAAAAAAGGATTTCATTCAAAAGTAAATTATATTTAATCGCTATTAATGTCACTGTTGAAATGGTTTTGTTTTAAGTTTAGTGTCACTCTCGAAATTAACGTGCGCATTGATATTGTGAAAACTATCAAAAAAAAGTTACTTAGTGTCACACTCGCAGGTAGAATTTTGGCTCACTGTCTTTAAACAGCAAATCCTGCCTTTTTGAGGTGCTGAGGTGAATGAGTTATTTGTGCAGCAGTATTTTAGCATTTTTAGTGCACTTAATTCGTAATTTCTAAAATCACTTCAAGTCACACCGCTTAATTGACTTTTACATAAAATAAGAGGATATAAACTCCTTTGAGATATTAAATCTCTCTCTAGTGCAAAATGTTATAGCTATAGACTAGAAAAAATGTATACCTAGGAAATTCTTGTACAAGCTTACTGGTTTAGAAAATACAAAAAGAACGTGTCTTCAGGTAAAACCGCTTATATGCTGTACCTTTCTAAATAAATCCTTAATTTTACCTACTTATTATAGTTAAGTGATTAAAAAAAACACAAGGGTTCCTCCAATATACCTAAACTTGACTTTTTTTATAGCACGTACAGCTATAAATACGTTTTTTTTTTCAAAACTAGACTTCACGCAGTTAAGGGGTTTGTGCAGTAAGGGGACGATATTATAGTGTTATTTTTTACAGTGGGAAATCAGAAACCAAAAGAGACAGGTAAACTGTCTAAGCTAACAGTAGGTCTTTTTTAGTTAAAACATTTTTGGTAGTTTTTTTTTAATAATAGTGACAGTCTTTTTACGTAAATCGACTCAGTTTCCTCTTAGAATTCTTTCATTGTAAGAAGAGAAAAAAAATGGAACGGGAGAAGTTACTGAAATTTACTAATTTGTTATTTATACAATTTGTCTAGTCTGTTAACAAAACTATTTCTTTCTTGAATAAATTAGCTTCAACTTAATAGCTTCAATAAGTAAATAATCAATATGGCCTCGCATTTTGCTGTAGGTACGTATGTGCAAGCACGTTGAATCCACGTCGGCCTAGTTGGGAGTGACCCTGCCTCCGAAGCCAGTGGTCCTGGGTTCAATACCGGTAAAGGCAGATATTAATTGTGTGATGAGCGCGAATATTTGTTCCCTAGTCTTGGATGTGTTCTATGTATTAAGTATGAGTTTCTCTATCCCAAGCCTCTTTGGCTTTCTTGCAGGACCTTACATGGGTAATTGCCATACCATCTACTGTGAAACATATTTTGGATAACGCCTTCTGATCGTTACGTAATTTCTTCTCAACAGAGATAGTATTACCTTCAGGGTATCCGACGATGGTCTCCCATAATTCCTCATGTATAAGATACATACGGATTTTGAATTTCCATACGGAATATCCGTCTCTATTTACTAGCGGTTTAATAGCAGAAATAGAATTATTTGACATATTATCGTAAGCACAGCTGTTCGATATCACAACAAAAATATCATATGAAAATATGTTCGTGAAATGTAAAATAAAATTCACGGATTTTCACAAATTATATATGTATACATTGGAAAATATTGAAGGGACATAAAGACATCATATAGAATACGATCAGTTGGAAAAGAAATATAATTTTAAAATTTTGATTAGCCAGTAATACCTACAACCGAAGCTAATTTATTCTACCAAGAAATAGTTTTATTAACAGACTGCTTATAAATGGTATGAAAAAACATATCAGTAAATTTGATCAACGTTTGCTTAGGTAGCTTTAACAGGTTTACACACAGTAAGGTTTATATTTTCTTTTTAATTTATTTTTAATATATTTAATGATTACAGCATGCAATTAGATAAAATAAAATATAATGTTTGTTTAGAGCAAATTATTTAATGGCCAAAAAATAGGGTGCAGACCCACCGTACCACTAAACCGTACCACTGAACAAAATTAGTTTCATAAATATGAGGTAGGTTTAGGTTATGTTAGTTCTTCAGCGGGCCCGGAGGGCCAAACTACCCAGAAGTAGGAGCTCTGCGACAGCAGAGCTCCGTCGACTCCGTTAAATTCGATTTTAATAGTAATAATTGGTCAAAGTAACACCAGTGGTACGGCCGAGGGGTACGGTGGGTCTGAAAGGAAAAAATATAGGGCCGTATTATTCACATTAACCTCCCGACAAACATCCTTTAAATGACTGTAAAAACCGCATTAAAATAAGCTGCGAACTCTTGAAAGACAACTCAGAAACAAAGACAGAAATAGCAATATTATTCTATACTATAATATACTTATGATAGTTATGATAATAGGTACACCATCTACTAGCGACCTCTGTGGATTGCGTGTAAGAATGCATAAGCTTCCAAAGCATCTACCTGTCTGCGACTCAAACTACGATTACGATGGTGTAGTGTCAACGTTAAAATATAGATGGCGCGGTAATAAGAATTTCTGAATCGCATGTAATGTTATGATATGATTATGATGGCTTAGTATCAATTTCACTATACGATGTTAACCACTTATTGATAAAAATTAACGAGAGCATGGATTTGCATATGTAGTAGTATTGTATGTTTACAGGCATTCTATTTTTGAATTTTCTATTTTCTCGTACTAGGGTCAGGTGGGTTAAATATAAGACACGGGTAAAAACAAGACTAAGGTTTTTACACTCGAAAACTTATTCTACCTATTTCATTCCTTTTCCATTAAAAAAGAAGCATTGTGTGTAGACTTCCTTTTAAATGGAATATTAATGAAGGAGAATAAGTTTTGAGTGTTAAAAACAGAAGTCTTATTTTTACCCGTGTCTTTTATTTATCCCACCTGACCCTATCAGCATAAAAAGAGGTTTGTTATATCGCTCATTTGCGACAACGACGGCATATCGCAAAAACAGCAAATTTTCAGGAGACCAATTTTAAATTTTAAAAAATTAACTAGGGCTTTCCTTGATATTATTGATTCAATAAGTGGTGTTTAATTATTATATTGACTATTATACTAGTTATTCATAATTGAAATAATGCATTATATTATTTATTTAGGATTTAAACATTGCTTTGAATTTGTGGAATCCATACTTAAGTCGTTATTACCGATAAATAAAAAATATTCTTAAGTAATAACTAGTTTGAGCCGTTGTAGTTGTAGATTGTTTTATATAGATAGTATTTTTTTTAGATCTGCAAGGTTTTATTCCAAAATAAGTCATTACAGTAGATAAAAATAAAACAAAAAAGAAACTTACCTTTTCATCTAAAACGGCTTAAATCGGAATATGACACTTTAGAACGAACTAGACGCGACCTTTCCCTATGAACGCAAGCAGTCAACTGAGATGAGACCGTGTCGATGCGAAAGAGTATGTGCGAGTGAAACAGAGTTATATCGTCACATCTTTTTTCTCCGCTGCTAGGTACTACAGTCAAATGTGACGTTACTGCAGAAAATTATTTAAATTTTGCTGAATTCAAATCTGTTATTAACACAAATTTTGTATTTTTTGAGATATGCCGTCGTTGTCGCAAATGAGCGATATATTGAAGAAGTAAATACCAAAATAATGTCAGTGTCAAATTGTGAATATTATTTACGCTGTGCATATATTTTTACGTCAGATTATATTGTATATTCACAATTATCAGAATAATTTTGTGTCAGCCCGTACAACTAAGTGTAAGATACATTTTCAAAAAATATGGCAGTAAGTAATTTTGGTCCGATTGAGAGTCAAAGTAGGCATATTATTTTTAACTGTTATAAACTTAAAAATATTTTAAACTGAACTGAAGAATTTTTTTAATTCCCCTTACACGGCTGCCCAGTTAGTTGAAAAAGCTACAGGTGTTTGTCTCTCTACTGTTTATAACATTGTGTCTGAGAGCAATAGTGAGAAATGCGCATCAATAAAGAAATTCACCTCCCCGAGAAATAAAAAGTTACGTACTCGTCCGTCATCAGCAGTAGACGATTTTGATCAGGAAGTCATCCGGAGAACTATATAGGTACAATTTTCATCTGTCCCATAAGCAATTTCCAACTTTAAAGGCACTCCACTCTGTGTTAAAATCCGATATAGATTACAAATTTGGGATTTCCACCTTACGAAAACAAATACAAAACTTAGTGGAAAAAGACCGAGGACAACCGAAAAATATTAATCGAAAGACAACAAACGACTGCTAAGAAAAAAATTACCCAACCAAAATTGCGGAATATCGGTCTAAAGATAGACCACTAGTTTATACTGATGAAACCTACATCCACACTTCACATGTGTCCGGAGAGGCTTGGACCGATGGAACAGAATTTGGTGTAAAAAAACAAATCGTACTGATTTGTCTGAGGCCAGCGGTTAATGATAGTGCACGCTGGAGGAAAAGATGGTTTTATTCTCAACGCTTTCTTAATGTTTAAGGCAAACCTAAAAACGGGAGATTACCATGACCAGATGAACTTTGTCAACTAAAAAACATGGTTAAAAGAAAAATTAATACCGAACCTTAAACCGAATAGCGTACTTATCGTCGATAATGCGTCCTATCACAACAAACTTTTGAATCGTGCTCTAACGTCAAATTCTCATACACAAGAAATGATGGATTGATGAACACAACATTTCATATAGCCCATTGATGTACAAAACCAGTTTGTATGATTTAATTAAACGAAATAAATAGCGGCTTCGTGAGTACCACATACATGCAATTTTAAAAGAACATGGCCACTCCGTTTTACGATTGCCACCGTATCACCCGACATTCAATCCGATCGAAAATATTTGGTCCATGGTAAAAGGATATGTAGCGAAAAGAAACGTATCTTTAAACATGCAAGGCATTATGAGTTTAACATGCAAGGCATTATGAGTTTAGCAACTGAACGAATGAATGCTATTACTGCTGAGGACTGGGAAAATATTTGTCGCCATGTCGAAAGTGAAGAAAATAAATATCGATGTCAGGAAGGGGAAATGGATCGAATTATAAACAATCTTATTTTGACGACACGCTAGCCTAGTTGGGAGTGACCCTGCCTTCGAAGCTAGGGGTCCTGGGTTCAAATCCCGGTAAGGGCAGATATTTGTGTGATGAGCACGAGTATTTGTTCCTGAGTCTTGGATGTTTTCTATGTATTTAAATATATATTTCTCTATATACGAGGGTGGATTGAAAAGTTCTGAGCCGGGTAAAAAAAACTAACTGGCTCACTTTTTATAACAATTTTATTTTTCGACATAGTCTCCATGAAGGTCAATGCACTTAGTCCACCTCGCCTCCAACTTCATTATCCCATCAAAAAAAAGAATCTTTGAGGTCGTTAAAATATGAGTCTACTGCTTCTTGTACCTCCATATTTGTCGAAAATCTTTGTCCTCCCAAGTGTTTTTTGAGGTTTGGGAAGAGATGATAATCGGAAGGAGCTAGATCCGGCGAGTAAGGGGGATGCGGCAGCACTTCAAATCCACAATCATGTATTTGTGCCATTGATTTCGCCGAAGTGTGAACGCGAGCGTTGTCTTGGTGAAACAGTACTTTTTTCGACAGCATTCCTGGTCTCTTTATTTTAATTTCCTCTCGCAGACGACGTAAAAGAGCACAATAGTAGTCCGAATTTATTGTTTTGCCCTTTTCGAGATAGTCTATCATGATAACCCCCCTGCAATCCCAGAAAACTGAGGCCATTACCTTATTAGCTGACAAAATGACCTTGGCTTTTTTGGGTGGTGGTGAACCTGGTCTTGTCCATTGCCTGGATTGTTCTTTCGATTCTGGTGTACTGTGGTGGACCCATGTCTCGTCCATAGTTATAAAACGATTGAGAAAATCTTCGGGGTCACGTTGAAACATGTCCAAACAATCTTGGGAAATTGTAACACGTATTCGTTTGTTCTCGACTGAAAGCAGTCTAGGCACCCACCTGGCTGACACCTTAGAAAATCCAAGAACATCGGTGATGATGTTCTATGCCCGCTCATAAGAAATACCCATTGCTTCTGCTATCTCCACAATCTTCAATCGCCTATCCTTCATTATCGCATCTAATATTTAATTGACATTTTCATCCGTAGTAGCCGTCAACGGCCGCCCACTCCTAGGCTCGACTTGAACAGTCTCCCGGCCACGTTTGAAATCAGCTACCCATCTTTTTATGGTAGCATACGATGGAGCAGATTGCCCTAATGTTTTGTTCATATCTTCAAATATTTGTTTTGGTGTTAACCCCTTCTTTTGCAAATATTTTATGACAGAACGGTGCTCAATTTTATCCATTACTTGAAAAATCAGTGACCTTATGTAGCAGTTAAAGCATTTAACGCAAAATTGTGACAGGAAAAAAACAAAAGATAGTGCATAATGGCGACTAAATATGGCACTTTTACCTGCCAGTATTTATTTGTTTTTTTTTTTATTATATTCAACCTTAGGCTCAGAACTTTTCAATGCACCCTCGTAAGTAAGTTTATCGTTGTCTAGTACCCATAGCACAAGCCTAGAGCTTAGTTTGGGACTAGGTCAATTTGTGTGACATTGTCCCGTGATATTATTATTATTATTATTAATACTTGTGGCAGCTCAGATGAAGAACATAATAGCGATTAAAAGCAAAAAACAGAGGATTATTACTTATTCCATTTCTTAAGGGTATGTAATTTTATTAAATTAAGAGAAAAATATTCTCCTTTTGTTGCAAACGGTACAACCACTACAAATGCAATTCCATGTTCTCGATAATTCATCTATAACAGACGATTAAAGCGTTAACAGTTGTCAAAATGTATGGGCTAACAGTCGACCAACATTGATAAAATTTAACATCGTATGGTGAAATTGGTACTTAGAGCATTAAACCAACCGGAGACGCCAAGCGCATCAATTTCTATGAATAAAAGCCTGTAAAAATAGTGTTAACACTGGTGCATTTTTCTATCACGTCGCTACGCACTCACACGACAAAATTATTAAATACTAGCATAAAATATACGCACTTACTTGTGTACACCCCCCACATAAGAACGACCTGTCAGTACACGGCATTTTTATTTTTTTTAACATTTTTTACCTCTTTTTGCTAAACCAGTACAAATATTTATATAAAGAATTTTTACGTAAAGGCTTAAAACTGGCGTAATTGTTGACTGTTTGGTGATAAATTGACATACATAATGTGTATATATTCTAAAAATGCGATTTAATTAACTACATTTTCTTTCCCAGTTTTTTTTCTAAGGTAAATAAGTAAAAGTTATCAAGGAATGTTTGCTGAAAAACGCGAGGTATTCAGAAATATTTACTTTTCCGGGTAGTGTTGCTCAAAAACGGTTATAAATTTGTAAAAGTATTGTAAGAAAGGCCACGCACACCAACGCAGCCTTACGCACACAAGGACAGCGCGCGGCGACGGTCATTTGCCCCGCGGGCGCCTGGAGAACTACCCTCGTGTCACGCATACTGTTGAGCTCGTTAAACTGTTTTTATTATAAAACGAAATTAAACGTCGTTACGATAGTATTTTTAAAAATGGCATTTGTTTTGCTCCCCCGCCCCGGCTCACCTCTACTTTTAGTATGTTCACTCCCTAAGCAGCCTTAACAAATTTCTGAAGGAATTGCTTAGGTTCCTGCTCACGCGCTCTACAGTAGAATTATTGTGAGTTTACCACTGACAGATGGATTGCCTTCATTGAATTCTTAGCTTTAACATCATACAAATAAAATAGTTATTACTAAATCGGTAGACGTAAACGTAACATTACTCTGAAAATTACTTTATTCGTTTGTAATTAAAGTTGAAAATTAAATGAAGGCAAGCTCTCCGTCAGTGGCAAACGTACAGTAATCGTATTGTATACTTCCTTTGAAACTTTTCCTTTTTGTTTTTTTCCTAAACTAGATATAAATAGACCAATTCAGATACGGACATCTTCATTACTGCATTATCATTATGTTATACTAATGGCACGACGTAAACCAGTGACTGAAGCAGGGCGGAAAATTATAATTTTCAGTAACAATAACGGCAAATCTATGTACAGATGTAGTGCAAAATGGTTTTCCTTCGGGAAAACTCGGATCTCAATCGAAATACGATGGCACCCGAACTGTCAATATCGATTTATACTAGTATGGAATGTATGGAACTTTATTGTTTAGTTACTGTCAAATGTCAAATTGAAGAATATTATTTATTGTATAATACACCGTGAGAACGAGGAATCCGACAAACTTTAACCATCGATTTTGATGCTTTAGAGGAGAAAAAAAGTGGTATAAACATTGTTGGATAAAGCTTAATTTTCGAGATTTTCATTACTTTCGAAAATTACAGGTTGCAAAATCTCTAGGGTAACACACCTTAATAAATGTGATTCACCTAGCCACTTTGTAGCTACGTGGAAGCGGTAATTTTAGTCTTAATGGCCAGTTGCCATCATTTGGTAAAAAGTTAAGGTGTATCTAATCAACAAAAAGTTTTTATTTTTAAGATAAAAGTATCGTAATGTAGGTAACGACGGTTGTATAAGAAACTAGATCTACGTAGCTGTGCTATATTTTTCAATCACAAAGAGCACTCATAGTTTATCATATCACTATTAGCTAAGACTTCAGTATTGTTACCATTTTCTACCAACGAGTCCACGAGTGTGCAAAAACACTGGCAGTATTACGGGTTTTAAGATGCCATTAGAAATGGAATACGAAATAAAAATCAAAACCAATCATTGTCAAATTAACCTATCACGTTTTATGTACGTTGCTAAAATTATTCGGTATGTCGCACCATTTTCCTCCTGATCAGTTAGCGGATATACATTTTATCCGTGGATATTGTAACGGGAATTCGCACAGAGTAGTTGTTGAATACAGGAGGAGATTTCCTGGACGTCGCATACCGCGCCAGTCTACTTTTGTAGATGTTCATAGAAGATTTCGTGAAGTGGGTTTAGGATCAATTCGTTCAAAAAGAGCAATAAATTTAGACTTGCGTACAGAAAATCGAATCGTGAATTTAACCATCGAAGATACAACGTTTCCATCAAGGGTTGTAGGAAGAATTGTAAACGTCAACTACAGAGTGGTGTTATTTGTGTGAAAAAGTATGGCCTTCATCCATACCATTATAGGAAAGTGCAAGGACTAATAAATAGCGATGGGCTAGCCAGTGTCTTACTGTCAAAGGATGAATCAGATGCTTGTAGAAGATGCCGATTTTATTAGCAAAATATTATGGACAGGTGAAGCATTGTTTACGAGGGAAGGAATTTTTAATTCGCATAACCTCCATATGTGTCGAGAAAAAAATCCTCACGCAAAGCGGGTTAATTCGTATCAACACAAGTTTTCCATTAATTTATGGGCTGGGATCATTGGGGACAAATTAATAGGACCTGTCATATTTCCACAGCGGTTGAACTCTGAAAATTATTTAACTTTTCTAAGGAACGAATTTAATATTTTGCTGGAAGACATTGATTTGCAAACTAGAAGAAAGATGTTGTTTCAGCATGACGGTGCCCCAGCTCACTTCGGTCGTATAGTCCGTGATTGGTTAAGCCAAGAATTTTCTGGACGGTGGACGTGGAAGTGATTCTCTAGCTTGGCCCGCCAGGTCGCCGGACCAAACACCGTTGGACTTCTTTTTCTGGGGCACATTGAAAGATAAGGTTTACGCCAAACCTATTACCTCGCGTCACAGAATAAGTAATAAGCGACATTCCGTGACAGCAAACATGCGAATTGGCAATTTTGAACAGAGTGCAGTGGAGTCGTTATTTATAGATACTTTTATGATTGAATGAATGAATGAATGATTTATAACAATTAAACAAAAAAGTACTTTGTTTAAATTGTCATGGAATTTGAAATTTATGGTAATAGTGGAGGATATTAAATATAAAAAAACATATCAATATGTTTTTTGAAACTTTAAAAAAACATGGTTTTCTTACAATTCAAACTATGCCTGAAGCCAAAAAATACGCTAACTAAAGTTAGTTTCATTTAACAATACTTACATTTTTAAAACTCTTTTAAATATTAATAGCTACCTAACCTACCACTTATCTTACAAAAAAATAACAAGTAACATTACTTTTTATAAACAAAGACATTGATTATCCTAAACACCTAAAGTGAGGTATTAGCACAGAATAGATAATAGTACAAGTAGTAAACCACAACTATCTATTTATGATGTTGAACAATTAGCAATTGGAATAAAAGTTTCAAAATCTTGCATGTGATCTTCATGTGATGTTAAACGGTTGTAAAGATTATAAAATGTATATACTGTGGCAATCCGTTCCATATTTTCTGGAGTAAAGCGATTTCTTAGCTTGTTAAATAACCATTTATGTGTCGAGAATGATCGCTCAACATCCACAGATGTTAATGTAGCATGCTTTAGAATCTGAGCATGATTTCCAAAATCTACCATATCTCTAACTTCGTAAAAGTCTGGACTTCTATTTAATACATATTCCAGCTTATTTCGCACAGTCTCAGTTCCGTGCGAGTTCAGTGTACTTGTTACAATGTCTATTATTAGGAAACTTTCATCAATTGAAATATTTGTACATTCTAATTGTTTTATTGAGTCTGGTATAATTTCGTAGCAATCTTGTATAAACTTTAACTTATTTTTCAAATTTTTATTTCCAAATAATGCTTGAACTTTTCTGATAGCAATAGCATCTTTACTATTTAACTGCATTACAACTTTTTTTATATCTTCAAAGTAGGTAGCGTAATAAAAACTAGCTTGTAACCAGGTGCCCCATCTAGTGATTACCGGTTCTGGAGGCAATGGTATATTAGGAGCATATTCTTTAAAAAGTCGGACGCGGTGGGGCGTCATTTGATATCAAAGTATTTACTAAACTGTGTTCAGATCGAATTTGCTCCGCGACTTTATGAAGACCATGAGCTAAACAAGTAACGTGTTTAACATTGGTGTATGTCTTTTTTAAGATCTTACCAGCGGCAAGCATGTACGCAGCACTGTCTGTGCAGAATATCAAAAATTTATTAATATTTTCAGTGTAGTTCTCTTCCCATAAAAACTTTAAGCTTTCGTCAACCACAGAAGCAATTGTATTAGCATTTACTAGAGTCACAACTTTACATGCTAACAAATACGGTCTTTGCAATGTATCTTCTAAAGATTTAACAATAACGTTTACGACACAATTGCCATCAGTGTCAACTGTTTCGTCTACAGTGAGCCATATATTACTATCGGAAACTGCAAGTCTTATTTTATCCATTATTGCCATGTAAATTTTTGACAAATAGATTTTTTTCAAAATACTTTGCTCCGGCAGCTTTTTATAATTTGTGCATTTACAACAAAGGTACTTTTCAAAAAACTTTCGAAGCTCCGGATGATTTACCCTATTCCAAGGAATATTACACGCAATGAGAAATATGCACAAGTCATAACGCATCTTTAGAATTATAGTGACCTAATCCAGTTATTTTGAATTTCGATTTAGGTCTCTATAGTACTAAATTTATGACTCGAAATCGAAAGCTGAAAATGTTTGAATTAGGTCACTATAATTCTAAAAGTGCGATAAACAAAGTCATGTTGGTCGCCACAGTTCATTCGGTGTTGAGTACTATTGATGTGTTTAAGAACGTTATATTTTTTCATCTGCGTTATACTTACTGCACAAGACTTACTGGATATTATTGCTAAGAACTACTCGGATAAAAACTTTAGTCGATTTTGGAGAAACACAAGGAGGCTGAGTCCTAAACCGAGTGTCCCGGTGCGTGTCGCTGGTTTGCATGACTCTGTGGATGTCGCTAATGCATTTCAAAGGCATTTTAAAATTGCATTCTCATCCCCACCCTGTAAGGCAGCGTCGATGTTCAATACCGAGGACGATTCTGTCACACCTACGGTTAGATTTTCCATTAAACAAGTAGCGTCCAAAATTAGTGAAATAGAACGGGGGAAGTCTCCCGGGCAGGATGACCTTAGTATTGAACATCTCAAGTATGCTGGGGCCCATTCTTCCTAGGGTTATGTCTATGTTCTTTAATTTATGTATTCGTCACGAATATTTGCCGAACGATCTCATGTACACTATAGTCGTACCCATTGTAAAAAATAAAACGGGAGATACCTCAGATATGTCCAATTACAGGCCTATATCGCTTGCCACGGTTGTGGCTAAGGTGCTGGACAGTTTGCTTGATGATATTCTAGGTGAATATCTGGATCTACACGATGCTCAATTCGGGTTTAGATCGGGTGTGTCAACCGAAAATGCAATTTTGTGTCTCAAGCAGACTGTACAGTACTACACGGCCCGTGACACACCGGTATACGCTTGTTTTCTGTCAAAGGTTTTTGATACAGTTTCATACGCCATATTTTGGGACAAGTTGAAAAACGAGACAAACGTGCCGCAAAACATCACGTCCATACTTAGGTTCTGGTATGAGAATCAGCTGAGCAGTGTTAAATGGGCGGGGGCTCACTCAGACTCGTATAGAATGGGTTGCGGCGTTAAGCAGGGGGGGCGGACCTCACCAAAGCTGGTCGATCAGTAATGTGGCAACAAGATGGATTTATCTACAATAACCGTAAAAACGACAAAAAAAGTCAAAACATATCTCTTGGCTTGCCCTATTTTGCGATGTGTGTGGCCTTCAAATACAAACCCGTTATCAAAAAAAAATTGCCCTCTTTTAAACATTTTATTTACTTGGCCAATTGCTTTGAAAATTGGTATCTGAGGCTCTATGTGGCCTTCAAATACAAACCCATTATCAAAATACAAAAATTACCCGCCATTTTGTTTTTTTTTTTAAGCCGATTGCTTTGAAAATTTTTATCGGCGGCTCCGTATCGCCTTCAAATAGAAACCCGTCCTCAAAATTCAAAAATTGCCGGCCATTTTAAACTTTTTATTTACTTGGCGGATTGCTATGAAATCGAAAAATAATCGCGGTCAAATGCCCGACCATTAAATATATGTACGTTTGACGTGGTTTGACGGTAAGTAGGTACGTATCTACTTATATTACTTACTGGTACCTACCTGCCATCCCCATTACGTATTCACTAGCTTAACGAGTGAAAGTCATCTGTGGTCTTCATCATCAGTTCCACTTCATCAAATAGGTAGGCACACCAAATAATGATTATTGAAATACAATTGGTTCAGATACTTAAGTAGGTACCTATCCTATCACATCAACAGATCACTCTATTTTCTGTATAGTTGAATTGTGTTATGGCTGTGACCATTGTAACAATAAAATACTACTCGGTTTAAGGTTAAAAGTAATACTTACGAGCGGAGGTTAATAAGTTCGCGGCCTTAAAGAAAAAAAAAAAGAGAGTATTAAAGTAAATGCTTTTATTTTTCAATATAGTCCCCATATAGTAATAAGAACTTTTCGCTTTGAGCAAACAATGCTAAATACCGCCGAAAAATAATATTTTTCCTTCGCTTCAAAAAGGCTCTCTACCGCAGTCTTGATCTGATTGTCTAAGTCCACCTAAGTCTTTTATCAAAAAATTTTAGAAAGGAAATAGTTGCTAGGAGCCAGGTCTGGACTGTAGGGTGGATGATTGATATCTCCAAATCCAGTGTCTTTTAGGGCCTGCCTAGCAACACGGGAAGTGTGAACTGGGGCATTGTCCTGCAAAAACAACACTCCACGGCTGTTTCCCACGTCGCTTCTGGATCATATTGGCGAACCCACGTTCATCTACGGTTACGATTCGGTTGCAAATTTCGTCCAGATTCCCTTCAACTAGATCCAAGAATTCTTTGCTTCTTTTACATCGCCGTTCCTTGACAAAGGATGTCAGCATTTTTGGTACCCAGCGCTCAGTAATTTTTTTCATGTGTAAACGTTCATGTAAAATATGTCCTACCCTTTTTTTTACTAATTTTTAGTTCCTCCTCTATCTGCCAGATTTTAATTCATCTATCAACCAGAACACATTTTACCACTTTTTCAACATTTTCGTCAGTGACTATCGTGACAGGTCGACCATGGCTGGGGTCATCTTCACAGCTCTCTCGGCCTTGTTGTAAAAAACGTGCCCTTTTTTATCATAGTGTACGAAGAGCTAAGTGACGGAGAGTATCCGTCATATCATCAAAATATCTTACGGCGATTTCCTTTTTTACAAAATACACTCGAGAGCAAAACTTTCGGGTCACTAACATAAATTGCAATATCTCAAAAACTAACACAGCTAGCCTAAAAAAATAAATTGGACTTTAAAGACATTTTAATCTCACTTAAATAAAATGCATTACAATTGAAACTGAATGTTCGTTTAATTTTATAAAAAATTAAAAATAACATCCACTTGCTTGAAAAAACAAAATTGAAAATATAGCTCGATCGGGTTGAGATCCGGGCTCCTAGCCGGCCATTCCATGCGGCGAATACCCACATCGTCCAGGTAGTCTTGTACTACACGAGCAGTATGGGGACGGGCATTATCATGCATGAAAATAGCATTTTCCCCGAGCCTTGCCATAAATGGACCGACGTGCTCATTTAGGATTTCTTCCACGTATCTTACGCCATTTAGAGTACCGTTTTCGATCAGTACTAGCTCTGTTCGGCTTTCTGCAGAAATCCCAGCCCACACGAGTACCGAACCGCCACCGTACGCAACCTTTTTTGCAATGCAGGCTTGCATGAATCGTTCTCCTGGCCTTCTGTACACCTTCACCCTTCCGTCGTGTTGATACAGCATAAACTTTGATTCGTCTGAGAACACAACTCTTGAACAATCTTCAGGTGTGTCATTTTGTCTTGCTGGGGTAAAGGGTTTCAAAGTTTAAGGCCATTTGCGGGCCTAAAGGGTTTCAAATTAGCTTCAACAAGTCGCCGTCTTACAGTCCAAGCACTAGGATTGCTCCCACCAAGCCGTAAAAATTGTTGTGTCAATGCAGTTCCCGTAAGGAATCGATTTCGATCCTCCCGTACCGTTGTTCACCTGGGTCTGCCTCCTCCTGGTCTGCGTAAGTTCGAACCAGTTTCTAGAAACCGCTGAACAATACGCTGTACTGTTGACAACGTCACTCCGGCTATTCTTGCAGTATCTCGCTGGCTTCGGCCGTTTTCCAGTATTGTAAGGATTCTCGTGCATTCTTCGGGTGTAATTGACATATTTATTACATTAATAATGACCACTGAACATTTGGGACCCTTTTTATATATGCATTTTATGACAGAACGAAAATAAAAGCAATAACAAATGGAAAATGGGAAAAGTTCTTTATTTCATTAACGATCATTTTGTTTTAAATATTTTTTTTAATGACTTTATTTCATATTACCAACAAGTTTTCATATCTGTATTTAAGGAGGATTAAATTGTCTATAAGGTTCAATTTATTTAACGTAGCTAGGTGTATTCGTTTTCGAAATATTATAATTTATTATAGTGACCCGAAAGTTTTGCTCTCGAGTGTACTTAATAACGGCGTGGTGTTAAAATTTATCAAAATTTCCATATTCGACAGACACCCTCCGGTGACTTTGACCACTTCCTAATTCGTCCATTTCCAAAATTGCCCACTTCCTAATTCGTCCACTCCTAAAACGTCCTTTTCCTAAAATATGTCTTTTATGTTCCGTATTCGTCCACTTCCAATTTTGACAATTCCTATGCTGTCCACTTCCTATTCAGTCAATTCTAAGTTGTCACTTCCAATTCGGACCCTTTCTAATGTTTAATCTTTTCGTATAAAAGGCGGACTTAATGCCATAAAGCATTCTCCACCAATTTTAGGGCAAAGCAGATAGATTCTAGCCTGTGCCGCGAATTTAGTATTTTTAGTAACAAGTTTAGCATTTGCAGAAAGTATCACTTGGTGAAGTGAAACTGATGATGAAGACCACAGATGGCCACCGGAACCTCTCAACGGTACCTATTTCGAGGGTGGCGATAAGATATCTCGATTAAGATAGTTGAGCGACTACAACGAAGAATATTTCCTTGGTGAAATATGACTATGACTTTCCCGCGGCGTTGCTTGCGGCCCGCTTGAAATAACTTGAAGTTTCATAATAATCCACTATGATCAGTACGTACGTAACATCACGCCTTAATTCCCTGAGTGGGGTAGGCAGAGCTACAGAAATTCCAACAACTCTAAAAAGACTTGTTGATAATTCTTTAACCCCATGTTGCAGAAGCAAGCCAAGATGTTTACCAGTGTATTAGTGACAGGTTGTAAGCCCATCGCCTAACAGTACTACAAGCCTTTAATACTTTTGTCGCCTCTTACAACATCCACGGGAAGACATGGAGTGGCACTATTCTATGATCAGTAAAAAGTATAAAATATGTTTTAAAAAACTAAAAACCGTCTTCAAAAACTAAAATTGTACTACTTTTTTTTAAGGAAAATTGTGAACATAAAAATTACATATGATAAAAGAAAGTCATAGCCAAGTATTAGCAAAATAATAGAACAAAAAACATTTACAGCATGCAGCGAGCGTTTTAATCAGTAACAAAGTATTTTCCAGTACGACAACACGCTCACATCAATAGCAAAACATTAACGAGCGGGCTCTGCTGACGCTTTCGTGATCAATATGAAAGGGCGAGCGTTTTCATCGCTAGTCGCCTGTACATTTATACAAGTACATAGTTTCGATTTAATACTTCCACGCCTGTTATAGGTACCTACTTGCAATCACGAGAACGTGTTTGCGACTATTTGTTCACGAAGCATAGATACTTCGCGTAAATAGCGACTCTTGCCAAATCTATGTTAGTGAACTTTACATTTGGCACTCGATCTGCGCTGTTACGTTAAAAATATGTGGCGTCATGAGAGCGGGTCACTGCGACCATCCGCGTCTATGTAAGCTGGCCCAAATCCAGGATTGACACGCACTTCGATCCGAACATTCGTCTATCTACGATCGTGATTATTTATTGATAGAGTAGCCATCATGCTGCGTCCTATTCAATCGTAAATACAGGGTGTCCCGTAAGTACCACGACAAACTTAAGGGGGAGGTAGGTGAGCAAGCCACCTACCTAACATGGAAAAATCGCCTTAGTAAAAACCGCACCGTTTTCGAGATATTTGGATTTTTCTGATTTTTAGAAAAATGTACACCCGCACTGAGTTTTTCATCTGTGGTATTCGGTTTTTTTTATTTTTTATTTTTTTTTATTGCAAAACAATCTTAAATAGTTGTGTTATCAAATGGTAAAAACCATTAAAAAGTAACTATTGTAGTTTTTTTTATTTTTAAATTAAATTTAAAATTGGCCTCTTCCGTTTTATTTTGGTCAAACTTTAGCCCCTCATGGTGAAAAAAAAATACATGACCACTGGTTAGCCAATTAGATTAAAAACATGCTCGTTTAGTGGGCATTTAAAAATGATAAATACTTTATCATCAAAACACTAATAAATATTATTTTTTAAAGAAAAGCGTAAAATACACCGCAATTCATGTTAAGCCAGTACTGCCACCCAAGCATACTTGCGACGCGAGCTGTATAGCAACGCAAAACTAATCGAACAAATTAAAATCTTTAAATTTCGCTTAATTTAAAAAAAAACTAAAAAAACTTTTAATCTGCAATATTCCAAGTAATTATTCGATTTGGGCTTACAACCTGCACAATGCCAAACTCTTTATTAAAAAAAAAATACTGTCCTAAAATTGAAATTTAAAAATAATTTTGCTCCTCATTTGTTTATTGTCACATTTGAACCTAATCTTACTGTTTATTCGGTGTGTGGCTAAGTTTAATTACTTACTTTTGTGATTTGTCGTTTATGTTTGATTTTTTTTTCGTACTTACTGTTTTTGCTTGTATTTCGGACTCTGATTTTGCTTAACGATTTGGCCTTTGTGACAATTGTGACTGTGGATTAATACGATTTGGCGCTCTTTTGGACTTTGTTTAGCTAACTGATTGGAATTTATTAATACAACCGCGGTAATGGCGGCACTAATGTACACTTCGCAAGAGTATGCAGATTTTCATTTAATTTATGGCGAAGTTCACTGTAACGCCAGAGCTGCAGCGAGACTTTATGCTGATCGATACCCAAACCGGCGACACCCTGGACATGAAGTTTTTACTCGAACCCACAATGCGATATCCGAAGGCCGCGTGCCAGGACAGCGTACTAGCGATGGACGGCCTTCATCCTCAAATGATGATTTGGTATTGGAAGATGTGGCAAATGATCCGTCCACTTCCGTGAGAATGATTGAAAGGCGTACGGGGATACCTAAATCAACGGCTCATAAAATATTGCAAAGAAATAAGTTTCATCCCTATCATATTCAACGTGTCCAAAATTTACAACCGCGAGATTACCCGGCTAGGGTTACATTTTGCCGAGAAATGTTGAGTAGGCATCAATCAGATCCTAATTTTTTTGACAAAGTAATTTGGAGCGATGAGTCGGCGTGCAAGCGGGATGGATACTTCAACCTGCACAACCTTCACAGCTGGCAGTTATCCAACCCACACGAAATGAGGGAAGATCGGTCTCAAAACCGATACAAAATAAATTTGTGGACGGGTATCGTGAATGGGCAAGTACTGGGCCCCGTGGAACTGCCGCCGGTGCTGAATTCCCAAAATTATTTAGAGTTCCTGGAAAATGAATTGCCAATTTTATTAGAAGACCTACCACTGGAGCTGCGGCGTACATTATGGCTCCAACACGACGGCTGCCCTGCTCATTATGGCCGCCTAGTAAGGGCTTATTTGGACGAAACATATCCCCATAAATGGATAGGGCGATCGGGTGCAATCGCATGGCCTGCTAGATCACCCGATCTCAATCCATTGGATTTCTTTTACTGAGGTTGCCTTAAAGATAAGGTTTACCAAAAAATCATTACAACCGAAGAAAATCTCCGAGAACAAATAAACACAGCTGTCGTAGAAATAAATGAATTAAACCTAAGAAGATTGAAAAATAACTTTCTTAAGAGGTGCCGAGCGTGCATTGCCGTGGACGGCCGGCAATTCGAACATTTACTTACTGTGTTTACTATTTAAAAAGAACCTAATTACAAAAAACTGTAAAATGTATTTTATTGCTTGGTAAACATCCGCGGGGTGAAGAGAAAAGCAATGTAAGTAGTCGTTACTTATTAAAATAATTGAAGAAAATTACTTTATTTTAATGTTTTCTTTTATCGATGTTTTTTTTTACGAACCTGATATTCGGCAGTTAGTAAAAAATTACATTACTTATCTTTACGTACATTCATTATGAATGCATTCTGATACAGCTCGCGTCGCAAGTATGTTTGGGTGGCAGTACTGGCTTAACGTGAATTGCGGTGTATTTTACGCTTTTCTTTAAAAAAAAATATTTATTAGTGTTTTGATGATAAAGTATTTATCATTTTTAAATGCCCATTAAACGAGCATGTTTTAATCTAATTGGCTAACCAGTGGTCATGTATTTTTTTTTCACCATGAGGGGCTAAAGTTTGACCAAAATAAAAGGGAAGAGGCCAATTTTAAATTTAATTTCAAAATAAAAAAACTACAATAGTTACTTTTTAATGGTTTTTACCATTTGATAACACAACTATTCAAGATTGTTTTGCAATAAAAAAAAATAAAAAAAAATAAAAACCGAATACCACAGATGAAAAACTCAGTGCGGGTGGGTGTACATTTTTCTAAAAATCAGAAAAATCCAAATATCTCGAAAACGGTGCGATTTTTACTAAGGCGATTTTTCCATGTTAGGTAGGTGGCTTGCTCACCTACCTCCCCCTTAAGTTTGTCGTGGTACTTACGGGACACCCTGTATAAGTAGTAGTTACTAAGTATATGTACTGAGTATAAGTAACTTATGAGTTGACGTTATTACTTGATTATACGCTCAATGGAACACAGAGAGACGCACGGAAACAGCGCCATATTGAGAGCGACAATAAGACGCGCGAACCCGAACTTCATCCACATATTTAGTTTAAGCGATACCATACCTTACAGCAAATTACTATAGTAATAATGGTGGCCCAAACCAGCAGAAAAAGTAGGTACAGTCAACAGTAAAAGTCGGGGATCATCTTAGTACTTTATCGCACTAACGTAACGATACTGCGACAGTTAAGTTGTGGCAAACTAGTAAAAGTGAAAAGGTACTAAAATGATCATAATACTTTTGCTGTTGACTGTACCTATAAATTGTAAAAAAATACAGCAAGAACCGTCTTCAAACCCACTAAAATGCGTTAAATAATAAATGGTTTCCTTGGAATACCGAGTTCGGTACCTGCGTCTAATATTTCGCGACCGGAATCATACCGGGTGTTGCCTGTAACAGGAGCAATAAATTGAGGGATTGTTTCCACACCACAAACGTAACAACATTTATTCTACAACTTTTGAAAATAACTTATTGTTAACTAAGTATTAATGAATTTAGGTTTTCCAAGCAAGCAATGTATTGCGAAAACTACGAAGTTGCTAGGCTGACAGTAGATGTCAACTAGACTATTGGATGGAGTACATTGAATTTACTATTTAGTTTGTTCGAAAATATCCCAAATAATTAATTACATATTTTTTTAAAGTTGTAGAACAAATGTTGTTACATTTATAGAGTAGAAGCAATCCCTAAATTTATTACTCCTATTACAGGCAACACCCGGAAAAATATATTTTTAAATTGGATTATTAATTACGAAATTCCAAAGTAAAAAACTGAAAGCACAACCAAATTTAGAACCTGCTCCTTTTTTATGTCAGTTAATAAATAGATGGTGAACTAAATTTCTCTTCCTTTAAAAAAACTAAGTTCGAATATGCCGTTTTAAAACAACTTTTGTCTAATTTATTAATTCGCAAGAAGTTTATCCCAGAATGCAAGAGTACATTGATTTTAAAGGAGGGAAAGAGTCAGGTTAGAGAAACAGCATTAAGTTATTTAAATAATGTCAAATAATATCTCATTAGATATGGGGCTAGAACACGATCCTGCTTAGTGCATCCCTGTATTTCCAGCGGGCTGTGCTGTGCGTTGTTTTATCATTCAGTTAATCACGGAAGTATTTTAAATTAAGTTTGTATAGATAAATTGTATTGAGTTACTTCTAAAATATTTTTTCAGGGTCATACTCACAAAAGTTGGTTTGGAATATGTAAAATGCCAGTCGAAAAAGGACACTTTTGATAGAACGCCATGATATAAAAATTCAAAGACACAAATACTAAGAGCATAAGAAGCAAAAAACGTGACGCTGAGGAGATTAAAAAAATTAGATGTTATATATTTAGATGAAACATATATTCACTCTTCGTGCTCCATCCAAAAGTGTTGGCAAAGCCCAACTATACGTGGTCCATCAAAGGAAATTTCACCTGGATCGCGATGTATTGTACACGCTGGTGGGGAGCACGGTTTTGTACCAAACTGCGGTTTGGTGTACAAAACAAAAAGTTTATCTGCTGACTCCCACCACGATATGAATAAAGATAACTCTATTCATATCGTCGTCTAAAATGTCAATTACTCGAAGCAGTAAAACAAAATAGATCAGATCCCATCTATGAAATAGATGAAATATTAAAGTCGCGTGGTCATGAAGTTTTGAGGCTTCCTCCTTATCACTGCACATTAAATCCAATCGAGCTGATTTGGATTCCGGTTCGTTACAGCCAAATATCATAATAACGTGTTCCTAGAATATCAAAATGTCAAAACAGATTATTCTCATAACGTCTAAAGATCGAAATGACTTACACCTACTTCTTAAATTAACGTATTTTTCATATGTCTATAATTCATTTAGACTCTATCTCGTTTTGATAAATTTTCAATTCTACCATTTCCCAAAATGTCTAAAACTTGACTTGATCATGTTTTAATGAATTTTCAATTATACCATAATTATCCCAAAATGTCTAAAACTCAAATTAACTAGACATAAAAACGTGACATTGTCAAAATATCTAAAACTCGGTATCTATGGACAATATTTAAAATTATGTTGAAGTTTACAGTTTTTAACCAATGAGTAATTAAATAAATTATCAACGGCTTCCCAATTTTCGTTTTTTTACTATTTTTATTCTGTACAATCGAGAATTTATTAAGTAAGACTGCTTGGAGGTTCGAGTCCGTACTCTAGAATACTCGACCCCTAAACCACAAAACTTTACAAGTGTACAATTATACAAAAATGAAAATTTTCTATGGTAAAACTTGATATTTTTTTTGAAATTTTACGCTTGTAAAGTTTTTTGGTATAGGCTCCTGCTCATAAGGACAGATTTTGTTTGATCGTTTACAAAAGCATAGGAGTTATAAATTGCTAAACCAATTGTGGTAAACAGAGCTAATTGTTTACATTTATAAATAAGTAACACTAAAAATACTGCGTGATTAAAATTTTTGGTATTATGAGACAGAGTCATTTTGATGTTTAGGCCTGTCAACAAAAGGCATTTCTGAATTTTGGTAATTTTGAAACTAATGCTAAATTTTCACTTTCAGTCTTAATAATAATTCGGTATTAAGTTATTGTTCATTTTACCAGCTATACAATTTGGATATCGGATGAAATGTGTAAATGTTATTTTGACATTTTATTGTATTGAAAATTAGTCAATTTGAGAATTAAGGCATTTTGGAACTAAGACAATTTGAGATTTAGTAAAAAAATTAAAAGGGCATTATGACATTTGGCTGTAATGAACCGGAATCCTGATTTGGGGTATCATGTCATGAAGCAAAAAACTGCAGATAAAAATGTAAATAGACCTGCAAGTGATATAAAAGCATTGACGGAACAAGCTTTCTTAGAAATTGGTGAAAATGAATGGCACAGATGCTTGACATTTAGAAAAAATAGATAGTGATTACATGCACCAGGATAAAATTATCGATGTTATGGAAGAAAGATTTATAGTAAACCTGTCGCCCTCATCATCCTCTTCATCTGAAGAAGAGCCAGGAATTCAGGAGGAGTATTTAGAGAATCAGAATAATCTTTATTCAAGTAGGTTTACAAATAATAAACTCTTTTGAAACGTCATAGCAGCAACTTAGCCTAAATTGACTGCAGGTTCAAATCGTGACCGATCAGAGAAGAACCTGTAAGAAACTCTGTTGGATGTCTTTTTTTTTTTCAACGTTCGCAACGTTTTGTCATAAGGACTAAACATTTTATTACAAGCAATTCAGTCCCAAGCATTGTTATCATTAATATAGTCTTTAATACTATAATATGCTTTAGAAATTAGTTTACGCTTAACGTAACTCTTAAATTTATTTACTGATAGTTCAGTAACATTACTTGGGAGCTTATTATAGAACCTAATACAATTACCCATAAAAGAATTTTTTATTTAATGGAGCTGCGTGAAGGGCACTGCGAGCTTATGTTTATTTCTGGTATTAACATTATGTATGTCACAGTTCTTTCTAAATTTAGCGATGTTTTTATGAACATAAATAATGTTTTCATAAATGTATTGACTGTGCATGGTCAATATATTAATTTCTTTAAACTTATCTCTAAGCGAGTCTCTCTGGCCCATCTTGTAGACAGCACGAATAACCCTCTTCTGCAGAACAAAGATGCTATTTACATCAGCAGCACTACCCCACAGTAAAATACCATATGACATAATACTATGGAAGTAACTAAAATAAACTAATCGAGCGGTATCTAAGTCTATTAATTGCCGAATCTTATTAACTGCAAAAACTGCTGAACTAAGTCTACCCGCCAATCCAGCAAGATGAGGACCCCATTGGAGCTTGGAGTCTAACGTTATACCAAGAAACACTGTATCATTAACTAGGTCTAGTTTGTCATTTTTAATAGTTACAGTAGTTTGACTATTTTTCACATTAGTAGTCATGAACTTTATACATTTCGTCTTTTTTTCATTCAGTAATAAATTATTAACTCCAAACCAATCGACTACTTTTGATATAGCATTGTTTACATCGACATTAAACTGCTGTTGTCGTTTAACTTTGAACACAAGTGACGTATCATCAGCAAACAATACTATATCATGGTTGTCCTTTATAAGGTAAGGTAAGTCATTTATGTAGATGAGGAATAAAAATGGACCCAATATTGAGCCCTGTGGTACGCCCATTGAGACCAATGACCCAGGTGATCGTACTCCATTCACGTCTACCCTTTGTATTCTCCCGTATAAGTACGTTTTTATTAAGTTTAGCGCAGTACCTCTAACTCCATAGTGGTGTAGTTTCCTGATCAATGTGTCATGGTTAACGCAATCGAAGGCCTTGGACAAATCACAAAAAATACCTAAAGCATCCTGTGACCCTTCCCAGGCATTAAAAATGTTTTTAATCAACTCAACACCAGCTTCGGTTGTCGAGCGTCACATAAATGCAAATGCTGTAAAGGCATTTTTTCTGAAACCGTGAACTATTCAGAATTGTAATAAAACAAACCTTACCTTACCTGTTGGGCTCTATACGATGGCATGTAAAAATTACTTGAAAAGTTTACGATTTCAGTTAAAATGTTTTCATGTCAAATGAAGCTATGATATGTGATATTATGGAAAATGAATATAGCCAGTGACCATTATAGCAAATGAAACTATGAAATATGAAGGATCTCCTTTTTTCCACCTGCTACGATTCTGACAGATCTCTTTTGCTTCTTCCACATTCATCCATCGAGTCATACATGTCCGTCGGTTTTGGATACTTAAGATTTGGCCTCTTTCCAATATATCTCCGATTTCATTCAAAAAAGTACGTCTAAGGTGGCCCCTTCTAACCCTTACACTCACTTTCGCTCTGTATATCTGTTTCGACAATCTTTCATCCATCTCCTCTTATATAATATTATAATCATGTTATGGCATGACATGTGTTTGTTTTATTTCTATTAAAACTGCACCGAGCATACACTTACGTCCAGTACGTCGCTCTCATTCTTAATATTTTCCTAATTTGAAGAGGGACACTAGTATTTCAACTGAATACACACCCTATAAAAGATATATACCTTCACGCCTGTAATCCCAGGGTAGGATAGGCAGAGCAATTGATAATTGATATTGTCTTATTTAGGATTTCGTATCCAAAGGGTAAGAAGAGTCTGTCTGTATTTTTATTTTACGCTATAACAACAAATACCTAATAAAAATAAAATAAAAGAGGATAAAGGGGCCCATACAAATATAGTACGGAACCCATCTTGTGCTTGTGATTTTGTAACTGAAACGAGCTTCACATAATGTTTGAAAATAATATACTTGCTAGCTAACCAATAACTCTGATATCTTAATGAATCAAAGCGCAATACAGGAATTATATTGTTGCTTTAGGCAACGGAATTATTAACAGACAAAATAGTGAATAAGGATTAAGCAAAACAAAGAACCGGTGACAGTTACTATAAATATTTCAACGGGTATACTTACAATATGATTATTTTATGACTAGTAAAACTGATGTCATACTCGCGGCGTGCACTGCGCCTAGCAATACGTAACACTTACTTCATGACATCACATTCGCGTTTATTTTTAGGGAGCGCTCAGCCTCAAAATAATTCACTTCTACTCTACGTATCTGCGACTTACACGCGTTACACAATTGATTAAATCATTTTTAGTCACTAATTTGATCCTATTTCAACTAAATATTTGTTTGAATAGGAATGATACATATCTCATACTTCTATCAATTATCATCCTTACTAAGATATGGTAATTATCAAAAAAACCGACATCTCAATAAAATAACACATTTAATTTTACAATTTATAATACTTGGCAATAGTATAGTTTCCGGTATATTCTAAGGGCTAAAAGCCATAAAATGAATACTTACTTTTAAACAGCGTAACTACCAGAACTACAACAGCCAAAAGCATCTTTAATAGTTCTTTAAATATGGTTCAAAATCAAATAAAAGTGCATTCCGCAGTGAGAAAACAACTGGTTTTCGCCGTTAGGGCTGCCGCATATTTAGTATAGATGAATTATCGAGAACATGGAATTGCATTTGTAGTGGTTGTACCGTTTGCAACAAAAGGAGAATAATTTTCTCTTAATTTAATAAAATTACATACCCTTCAGGAATGTAATAAGTAGTAGTCCTCTGTTTTTTGCTTTTAGTCGCTATCATGTTCCCTTCGTTCGGTTAAAGACAGATTCTGGTTATGGCAGATTCTTATTATTCATTTATCATTTTTGCAACGCTTTGTGGAGATACAGCAAAAAAATTGGATACACAACAACGAATGAGGGTTACAAATTTACGCGATTGTACACCTTGCTGGCCCTGTTAGATCCAAAGTTCATACCGGAAAGCTATTTGTCAATTCGTGAGGAAGTGATTGACTGAGAGGAATTCTCAAAATTCGACAGTTATTTCGTAAAGCACTGGATGAACTTAATTACGTGTGAAACATTTAGCTGCTACCGGGAAAACGTAAGAACTACAAACTCGATCGAAGGTTGGCATTGTCGCATAAATGCAAGATTCCCGAAGAAGCCCACCATTTACTATTTCATACAACTGTTGAAAAAAGAATCCCCAGTGCAAGATAGAAAAATTAAACAATTACATTCTTCTTCCGGGTTAAGCTGTGGTCAACGAAGAACTAAAAAGTTAATCGAAAAAAACAAATCCATTAACGAAATAATTACAAATCTCGAAGACAGCAAAATCTCAAATTTGGAACTAAATTAGCATCTTTAAAAATATATAAGAAGTGATATATATTCGTGTATTTATATATTCGTATTACTAATAAATATATTTTAACAATTTTATGATGACTGTACTTCTGCCCTAACATGAATCTGCCTTAAATAGAATCTGCCATAATAAGAATCTGCCATAACCAGAATCTGTCCTTAACCGAACGAAGGTCTTGTTCTTCATCTGAGCTGTCACAAGTATTGATACTAAGATTGTTTGAATTCGATCCATTTCCCCTTCCTGACATAGACATTTATTTTCTTCACTTTCGACATGGCGACAAATATTTTCCCAGTCCGGGCTGACACAAAATTATTCTGATAATTGTGAGAATACAATATAATCAGACGTAAACATATATGCACAACGTAATTCATATTTACAATTTGACACTGACATTATTTTGGTATTTACTTCTTCAATATATAACAAACCTCTTTTTATGCTGATAGTACGAGAAAATAGAAAATTCAAATATAGATTGCCTGTAAACATACAATACTACTACATATGCAATTCTATGCTCTCGTTAATTTATCTATAGTACTCTTTCACCTTATTTATTACATTGAAACGAGTTCCAAAAATACCTTCCTTTGTAGGTACTCGACTGTACATTCATCGCCACTACGATTTACCGCAATAAAAGATAGTTACCTAAAATGTTACGATTATTTGCTATGGAAACACAACCTCTCTATAGCTATACCAGTAATGTTACGAGGGCATGATGATAAGTAACTAGCCTTACAATTAAATACTACAGTTAGTGTATTTTTATTATTATTGTTTTTCTACATAACTTCCAGTATGCTCCAACGCTGTTATACCCTCCATAAAATGGCTTTTCTCAAGGCCTGTAGAATACTCCTGTACAGCAGGTATGACCTCTTCATTTGTTTTAAATTTCTGTCCCCACAAAAAAGTATTGAGTTTGGGGAACAGACGGAAGTCTAACGGTGCAAGATCGGGTGAATGAGGTGGGTTGGGCAACAAATCATAATGCAATTCGTTTATTTCTATTCTATAATATTCTAAAAGAACGATGCTATCACTTTTCCAGCTGATTTCACGGCTTTAGCTTTCTTTGGAGCCGAGCACACGAAGTTTTTCCACTGTTTCGATTGCATTTTGGATTCTGGTGTACACCACTATACACCACTTTTTTTTTTTTTTTTTTTTTTAACGAGAAGTCACACAAGCACTCGGGCCACCTGATGGTAAGTGAAATCTGAGACCCATAGACATTTGAATTCTCAAGATTATAATCCTAAGACCTCAAATGCGCTGCCAACCCTGAGGACTAAGATGGAATGCCTCTATGCTAGTAATTTCACCGGTTGTCTTATCCCCACACCGGAACACAACAATGCGAACACTGTTGCTTGGCGGATGGTTAACCCACTACCACCCCCACTCAACCACTCAAGTTTCACCCGTTGTTACAAATCGTCGTAAGAACTCCAATTTATTTTTTTGAAAACGGTCCAAACATTGTTGTTAGTTTAGCATTCGAACTCTTTTGATCGAGTGTAAGTAATCGGGGCACCCAACGGGCGGACAGCTTTTTCATATTCAATTCTTCACTAAGTATATGATGTACCCGTTCTTTTGAAATACCTAATTAACCTAACCTAACCTGCGTTTTTGCTCGAAAGTGCAACTTCTGTACTTGTGATATTTATTACTTATTCTGTGCCGTGATACACACAATGTTTTTCATCACATTTGCAAGGAAACAAAAACAAAAAGACTACTCAAGAAAACAACAATCAAAAATGAATAGCACTCGACTCGCTATAAGAGATTGTTATTATTAATCTATTCAACTTTTTTCAATATAGTCTTCCACAGATAATGCTAAGAGCTGACATTAGTTTTCAAACTTGACAGGCCATACTCCCATACTGCCAGATTGTACCGATTTTCAGTATAAAACTTAATAAATATAGTTGCAAATGTCTCTGAAACAATAATCACTACATAGTATAAAACAAAGTCGCTTTTTCTGTCCCTATATCCCTATGTATGCTTAAATCTTTAAAACTACGAAACGGATTTTGATGCCTTTTTTTTAATAGATAGAGTGATTGAAGAGGAAGGTTTATATGTATAATACTTTAATCCAGAGCGAAGCGAGGGCGGGTCGCTAGTAAAATATAAATAAATGAGATGAGAAACGCTCAAAATGAATGCGCGCAGGGAACTACACTTAGCAACCCAGGTATTTTCAAATTATGCAAACCACAGTATTTGTTTGAATAATTTACATGGCCAAAAAATGAAGCGGCTCGTGGTCGAGGTGCAAGGAGCATGAGTGCAAATAAGTTAAATATTCCGAAGCATAAATCCATCGGGTTTAGGGGTGCTTTCGCTATCGCTTGGCCAAGATCTGGAATGACCCCCCCCCCCTACGTTTAAATGTGTCCCTTTCGGTTTTCAGAAAGAAACTTCAAGAGCTACTTTTTAACAATCAACTGTCTAAGAGTATTTAAAGTGCTTTAAGTGTGACCCATGGAATTTTCCAAACGGCGCCCAGCTGGGTCACATTACCAAAACGTAATATCTAGAATATCAGTGACATTAAACTTGAACCTTAATATTATGCCGATACCGTTTGTTTTTCAATTTGAATGTTGTAGTGGTGCTAACTCGGTAGCTTCGGCTTAGCGATAAAAAAAAATGGCCTTTGTTTGAAAGATTAGGGCTCTAGACTATACCTCAGATCATAGAAACAAGGGAGATATGTCATGAGTGCAAATTCATTCGTTACCCGGTGTCGCCACTTTTATAAATGTGTGCGGCTTACGCTTACACTCTATGAACTACTACTAAAACAACATTCTCATAATTGGTTAAAGTTTACGAACTTAAAACGTCGTAACATAATTTTGATAGTACCTAAGACAAAACTAAGCTTTATGTTATTTTAGTAAGGTCGAAAAATGCTGAATGGTCGCGTTTTTCCATCGTATTTCAGCTACTCAACGTAAGGTGGCGCTTACTAGTTAACTTAGCTGCCATCTAGCGACGACTAATAGCCTTGCTATTCAGCGCTAGATGGCACTAAGACAGTAATCCTTATGATCAGCATCTTAAAAGACTTAAGACTTCTATTGCAGTGACATCGAGTGATTGTTTTTACAAGCAGTGTGCGCCATTTTTCTGCTACTCAAGTAAGAACGTGACCATATCTGTTTCAAAATATATCAATAGCCATATAAAACTTGTTGGAAACGTTAGTATATTTGACGGTAGGTTATATTTTTTTTCTTTACTATCGGGGTAATAAAAATAATCATTTAAACTTTTTACAATTATTAATGTTAGAATAGAGTAATATTATTATAGAATGCTAACAAGTTTAGGAATTTGGCTCATGACATATTGTATTCTTTATTAAAAACAAAAAATATCTGTATACAATTCATTTCGATACGTGTAACAGTTTCCGAGATATTAAATTTTTAACTTGGCGTAAGATATTGCGCGCCCAGCGTTCAGGGATTATGTATGACATCATTTACTAGTAGCGATGCGCGTTCCTAAACGATTCAATAAGCTCACATCATGGCTGTTTCTTTTAACCGAAATAGGTAGCCAGTTGAGATTTACTACTTAAATTCTATCGAGCAAAATAATTAAATAAAAAATAAATCTAATTATTTGTCACGAATAAAGGACAATGGACAAATTTGTATGGGCACTGTCCCCCCCACCAACAGTAACGGGATGCATGTCTATATGTTTATAAGGACCCAAAAAAAGACAAAATACTTATTTTAGTAGCAAAATCAATGGGATTTTTTTAATGAAAACAAGGGCCAAATAAGGCAAATCATCCATATATGTGTTCATTTTCAAACAAATTCCATACGATACGATTATGGTTTTCCAAGAAAACCCCATACATCTGGTGATCGTCTCCATAGTAAAAATACATAATGTTGCTGAGATCTATTAAATGAGACATGTTTCATTTCTGTTGGTGGGGGGGGGACATTTCTGCCCATTGTCCTTTGAATTTGAATCCCAAATACAAGCAACTTGAAAATCCCATTCTTAAACCAATTTTACAATCTTCTTCTTTATGCTTCTTATTAAGATATTAAATTAAAATTGGATGATATTAAATGCTCATGGTTTACTAACAAATCAGATAAAACTGCTATATTTATGAAAAAAAAAGACCTCGATGTGATATACAGACGGATAGACAGACAACATGTGTATAATCGAATCAATGGATAAATATGCAATACAGTTGAACAGAATCCAGATTTGAATAAATATTTACAACCGAAATTTAGGAAATGCACTTACAGTGTAAACTTTATATACTAAGGTGTACGTGAAGATTTGTAAAAACTATTTTCCTCGTGTTTTATGCGTGTTATGGCGATAAATAAGTTAAACTATTCAAACGTTCAATTCTATTGATCTCTGAAGAACAAGCCATTTATCGATAGTCGATAGAAATCACGTCCACGTCCTTACGCTAGGAAACCCATACAAATATTAATATTCATTTAAAATAGAAATAATGCTTGAAAATTTACTTTACCGGTCGTATGTTATGCCCTAAATTTTGAATTTACGTTTTTATTTTATTTTTGCATACTTTAACGCTAAAATCAGTCATTTTAAAATTTAAACGGAGCTCGAGTATTGACATCGATCGGTGGGCGACTGAGGCGACGTTTGCTTGAGCCGATATATCCAGTTTGACCATATCGAGGCGTCACGAACCACACCCCCATACCATATGTCCCTTGTTTCTATGATGATCTGAGGACTTTACCGTTTGTTTTTCAATATGAATGTTGTAGTGGCACGTGCTAACTAGACGGCTTCTTCTTTGGGATAATAGAAACAATGGCCTTTGTTTGAAAGATTAAGGCTCGAAGCGAAAAATTCACCTGAGAAGATTCATACTATAGTTCATAGCTAATTTTAATAAATTCTAGAAAGAAACTCTTTCACCGCCGTATTATCTAAGCTAACTATTATCTTGTTGTTTAAATGGGCCGAATATAAATACTCTGGCGACACGGTGTGACGTCTAGACTCGACCTACTAGCTCAATTTCTTCAGGAAGTTCCCGACCAAATGTCACGGTGCAGTGGTACATTTCTAAATATACATTTCTCAAGAGCCTTAAGAGTAAAGACGGTAACCAGTATCGTTAGGGATCTGTTAGTGAAATTTCCACATGATTTATTGATGTGGCACTCATTATTCATAGCGATAACTGTAACTGTAAGTTGGCCAAGATTTTCTTTTATGAATAGGTAAATAAATAAACATGAAAGACCGCGTTTGCGATTATGGTAGCACAAACGTTGTCACAGTGCTTCAAAATGTGTTAAAATATAGAGGGTAAATACTAAATCATTTTGATGAACTGCCTCTGAGGGTGATGTTCAGAATCATTCAAAAAAAACGATGAAAATCGAAAAGGCAGATATCCAGCCCTCTGATATTCCAAAGGCACGCCATCTGGTTTTTGATCATCAAAGATTTTTTTTGGAAAATAATGTTCTACGTACGTTTACTGCCATCCCGCGCAGGTATAAAATAATACGAGAAAGTAAATAATACTTTGACTTCCCTCTATATGAGAGAAGTAAGTAAGAACTGCATACAGGGAGGCTGCTTTTTACAACATTTGAATTTCCCTGACTTTTCCCGGTTTTCAAGGCAATTATTCAAGTTTTTCCCTGACCAAAATTAGAGCGTTGTCTATTAACAGCGCTTCATAAACGTAAAAAAAAGCTGTACTATATTATGCGCACATGTCTGCCTCTTGGACTGTTTGGATTTCCTATTTAAACCAAGAAAAGCGGGATGGTTGGTTCTAAATGATGCGGTTTGTTGATTGGCTGACACGATTGGCCACAAAAGTCTCCCATTTGGATGGACAAAACTTAATCCAAGTCAATGCCACACTTGAGTCAGACCATGCCAAGATTTCACTGCCTGAATGGAAGGGCTTTAGCGCCTCTACGACGGACGCCATTAGACCCCAAAGGAGAACCGCCGCCAATAACTCGAGGCGCGGTATCGATAACCTCCGAAGAGGTGCCACTTTAGATTTGGCACAAACTAATTGCAGAGAGACAATTCCATGTTTGTCGACTGTCCGGCAATAAGAGACCGCACAAAATCCACGTTCTGATGCGTCGCAGAACCTGTGAAGCTGTAAGACGACATATTCCTTCCCCATACGGCGAGGTACAGCCATAGAGCTCAGCGACGACAGTTGAGCCTCAAGCGTTTGCCATTCAAGGCCAATGTTGTGCGAAGCGTCGTCATCCCAGGCGACGCCGGATACCCATAGCGACTGCATTCAATATTTGGCGAAAAATATTACAGGCGACAGAAGACCTATAGGGTCAAATATCCTGGCAATCTCCGAGAGAATGGTGCTCTTACTGCATTGACGATCCTCGATAGAAACCTTAAAGGTAAAATTGACAGTGTGCGGCAACCTCAACAGACCAAGTATCTTGAGGGACACGTCGCCAAAGGCATCAAACTCGCGGAAAGCCTCAGAGTAAAGATCTTCTGGGGGCAAACCGTCGAAGAACCCTTGGTGGTTTGATGTCTTAGATCTTAGTTCAAACTATTTACCTAGTTTTCGTCGTATTTTAACTAATAAGTTTGGTATATCGATAGTAATTTCGAAAATACTGTGTATTATGGTGCGAGGAATGTTAGTTTCAGCCGCGTAAGCAACCGGAGGTTCGTTACCAATTAGGTAGGTTTAGGTTAGGTTAGTGTTGCAGCAGGCCCGGAGGGCCACACCATCCAGAAATAAGAGTTTTGGAATAAGTCGCAACTGGTTACGAACCTCCGGTTACGTACGCGACCAACGGGGGAATGTTTAGTATCCGCTTAGTTTATATTGTTTGACATGGTAACATGCCACATAATGTCAGTTGAACTATCAGTCATATCGTACCGCTCCTTCCGTTTCGAGATCGCGCGCGTGCCGCCACGTAAAAGTGTCGGTTATAGTATTTTTAAACGTTTGGTTATTAATTCGTGGCGGTACCACCTCCAATACCTTGGACAGTCAGAGGGAAGCTTTGCTGATGCTGATGATCAAGCTGCAGGTAGAACAGGAGCATCGGTAAGAATTTAGTACTTAAGCTCGGGGCCTGGAGAGCCTGCACTTGAAAACAGTAAGGTTTCACAGCTACACTGCATGAGGTAAGTGTTCTCTTGATTATTCAAGGTATTCAACATTTAATATTGTTTTTTTCGTTTATCTATCTTGTCGTGTGCCATTAAAAAATATCGCAATACAGTCCATTCACAACATGAACCCATTAACCCCCTAGAAGCTCAATATCTTAAAAAGGGCTAAACCGATTTTGATAATATATGTCTAAGAACCACCGCTAGAAAACTTGCTTACAAATAAAAAAAAACGCATCCATTTAAGAGCTTTTAAAGTACGTTTGATTCCTACCCACTAAGTTTGTATAAGAATTAGTATTGATTGTTATTCTAAGCGCCAGTAATATTTCCTACTTAATATTGTGTATGCCAGAATTGAATGATATTATTATTATTATAATAAATATAAATGTTCTCATATAAGTGAATTAATGTAATTATTTTTGAGAAATAAAGATCTCTCTAAACCTAAGAGCTACGGTGCCACAGACAGACGCACACACACATACACACACACACACTTACAAAACAAACTTATAACACCCCTCTTTTTGCGTCGATGGTTAAAAAATAGCTATTTTCAATTTTAAGTAAGGTCACCTAGTTATTACAACAACGATTAGTAAAGTAACGATTCATTTAACTGTTAAATTTCAAAACTAATCTGCAATTAGTTATTATTTATTATTCATTAATAGAATCCCTAAATTAGGATACTGACAAGAATGAAGCGAGATGGCAAATATCAAAATTTTAGTCAGTTACCTTTAAAAACGTTTATCTTAAAAAACGTGAGACTCGTACTAGACTTAAGTTACGCTACGCTGTTAAGAAAGGGCAAAGACTCGTTCGCTCGTCTCGGCCGCACTACAATTTGTGCATTAAAGATTTAAGACCGGGCTCAAAGGCGCCTCAGTGTGCGTGCGTCTTGTAATTTGGACGTGTATCCGAGCGTGCCGCGGGCTGAACGACAAGTTCTAACTTGTCTGTGGGCACGGAGCGTACAAATTTAATAAAGTTGCTGAGCCGTTCTACCACCGAGGCGATTTCTTTGTCTTTTTGTTTATGATTAGGTGAGAGTCATTCCATATGAAAACGTCTGAAGCGGTGTGCTGGCTAATTTTAAATTTTCTTGAAAAAAATCAGGAATGTATTTTGGGGCACGAAATAACTACATCCATGGGATTTTTATTTTTCAGATTTTTTTTTTACGATTTGCACTCATTGGAAGTTTGATAAGGTGTCATATTCTTACTCCTATAAACTAGGTTCAAACTCTGCTTAGAAACTTTTGCTAACAATTATGTTTATTTTAAATTGTAGCTTACTAACCACCGTTTCCACAATGATTAATAATATCTAATCAGTATGCTCCAGAACTGGGTTCCGGGACACTGAACATTTGTATAAATATGTTAATTTTCGGAGTTTTCAGACTACAATTCTGACTTTCCTATTAGACCGAACACTTAGCTTTTTGTCTGGTTGTTAGAACATGACATTTTAAACAACTGATGTCAATTTAAAGTTCTCAAAGTGTATTTTAGGTATAGATAAAACATATCGAAATTTCGAAAAAATCAAAACATGGCCACTTTGGCTGCTGAAAAATAGTGTAGTGTATAGTGTGAATAAAATTTTGAATTTACCATCAAATGATAGATCATAAACTTAAATTTACATGGCATCTAGATTTTATACCGGTTTTTTTGCTAGGTAAGAAGTTATGATTTTTTGAGTACCGTAAATATTTGCACAACAATATTAATACAAAAATTCAAGAAGAAGTGCAATCATTTCATTGGACGAATGATCAGCTACTTTGCACCCATTCGTGATGTATTTAAAAAAAAACGGTGTAACTTAATGCAAAACATTTTGCGCTATCAGTGATCATTTGACATTTTATGCATTTTATGCATTCCAAAAGGTTTTCGTTGAATATATTAAAGGAATCAATCCTTTAATGACAACCATTCATTACTTTAGTGACGGAGCCGCATCGCAGTATAAAAATAAAAAGAATATGGCGAATTTGTGTTACCATGATGAAGATTTTGGACTACAGGCAGACTGGAACTTTTTTGCAACTGCACATGGGAAAAGCCCGTGTGATGGTGCAGGAGGAACCATCAAAAGAATAATCCGGAAAGCTAGTTTACAAAGAACAGCGGAAAGTCACATATTAACCCCTCAAGCAATGTTCGACTTTTGTACGGAGCGGATACCTGGCATTACATTCTTTTTCGTGCCAAAAGCAGATGTCGAAGCTTCAGAATCGAGGTTAACAGGGAGATTTGAGAATTTACTCACGATTAAAAGTACTAGATCATATCATCATTTCGAACGTCTGTCGTCCGACACCTTAAAAGCTCGTAAATATTCAACTGCACAATCTTTTGAAGTTGTGAAAGTCAGGAGGCAGGTCTGCAAACGTAAAAGTTAAATATTTTTTCTTATTATAGTGATGATTTTCATATAATTAAGAAATAAATAATATTTAGGTGTGGTTTTATTAAGTATCTGAGTTTTGCATAATTTAAGAATTGCAAAAAATCATAACTTCTTACCTAGCAAAAAAACCGCTTAACATCTAGTTACTGTGTAAATTTGAGAATATGTTCTATCATTTGGTGGTAAATTCAAATTTTTATTTACACTGAAACCTGGACTTTTCAGCGACCAAAATGGACACGTTTCGATTTTTTCAAAATTTCAATGCATGTTTTTTATACCATATAATACAATTTGATATCTAAAATGGATGTGAGTAGTAACAATTGAAGTGTTCTTGAAGCTGTGATATAAATATGATTCCCAGGTCTAATACAAAAGTCAGTAATCCAAGCCGAAAATCACGAAAATGAGTAAATTAATGTAATTTTTAGTGACACAGTATTTTATGCTATCAAAGTATTTGGATGAAAAGTTATAAAGCAATCGAATACTGTGTTTATTGGGAGTGTTATATAAATTAACACCGTCTCTATACGTAACTTCTGAACAAAGTTTCAGCATAATTTGTGAGAGTAGAAAAATGGCAGCATTTTGTACTTTGGACGGGTGCTGATAGAAAGATAAGTATTTAAAAAAATTAACGACAACGGTTTTTGTGCTTAAATGCCTCACGGTACATCCTCATTTTTTTTTATTGAAATCTGTGACCACGCCGGCAACAAAAATAATTCGTTTCAGCCGTTTTCATATGGAATGACTAGTGAGTTATGAATACTTATGAATAATGATAAACGCAGCCGCGGCTATCATCGTGTCCGACACCATTTACAAATGTCGGCTCGCGGCGAGCACGCTGCCTTACCCGCTCATGTTTATGTGCAACAATTTGGCTCGCGAGCAGCTCGCCACGCGGGGCGAGCATGCCTAAACTCTCTTTAAGGCTGAGCCGCTCAGGGGTGATTCTCTTAACACAGCGCTGCGTCGAACGCAAAGGTGAACGTAAAGATCCGCTAGGCGACAGAGCTCTGCTGCCTAATTAAGAAGGCACGCGTTAAAATGTGTTTTGTACGCTGCGACGGGACTACTTAAACTTGCCGGATAAATGTCCACAGATTCATACACAGCTTTAGGATGGAGCCTGTGACAGCTCATTTAAACACATACCGTGAAACCTGGCGACTTTGCCAAAGGATGTTAGCTTTGCCACCTATTGTGTGCTATCACAAATCCTGATTCACAATAAAATTGGTAATGTATTTTAGTCTGTAGGTACCTATCCTGGTAGGAAAATTAAATTATCGGTCTTTGCCAGTCATTTTTAGATCCGAATTAGGTACGCGGTACTAAGAATCGTCAATGTCGGTGCTCCGAAACTTTTGAATATTTGTGTGCTTTAAATTGGATCCAGGAATAGATATTTTGTTGATAGTGTTATTTTTATAGTTAGAGTGAAAATAATAATTTATAAATAGTGTAGAGTTTTATTTGTGTCTTTAAATTTCGTTGGTAAAGCTACCATACCAGGTTCACCAATAAGCGATGGCACTGTTGGCAGGTTTGCCATGTTTTAGGATGGCCTAGCGTTGTCAATTTCAGGAATCACACTTTCATTGCCAAGAACCTGCTAGGTGGGCGTTCCGAGACTTTGCTCACATGCCGCACAACCCACCTAGTGGGCGCAGTGCTCCGCGTCGCTCAGGGTTGAACATTTTGACCGACGATATACGAGTAAAATGGTAATTAAAAAGCAGAGGTTTTCAGGAGAGCGAAATAACGAAATTTGCAAGTTCAACCCGCATTGGCTCATTAGTTCATATTTTCGCTCAAATGTATGTATATTGTTTCTTAGAATTTGATGCTTTTTAATACTGTATTTTTTTTTGGACAGTTTAATTTAAATTTTAGATCGAGTTACGAACGCGTATTTTTTCCTTATCGACTATATCGAGTAATACCGTATATCATAATACCATTTTACAACTGTAAGTTTTGCCATTATTGGTTACGCCAATATTATCGTATATAAAGAAACCGTACAACTACCAACAAATTTGCGACTTTAATTGTATTTTAAGACTTGAAAAATTGTTTTCGGGATAGAAAATATAAATCTTAAGGCCTAGGGCCTTTTTATTAAAAAGATAAGGTAATTTTACCTAATATCTACCATAAATAAGTTTCTAATTTTTTCTGTAACGTAGGTACTCTAGCGATTTTTACCTAAATATATAAAGTATTTAACTATTTACTAACAAGACCAGAATAACTTTTAATCCTAAATTAATCCTCTATTAGTGTTAGTAGACACTCTTAACTGTGCATTTAAAAACGAACATAAACCTTATCGCAACGTATTAAAGTCTATGGGTTGTCAGTTAACAGTGTCTTCGTTTGTACTTATGGTTACCTTACTTCTTCCACCACTCTGGTTCATAACCAGTTTCACTAAAGGTTTTCCACGTTTCATTACCTATGTAAGCCTTTCACTGTCTGAACAACAGGGTCACCCTAGTTCAGGTACATGTGTAATAATACTAATAATATTAGTTCTACGAGGGCTGCACTGAAAGTTTCGGGAATCTAATACTTGAAACGTATTTTTGACACATATCATACCTTTTTATCATCTCTAAAGTTTCATTATTTTAACACACTGGCCACATAGAGAAAAATTTAGCAGTCCCTTAATAATGTAATACTAATACTCTCCTCTATTCCCCTACAATAAGAACGCCTTTAAGAGGATAGTTCGTTACGTTTGTCAATAAGAAATATACTTATGTTATTCATTTTCCTGTGATTAGTAATACAACAAATAAAGAGTTGTTAACGTTGTGTTTCATTAAAATAGCATAGGTACCTACTTGGCTCCGCGACGCTCGCTAAATGACTAGGGGGCGAGCAAGCAAGTCTGGTCATCTCACACTCCTCGCGAGCGAAGCGAGCGAGGGGGGGTGGGGGTGCCTACCCCCCGTTCTTTAAGCCGGTATCTATCGCTGCCAGGTCTGGGGTGCGATCTGTGCCATCATGGCTCACGAACAAGAAAAACCAAAACGCCGCCCCACCTCTACGCCTCCTACCTACCCGCCTACCTGTGTATTTACCATAGTACTGGGTTTTAATTACGGAGAACAGCCGTAGCCCTCTACCCTATACGAGGGCTGCACTGAAAGTTTCGGGAATCGAATACTTAGAAACATATTTTTGACACATATCATACCTTTTTATAATCTCTAAAGTTTCATTATTTTAACACACTGGCCACATAGAAAAAAAAAGCGATGGTTCGGTTTCAATTGTTTTTTGAAGTCGAGTCACTGCTGAAAATGGAATTGTCCCGTGAAAATTTAAGAGCTATGATTTATTACGACTTTTAAAGTGGATTATCACAAAAACAATGTGAAGACCGGATGATTGTTGCTTTTAGTAATGAAGCACCTTCAAAACAATATACAGGTGGTATGCAGAATTTCAACGTGGCCGTCTATCCCTCACGGACGACGTGCGTGAAGGTCGACCAAAATCGGCAGTCACGCAAGAAAACGTCAATGCTGTGCGTCAGCTGATAAAGGAAGACCGACATGTGTCATATCGGGAGATTCAAGAGTGTTTAGGCATTGGAATGAGTCAGATACAAATCATTTTACAGGAACAATTAAGCGTGCGCAAGTTGTTTTCCCGTTGGATCCCTCACTTATTGTCTGAGGAGCAGAAAACGACTCGTGTCAATTGGTGCCTCAGAACTTTGAATAAATTCAACGGAGGAAGCTCAAATGCAGTTTTTAGCATTGTATCCGGTGACGAGTGTTGGATATATGCATATGAGCCTGAAATTAAAAACCAATCTCGAGTATGGGTCTACGAAGATGCGCTCAAGCCGACAAAAGTTATTCGTTCTCGCAGCACGGCCAAAAAGATGGTGGCTACGTTTGTCTCCAAATCGGGTCACGTGGCTACTATTCCTCTTGAAGATCGTAGAACGGTCAATGCCGATTGGTACACCACTATTTTTTTGCCGGGTATCTTTGCTGAACTCCGAAAAAAAAACCCTAGTCGCCGCATTATCCTTCACCACGACAATGCCAGCCCTCACACCGCTCGGAAAACAACTGAGTACCTGGACGGTGAAAAAGTCGAATTACTGGACCATCCTCCATACAGCCCCGACTTAAGCCCCAATGACTTTTTCACATTCCCCAAAATTAAGGATAGGTTGCGTGGTCAGCGGTTTCAGACGCCGGAAGCAGCAGTGGAGGCTTTTAAAATGGCCATTTTGTCGACCCCTACTTCAGACTTCAATAAGTGCTTTAATGACTGGTTTGATCGCATGGAAAAGTGCATAAAATATAAAGGAGAATACTTTGAAAACAATAAAAATACTTTTATTCAATTTAACTGCATATTTTTTTCTATTCCCGAAACTTTCAGTTTGACCCTCGTATGTAAACAATATCATTGTTTTTATTTATAAAGTTATCTAGTTATATGTATCGTTTGATGGTAAGATAAATAAATTGCTTGTTGATTTTTACCTTTTCGAGCAACTTCAAAATCATGTCTGGCGGGTGCCCGCACTTGTGCAGTGCAATTACAGCTACACGATTCTTTTATTTAAACCCCAATTCATTGTAAATAAGAAAAGATTTTGGGTCATATGCAGTATAGAATTATAGCTAATATTGTACCTACATGAGACATACAGCTAGGTGCAAAACTGAGTCAATATTAGCACCTTAGTACAATTTTAATAAGTCTATAACAATCAAAGCTTTTTTCAAATCCTTAAGAGTGCGCCGAGGCAACGATACGTAATTACGAAAAAAATGCGTTCGTTTGATCGCCTGCTGCATTGTTTTTACTGAAGCTTTAGTTATGCAATTCATATGTAAGATATTTAAGGAATCACTCTATATATCATATACTTTAGAAACACGATTACTTGTACTTCCCTCGATAGAAAAAACATCCAAAGATACCTCTACATAACAAAATAAACACTTAGTACGGCGTAATTACTTCACGGAAGATCATCAGTTTTGGATTTACAACAAAACTACACGTCTTCTATATATTCTACACTTTAGATTTGTTTTTATTTTACTAATATGAAGGAAATACCTAAATTCGCACGCGTTTCGTCCATTTTAGCCAGAGCCGTCACGTTTCCCCCATGTCCGCATTAGTCAGGCTTCGGCCGTCGGAGGTGGAGGCTGTGTCGCTTGTTGATTGGTTGCGTTTATCGCGATTTTTGTGATTATTCACTTTATTTTAAATGGGGAACAAACACAACCAAGAAAGGAAGAGAAGGGGTTGGCAAAAGCACAATGCTAAACGCTTGCGTGAAGAAATGAAGTTAGTTAAAATCGTAAACCTACTGATAGTGGAGTAGTTCTAAGAAACCTGATTTGACAGTTGTCAAAATGCCACGCTAAGGGAGGAGAAAATAAATCGGTAGCAACATAGACTGATTTTCGAGATGTATCGATTTGTATTACTAAGACTTTGTAATCGTTTAGTTGTAGTCTTGATGTTTTGGGCCAAAATTGGTTTATTTACACAAGTAATTTTAAACAACACGCGAAGTTCTTTCAATTAGTAGGTAGGTATAGTGATGTGCCGGCGGTAACTTACTCGTTACCAGTATAATACCATTTCGTAAAATACTCAGTAAATTACCAATGCTACCGGTAATATTACCAGAAGCGGACATAGAAATCGATTTTTTCTGTTTTGTTTTCTTTATTCATTTTACTTTATTAATTATAATTAAAAAGTTACTATACTCTTACTAACTATGAATTATTTCTGTAACTCATTGGATCTTCCGTCTCTTTTACTCATTGTATTGTAATTTGTACCTTATCAGTTCGGCAATGTCACGACGGTTAGTTTAGCTTTGTCCGTGGTACGTGGCGTTATGATAAACAATCTTCACAGAGTATAGCTACTCTGTGAAGATTGTTTACCTATCATAACGCCAAAGTTGATTTCTACATCTTTTTTACTTAGTTATGTAATGTGCAGCTTTTAAACATACATAAAAATTTTACAAAACAAGAAATGAATAAAAATAAAAATAAGGTATTTTTAGATGATTTGTGATACGAATATAAACCTGTGATGATTATTTTATAGTTTGTTTATAATTGTTAAGATTTATGATTGTTAATATCTCATTTTTAAGATATATTATACACATATTTTTACTAGTTATACACATACCTACACACTTTTTTTCATGTATACACAAACGTACCTAGGGTGATCGAACCAGTAATGGACAAGGTCCAATGATCCATCATTCAATCAAGTGTCCACACTTGACTCTTATTTTACAGACAATAAAGGTTATTCATTTGTTTTGCAACAATCAATTTATAACCTTATGATCTTCGAATTAAGAGTAAAGTGTCCATTATTGGTGCCTGTCAGCTCAAAGTGTCCAACACTGGTGCGATCACCCTATTTAAGTGTTTTAGAAAACTTAACATAAATTACTAGTCGTTGTTCAGTCGTAGACGTATTGGTAAGAAATTGTGTGATTTGTTTTAGTTAAATAATCATCAGGACTGTAATTATCATTTATTTAAAGCATATATTTTTATTAATATTTCTTTTATTTTATACTTACTTCGTTATCCGGTTTTCACATGATAAATATGTATGAAGTATAAATATGAGAGAGTAATATTCCCGGTAACATTGGTAAAATAATCGGAAATATTGAGTATTTTACTAGTAACATAGGTAATATACTAAACGACTGAACCCATCTAATCATTTTTAGTTTAAAAGTGTCCGTCTGGTGCTAAAATAGTATAAACATGTATAAAAACACATGGTTTTATATACGAAATTTGAATGTTACCGCATATTACCGTTTTTTGGTAATGTTTCTGGTAGCGTTACTGGTAAAATACCCGCTTGGAGTAAGTTACTGGTAACGGCACATCACTAGGTAGGTATATAAAAAATACACTTTTATGGTGAATATTTACCAAGATATAAAAATAGTTTAGCTAAAAAAACACATTTACAGGCAAAACAAGCTTCTTAGAACGACCCGAGGTTTTTTTTACTATAATTAATTATATAATATTGTTACTTCTTGGGATGGTTTCAATATTTCTAGAGCAAGACATCTCCAGAAATCTGAATACAAAGAGAATACTCCGTAAGTATACTCAGTACCTAACAACTATATTTCAACAAATGAGTAAAATTGCAAAATTATTCATATTTTTTTATTTATAGGGTTAATGTTCCAGTTGTTGGCACTTCGCTACAAAGCGAAGAGTTAAGGTACCTAATGAACCGGTGAGGTATGCGTAAAAATAGTAAGAGGTGTATAGGAAAACATTTAAATAAATTTAGTATGAATTTTCACATTATCTTTATATTTTTTCAATTTACAGAGTAAATGAATTGGTTGACATCGATTATAAAATTTACCACACAATGGAATTGTAAGTCCCAAATACGAATTATTTTTATAGAATGAGGATTACAAAATTTCATCCAAAAACTAATTCTGTTAATAAATAAATTATAGTTAAATCAAAACGTTCTGTTTTATTACAGGATGCCAATGGACCAAATTTCTTGTCTTTCAGTGGATGGAGAAATAGACAATGACATTGCTTACTCACACAGACAAAATAATGCCGTGAAGTAAAATCCGATATTGATTATTGTTGTTTCTTATGTCCTAATATTTTTTTCTAAAGATACCTGCGTACATTATTCATTACATTATATACATACAAACATTAAGTAGGAACTTCTAAATATGTGATTGATACAGCAGCTTTAAGTTTTTAGTTTTTTAAAACATCAATTTAATTTTATACTTTATAGTGATCAGAATCAGACATTGAAGTTTTTGCGGAAATAATCATGGATAAACATTCGTACAAACTAAGATCCTTTTTTTTAAAGACTGTTAAAATACCAAAACCTTCTTCTATGTGAAACAAATGCTTTTCTGAAAACCGCATTAAAAACGGTTCAGCCAAACGTGAGATAATCGCGGACAAACATACATACATACATACAGGTCAAAATGAAATATTCCTTTTCTTTGAAGTCAGTTAAAAATAATATCTTGAAGAAAGGGTCCATGACTGGGATTTTTGCCCTACTCAGCCGTTCTTATTACTTTACATTAGGTATTCTATTCAGTTCACTTTATTTTGTGCTTAGAATATTGTCAATAAAGGTAATTAGGTTTTATTACATTTCAATATACAGTCACATTAAATCACGGGGTTGTTGAGCCACCATAGAACTCTGTCCTAATGAGTAATGACAGCGTCAAGTCACGCAAAAGAAATTATTTACGTCTAAATTTACCGTCAACTTTCTATGAAAGGGTTCTCCCGGTAACCTTCGGAGAGGGAAGATGGCCGATTGGAAGATGTACGGCTTTTACTTATGATTTATTCTCTTTAGCCGAACAATTTGCCCAATAAATATTATAAATAACTTAACACTAGCTAAATACACCTTAGATGTACAAACGACATTAATTAAAAATTATCTATCTATCTGTGAGTGGGTTCTAGAGTGGCTCAACAATCTCGTGATGTGACTGTACCTCATACAAGTAATTCAATCCTACCTTACCTACCGACAGTAAACAACAAATTTAAAAAAAAATGTAGACTGAAAAAAGTTTTTAACTTCTTATAGTCAATGTTTTAATAAAAGTATTCGGAATCGATTATGTTTTTTTATTTTGTAAACATTGGTAGCAACCTCCGCGCCTAGTGGATCGGCACACGGCTCGTCAGGCACGGCGCGCGGCCGGCGCATGGCTCCGGCTCGCTCCTTGCTGGTGTGCTATACGCACACATACACAGAGTGCATAAAATACCTAAAGTTAATGAGCGCAAAAAGCTCGGTGCCCCCTTAATACAGAATAGTACACCTTGAAGTTCGCAACTAAACTGCGAAACAAATGATATACTTGTCATTTATATTTGTTTAGTATCTTTTAACCAAAAACTTGTAAATCTCTATTTAGTTTTTTCTATTCCAACCCCAAATAAGAAAACTAGATAAAATAGGGAAATCCATCCTCTTCAAAATTAGGTATCAACTGCTTGAATCAGGGACGTATTTTTCTACTTATTGCAGATTTTTAATCCGCTACCATAGTGAACTAACAACTAGTTTGTATGGCTAATTTTGTAATATTGTACCTTCGATACTTGGATCCGTGTCCGGTTTTCTGTAGATTCATCGTTTAAATTGTTAACTTGTTGCGCATTTCTGATCATCTTGCCGGCGCGGTCCACCTGACGGTTATTGGGACTCGTTTGGTCATGGAATTATTCCTGAAATATGTTATTTAACTTAGTATATAAAACGTTCACAGCTTGACCGACTGACTTTGGGGACGTATATCTTCTTGAATATATGAACTCCGCGATGTCGCGGGCTTCCAGAGTGTTTACTTACATTTTTCCTTTTGATTCTTGCTACTTTTATGAATATTTCGTCATTTAAAACGGATTTTATTGTGCTTTTTGTTTATTTTCTTTCAACTGACAATATTGTTATTTTCATTGTCTTGACAACGGGCAGAGACAATATCTTAGGTTTTATACTGTAACATGGAGTTAATATGATTGTTTTCCATATAATTAACTCCTGGCATGTGTAATTTTGTAATTTTATAAACTTAGAACTTCCAAATTAAAAATATAGAACACCAGGGTATATAAAGGGTGGCTCAGACTAGAGCCATTCATTCTTTCTCCAGTTTCCGAGTTGAAACGATAGAAATCGGCCTTGTGCGGGGCCAAGTCAGGCCCCGCACCTCAAGAAGCCTCTATCCCCGCACCTCAAGAAGCCTCTATCTCCACACCTCGATCTCGTTCCTGCTTGCTCCGGGACCGTTACTATCTCCGCACTTCGATCTCGTTCCTGCTTGCTCCGGGACCGTTACTCGATCTCACGGACGGACCTCTACTCGGGCCTATCTGCTACCACACTTCTACGAAGAGGACCGTTGCTGCCATCGCTACGCACTACTGCGCAAGTGGTGTTCACTGGAGCTCTCTTCAATCGTCTACTTCACAGAAAAGAACTACTCTCTGCTATCTCCCTGGTGTCGTTGGGGACCTATTTACTTAGTTAGTAATTTTATACTAGTAATTCTGTGTAAAGCTAAACAAGTGCTCAATAAATAACCCTGACCCTGATCTAACTCTTTTATCTCTTTCAACCCTCTTTACGTACCTGGTCTTCCGAGCCTTCGGAAGGTCAGGTGCCTCAACAAATTTCCTCCGTCTGTTACCTGGTCTTCCGAACCTTCGAAAGACCACGTAACACGACAATTTGTCTCGGTGCAAAAGTGAACCGTGCGTCGAACTAATGTCGCCAATACCTACCACCAAAAACATGTCTGAGTTCAATTTCATACTTTTTTACTCATTTTAAAGAGGCTAAATTTCTTTAATTTTATCACGGCCCTTATTTGGGATTGCCATAGAGAGAATTATTGTATTAGACATATAAAAAAGTAAAATAAAACAATTTTTACATTAAAATTACTTAAAAACTGTAAATGACATGTAAATTATTTTTCTCAAAAATGACAGGAAAAGTTGACATTACTATCTATATATTGGGATGCGAAGTACATAGTTTACTGACAGATCTCAAATTTAAAAAAAAAAACATTGCGTGCTCGCTACACAAGCACGCAATGTTGCATACAAATTTCATTACCATCTAGTATCTAACTTTTTAAAAAGTGAAAACGGCCTTAATAAAATGAGGGCACAAGTCTTATTACATCCAAATTTTGTTCGGAATATAACTTTTTTATCTGTATCTCGAATAGCTTGAGTAGTTTTAAAAAAAAAGCTTGCGTTTCTCCTTGTCATAAACAAAAGACGGTAAAGAGTAGGTAATAATTTTTTCATGTGAAGCTTCTGTTTGTTTGCAATTAAAATGAGTTCAAGCGATGAAGAATTTAATTGTACGCCAAAAGAATTAAAAGAGGAAGCTAATTTTGCAAGAAGTAGCTTGTTTCCGGAGAAGTCGAAAGAAAAATACATAAAAGTATACGAAAACTTCATGAAATGGCGGGAGGAAAAGAAAGCTAATTCATTTTCAGAGAATATATTTTTAGCTTATTTTAACGAGCTTGCAAAAAGTAAAATGCCATCAACATTGTGGGCTACATACTCAATGATTAAATTCACCGTAAATATTAAACACAAAATTAACATAAAAAGCTTCTGTAATTTGACCGCATTCTTGAAAAGGCAGTCCGGCTTTAAGAGTAAAAAATCCAAAGTTTTTACCTCTGAACATATAAGGAAGTTTTTAAGTGAAGCCCCGGACGAAATATTTTTAGCTACAAAGGTAAACCAATAATAAAAAATCAAATTTATAAGAATATAATATATAACATACTTACATATTTTGTTAACGATTTATGATTTAGCTAAAGGGAAGTTATTATTTGTTGCAGGTGGCTCTTATTTTAGGTGTAAATGGTGGCTGTCGCACTGTAGAGCTGTACAATTTAACGTCTAAGGATGTTACGTATCACGATGATGTTATATTAGTAAAACTGCGAGACACTAAAACCAAAGTAGACAGGCTATTTGTTCTCCGGGATGAATACATTCCAATTATAAAAAAGTACGAAGCATTACGGCCTATTTCAACGAAGTGTGATAAATTCTTATTGCACTATAAAAATGGAAAATGTTACAATCAAGTTATTGGGAAACACAAAATGGGAAGTTTTCCTAAAGAAATCGCCAAATATTTAAATTTGCCTAATAGCGAAAATTACACAGGACATTGCTTTAGGCGTACGTCTGCGACACTATTGGCCGACTCCGGTGCAAATTTAATTACGCTGAAACGTCATGGAGGATGGAAATCTGATAAAGTTGCGGAGGGGTATATCGAGGAGTCCATAACAAATAAGACCCATATAACTGATATGATAAATGAAAGTATACAGTATAACAAAAACAAGAATGAACGGTTCATCTCTCCCCAAGAACTGAAGCCACAGCCATCTACTTCCGGTCATTTAAGCCCCAGGCCATCCACTTCGCGTACTAGCTATACTGTGCCAAGTCCGCCCCCGTCCCACCATGTAATCTCCGTGTCAAATACCCAAACGGAAGTTCAACAAAACAATATAAGCGTCCCTGGAGTCAACCTAACATTTAACAACTGCACTCTATCCAATGTAACGTTTCATACCAAATAAATAATATTGTCTGTATAGATTGTGTGGTATTTCTTTCCTTAATAAAGTACTTTACTCCAACATAATTTTATTCTTGCGATTTTTGAGAAAAGCACTATATATGCCTCGGCAGGAACGGCAATTGCGGGCCTCGTACTTTTAAACGGACTCGCAAGCTCGTCCGTTTAAACCAATCCTCGCCCCGCAATTGCCTACTTCCGTGCCTAGGCAATAATGTACTATAATAAGCTGCTATGTAGCAACTTCATGGAGTACTTGTCTGTATTAAACATTTAAAAATACCTACAATTATCATCAACTTATTCAGATCTAACTTTATCAAAAAAAGTGTAATTTGAAAAAAAATAAGTAAAGGCTATATAGCCGGGTTTCCATAGTAAGTCGGCCCTTACATCAAATGGGCTCGGGGATTTTTTTGTCAGTACCTCTTGTAATGAAGAATATTTTAGCCGAGTATGAACATCCTACTTGTAATAGTTTTTGAGTTACGATTTTTTCAAGTTTTTTTTTTAATGTTTGTTTTTTTTTGGACGTGTTCAAGCGATTTGTTTCAAATTTTGAAAATTAGCCACATATTTAGATAAGTTAATTTTCGTGACGAAATGGAAAAGTTAAAGTTTCTTAATTTTTGTCCTTAATATAGTAGGTACACTTTTTTGAAAACCGCCTATATTGACTCGGTTTTGCATCTAACTGTAAAACAAATACGAATTTACGAACTTTTTAGGACAAAATATGTTTTTGTTCAACTTGTCATAACAAAAGTACATTGTTGCCGAGAGTAGAAAGTACGCGATTTATGAACGAGTCACAGTTGAGGCTCTCTAGTGTACCAGTGTTAGCCTCTACTGCCCATCTGTCAAGCTGTATCTCACTCGCGATCATTAACCATAATAGATAGACAGTTTACTGAGTGTTTATTTCTATTGCCGCTAAAAAGAAATATTAAATATCCCATACAAAAAACCGGTCTTTGGCTCGATCTTAATTGCAAGGTGGTAAGGAATACTTAGTGCGCAAGACACTCATATGCTAGTTTTTAAAAATTCTACATGAGACACAAGGCTTGGATCAAGGCCATTCTGACAAAGTATGAAATAAAATAAATAAATAAATATTAGGGAACATTCTCACGCAAATTGACCTAGCTGCAATCTAAGCTAGAGCTAAGTCACTAGGTAGAGGTAAGTAAGTCCACTTATAACTTACAATAAGTGGACTTACTTACCTCTACCTAGTGACTTAACACTTACCCGTACCTCGTTTAATTTTATTTTTCTAGTGCAGTTATTTGTGTGGCAAGCACGACTTCAAGAGCCTTGGATGTTTTTTATGTATTTACTTAAGTATATACACCGTGTTTTTTTTGATTTACGATAACTTTAAGGGCACGTTCTTCAAGTCAAATTAAGCTAATTTCCCGAAGACAGACATATGATAACTCGTACGGTTATAAAGATATTCAATTATTAAAACTAATCAGTTAATCACGTTAAACTAATGTAAAAGGCTCTTAATTGATACCTAACAATTTTCTTTTAATTACCTATTATGAGTAAAGAGTTTTCAATTGTTAGGTTTATAGGTACAGTCAAGGTCATAAATATGTATACACTTTAGTACCTTGTCTATTTAACGTCATGTTTAAACTGTCATATGAAATTGTCACAGCGATTAAAGTGACAAGGTACTAAAGTGTATACATATTATTTATTACCTTGACTGTACAACACGAAGGTTAAAGAAAATAGGTATCTTATGTTACGTATATGAGTATTCACATGACATTAAATTGAATGAAATTCAAGTTGGTTTTCCTAGTCCTCAGTAACTGCTGTATTTTGAAAGCTGTCTCTTTTCATCAAAGAGGGTTAAACCGCCTATAACGACGCCCTATCTTCTATCTTGCTTTACGTTAATTCGCGAAGTCTTAGGAGGGCTAGTAAAACCTATTTACGAATAATCATAAACACACTAATGATTATGTCTATGATATTGAATACCTACGTGTCAATGTAAACTGACAATGTCAAGGAGATGTAAATCATATAAATAAAAAATGCCTCGTTTTAATTATCGTCCTGAGGAAGAAGCTGAAATGCACTTCATTTACGGCTTATGTGCATTCTTTGCCCGTGGTCCTACTGCGTAGTCCTACCAGTAGTACCACGGGCATTTTTTTTTGTCCGTAGTTCTATCAGTTGGACTACGGACAAGTAACATTGCCCGCAGTCCTACTGGTAGTACCACGGGCATTTTTTTTTGTCCGTAGTTCTATCAATAGGACTACGGACAAGTAATATTGCCCGCAGTTCAACTAGGAGTAATAAGACCACCTTTTTCCTAGTTCTACTGTATTTACCTTAAAGAGTATTTATTCTAAACATAAGATGTTTTATTTTGAATGATTAATAAATCATCGTATTGTCATATTGACGTTGGATTATTTTCCGTGTAAGTCTTGAAATAACTTGAAAAAACTTATTCCGGTAACCTTCGGGGAGGGAAGATGGCCGATTGAAAAATGCCCGGCTTTTACTTTTGATTTATTCTGTTTACTGATTTACTCTATTCACTTGACATTGGCGAAATCACTGTGTGGACCGCCATTTAATAAAAAAGAAGAAGAAGAACTGGAAGTCTCGCAATGGAATTTATAAAACGGAAGGGCGGTACTGTGCTGCTGTATGATGGACACCAGTATTATAAATTGAGGTCTTACAAAGAGAGGTCAGAAATTTGGAGGTGCTCCAATTATAGAAAAGAAAAATGTACGGGAACAGTCAAGATCAAGGTAACTCGTGTTGATATTTGTTTCTAAAAAAACTAAAAAAAAGATACCCTCGTCGTGTTTGGGCTCGACAGATTTGTCTTGACGAGTAGTTACCTACCGTCCACAAAAGAGCTTGTATTAAAAAGAATTGTTTAATTTTTAATATATGTCTGTTTGTTGTAGGATAATATTATACATAAATAGAAAATGCATAGGTGTCAACCAAATGAAGAAAAAAATGTTATTGATAAAACGTTCGCAAACTTAAAAGAAACTGTTATGAAGTCTGATCGACCAATACCACAGCTGTATAATGAAGCCATAGTAGAATTAGAAGATGCTGGCCTAAATTTTGTCCAGGAAATTCCTTCGCTGTCGAATACGCAACACTGTCTCTATACCAGAAGAAATAAGTCTATGTCTGTATCAAAAACTGTCTTTAAATACCTGGAAGAGGTAGAAATACCAGAAAATTTTTCATCATTCGTGTTAGCTGATTACGCATATGAAGGTTCGCGTATCCTTATATTTTGCTCATTAAAAAGTAAAGAGGCAGTTCCAAACATAAAAGAATATTTTGTAGACGGAACCTTCAAGAGCTGTCCGAAGCCTTTCGCTCAGTTATATACATTCCTCGGTGACGTGGGTAGTTCAATCGAGACCACAAAAGTGGTTCCACTAATCTACGCCTTATTACCAGATTAAACAGAAAAAACTTATAATATTTTATTTTCTCTCATAAAATCGCAACTGCCGCTTTGGACACCGGAAACTATCCATTGCGATTATGAGATAGGGGTAATAAATACCATCGTTGAAATATTTCCGGAATCACAAATTAAGGGTTGTTTCTATCATTGGACTCGAGCAATCTGGCGAAAGGCAAAATCTTTATGTGGTAACCTGAGTAAAGCTCAAAAACGGATTGTTTCTTTAACTGCAGCCCTGCCGTTGTTACCGCCAATATACGTCACCGAAGGGTGGAATGATATTAAACGTGAAAGTGAAACAACTGAAATGTCCACTTTTATAAAATATATAGACAAGTATTGGTTTAAAAAATCCATTGCTCAAATTTTAAGTGTTTTTGCACAACGTCATAGAACAAACAATGCCATCGAGGGATGACACTCGAAATTAAACAGATGCGTAAATAAAAATACCGTGACATTGCTACGACTCCTAACTACCTTAAACAAATTTGATTTGGAAGCCACTTGCAAATTGAAATATAAAATAAAACCCCATAAAAGATCGCAAATATCGATTCAAAATGACGACTTTATAATGCAAGTTCAGATGGAGGTTATAAATTCAGAAGTTTTAGTATTACATGCTCTAGACAAGCTGCGTTAATTGTCGTATTCCGTCATTTTTTTCTTTAACTATTCTGGTCAAAAATGCCATCTTCCGTTTTCATTATTTTTTAAGAAATACAACCATTGGTACCTACCACACGCCTTAAACCTCTTTTTGAGTCGTAAGGACTAACTCAGCAAAAGGAAATTCCTTAATCATCATTTGCCGTATAATGATGCCAGCACCGTGGACTAATTTCTTTTTCTAACAGTACTCCGTGCCAGTCGGCCGGTAATAAAATTGAGAGGCTTTTTAATTTAATACATTGGCGTATGTAAAAAAACTGGCTGCAATACTTGAGTTTGTAAATGTTCTTTAAAAAAAAAAGACTATTGTCATTGTTATTGTCATTTCGTGAATCCGTCCAAAGGTATTGTACTTATTTAAGAATAATAATGATGACTAATAATGGAAGCGTCGTAAAAACAGAAAATCAACTGGCAAGAGTTTCCGATAATGGAGAGAGGTGCGTCTTTTCCGGTTGTCCGATACAACCGCTCTCGCAGCTGGAAAATTTGCGAAGGCTTCAATTACTTCTGAGCAAAAACTTGTATGGGCCTCCCACCAGCTTGGTGTGTCACGAACATTTAATTTCAAATGACGACTGGAATCAACTAAGAAAAGGTCCTCTATTTGAGGATTTTCATCAAGAACATGTCCGAGATATATTGGACTTATTCAAACAAGCACTGAATAAACTTAATTTTACCATATCGTGCATCTCTCAGTAGTAGTGGTATGAAATGTAAATAAATATTTAGTTTCTAATACCAACAATTTATTGTAAAACTCCTTAACCCTCTTTTTTTCATAATTTCTTACTTGTGCCTACCTTTTTAGATTTCTTGATAAAACTGTATATTCACTTGGCACAACACCAACTTTGCATAGAGTTCATTCAGCTGGTAGATCTATTCAGAAATAGTATACTAATAGGCCTACCTAGTCTATTACTGTTTTTGAAATGGGCCCTGGGACCTCAGAACCAGTAACATTTCATAATATTGACGTTGACTGTACTATTCGATTAGTAGGACCATTGCCCATACAAAATAATAATATTTTTATTACAGTCCTACTGATAAAACCACGGGCAGAAAAAAATACCCATGGTACTACTAGTAGGACTACGCAGTAGGACCACGGGCAAAGAATGTGTGGACCGCCATTTAATAAAAAAGAAGAAGAAGAACTGGAAGTCTCGCAATGGAATTTATAAAACGGAAGGGCGGTACTGTGCTGCTGTATGATGGACACCAGTATTATAAATTGAGGTCTTACTTTACTTTGACGGCAATGCTTCTGAAGCGGCACGAGAATAAAGGCGGCGTTATCCCGACCGACGGACGCCTAACCCTCATACGTTCATAAATGTAAGTAGAGCACAACCCTAAACTAGCCAGAGAGTCTTCTTTTCAGCACGAGTTCTCGGTCAATATGTGGGCAGGAATTTTAAATAACCAACTGATAGGTCCCGTAGAAATTCCAAGCAGACTGAACGGTGAAAATTACTTGGAATTTTTACAATCTCTCCATTCTATGGATTACTTTGAAGAATTACCATTACAAACGCTACGTACACATTGGATACAGCATGATGGGGCGCCTGCATATTTAGCTCTTCGCGTACGCGAATATTTAAATACAAATTACGTCTGGGGAACTCTTAAAGAGCGTGTATATTCAAAAACAATTTCAACACGAGAAGATTTACTCATAAGGATTCGGGAAGTAGCTGATGACATGCGTGCTACTGAAGTTAATTTAAATCGTCAGATACGCACACGATTACACCTTTGTTTAGAGCATGAAGGTGGTCATTTTGAAAATCATTCACATTAGTTTAAATAAATTTAATTTGGTTGTTTAGGTTGAATAGCTTAGGCTTCTTGATGGTTCAAACATTCACATTAGGTACTTAGCTATCATAAAAGGTTCTTTGGTTAACGTATTAATAATGTAGCTATCCAATGTGCGTGTACGTTTGTAATTAATAAATTCAAAAACTACTGTGCCAATTTTAAAAAATTCTTTCACCAATAGTTAGAAGGGACTTTCAGGATAAACATATTATTATAAAGAGGAGAGGTTTGTATTTTTGTATGTGTGTATGTTTGTAATGGATAAACTCAAAAACTACTGTGCCGATTTCAAACATTGTGTCACCAATAGTTAGATAGGACTTTCAGGATGAATAAAGGCTACACTGATCCCTCGGGAACAGTTTAAACGAGCTCCACACGGACGAAGATGTTCTGACCAAATTTCGTGCTCTTTTAGAAAAAAAATTGTTCGAGACACGTACATAATTGACTATTCAAAGCTCTTGTTTTTTCTGCCTCGGTCACCCACAGTATCGTTCTTTGCTTGGCTAATCCTGTGTTAAAAGTGCCCGTATGTTTATTTGTACACCTAGAATTAAATACTTGAAAAGTTGTTACTCAACAAAAGGTGATTTCGTTCTTTGTGATAACTTATGATCTGCAGACCATGCCGCTTGAAGGATTTCTAAACAGTTTTGTGAAATCCGTTGTAATTATACGCACAATATTTGTTTTTATACTCATTGTTTGATACCGTTGATGTGTTTTTTTACAGTTTTAAGTAATGCTAGGTTTTTCATTGTAATAAATCATAAGGTGCCTAATAAATAAAATGACTGTTGATGTTTGTGCGGCCATTTACTCTAAATTTTAAATAAAATTATTTTAAACAACGCAACGAATTTTTTTCATTTTATAAACCATTAAGTAATTAGTTATGATGAATGAGAATATTAAAAATTAGAGCAATCTGCTAAATCCATTTATGAAATAAAGAAATTTTCACTTTGTTTTGTTATTTTAGGGTGCTTGTTTGCACTCAACCGACGATAAAAATGTAACTATCCTAAAATGTAATTATGATACGCACGTTATGGTTAAATACTGGGTAATTAAAATATCAATTTATAAAAAAAAACTCTAATAAATAAAAGAGACCCACCTGGGAATCGAACCGGTGACCTCTTACACAGTAAGCAAGATACTTCCCGCCAAGTCAAGCGATCGTGCACCTGTCAAGTGTTATCTTTACTTGTGTGTGTGTATGTCACGCTGACTTGACGTATTTGACACTAACTATGAGTTAACTCTAAAGACCCTTTTAGAATGATTGAAGACGCAACATTTAATTACTTTGTTGTAAACAATCTTTTTTATTTTTTTTTGCAATATTTTAAAAACTAATGTACCACGTAGTTTCTATACGTGTAACTAACAATATGCCGAAGTAATCGTAAATCAAAAAAAACACGGTGTACATACTTAGGTATATGGTGTAGGGCAATTTGTGTATGAGTGTTTGTCTGATATTTATTTATTGAGTCATACAATACACATGGAGTTTTATTCTGCATTGGGCTGTGGGACTCTAATAATAAAAAAGAAGAAAAGACTTAGTTTTTCAAAGTAAGGTCATAGAGGGTTCAAAAAATGAATTCAGATTGAGATTGACCAAACTTGTTCCAAAAATCGACTCTATGTGAGAGGAGAAACAAGCCCACCTGTCACAATTAGCTATCATTTACAACATCGTTTAATTTGTAAAATGTGTTGACATTAATTTCTAAAAATGAAATCTTATTCTATTCAAATAAGGAAATTGATAAAAGGGTCACAAATGCATGGAAAAAGTTTTAGTCATTGAAAGCTAATTAAATACCAACAAGCCAGAAATTTAATTTGAAGACTTCCCGAAAGACATAACGGAAGTTAGGAAAGAACTAAAAATAAAACAACAATACGAAATCAAAAAAGGGAATGTTGCTATCATTCGATATGATAAGCTTTTTGTGAGAGGTAAGATGAGCCAGGAAAAAGCCAACGAAAAAAGGAAAAGATCACCATCCAAGACCTCTACACACCCAGCTACGAATGCGAGAGCAAGTACTAAGGCACCAAACAAAATAAACAAAACGAACGCGTTTGAATACATGAACCGCCCAAGATCAAACTCAAGCACACGCCCAGGATCAAGCAACGAATAACAACTAACGCACTCCAGCCCTCGGAAGACAAACAAAGAAAAAACAACAAGGCAATACAGCAGAAACAAACCATATTCCCCAAGCCGGTCTGCGGTCACCGTGGGGAATTATGACCGCCCCCCTTCAGCAAATGCAAACAAAAACAAAAACAAACATGTCTGAAAAACAATAAACAACCAGGACGTAGCATCTCCATCGCAACCCTTAATGTACTAACACTAAGAACAAACGAAAGACTCTTAGAACTTGAAAATGCTTTACATTATATCAAATGGGATATTCTTGGCCTAAGTGAGGTGAGAAGAATAGGAACCGTGATTACAGAGTATGAGGATTACATCCTTTACTCCACTGGAGAGACTAAAGGACAATATGGGATTGGCTTTCTGATAGAAAAGAGGCTGAAAAGAAACATCCTGGAATTCATATGTATAAGTGTTGATAGGGACTCAAGTCTCTGAAGTCTAAAATGCAAGAACTCAACCCATATTTATAAGACTGTGAGCTTAAAAGACTTCAAAGTCTTTTGAGTTGTGAGTCGAGTTCTTTTTTGAGTTTTATTAAGTCCTGTAGTTACGACTCAAGCTTTAGAAAGATTCAAGCCATCGTATCTTTTTAAAGTCTTATTTCAACTTTAGGTGTGCTTTTAGACTCGAGTCCTATAATGACGACTTGCTTTTGAAGTTAGTTGGCTTGCTATGGTTTCTATCAAAATATGTCATGTTTGATTTTGATGGGTATGCTTTTCTGAAGTGGTTTGAATGCACAAACGAAGTATATGATATCTGTAAAATTTAGGTACCTTTCAGAAATGTTTTAGTATAATTTAAATATTCTCTATAAAGAGTCAAGTTGGGAAAAGGCAACCTAAGTGGCTGAGTGACAGTAAATAACAGGCTATCAATAATAACGCCATTAAAATATTAATAAATACTTTTACTCGCGTCTCTGTCCGCGTATATTTTGTTTATGGTGATTATTTCAGGAATTGTGTAATTTTCCAAAATACAAATTCTACTATGTATACAAAATTTTAAAAAAGCTGTTACTACCTCTATTATTATTATATTTATAACACTAGCTATCCGCCCACGACTTCCTCCGCGTGTAATAGGTTTTCCCGTACAAACTTTCATCCCAAATTTCATCTATTCAAAGGGTTGATTCTTGGAATAAAAATTACTCTCGTGTTCATCCCCGGGTCTCAAACTATCTCTGTACTTACCAAGTTTAATTTCAATCGGTTTAATGGTTTCAGCGTGAAAGGAACAGACAGATAGACAGAAACATATAGTTACTTCCGGATTTATGTGTTGTAACTACGCTGTTAAGAAAATACTGAAATAAGTCATTTGGAGACCCCTCGATCTAAGGGTGTGGGTATTCTTGACTACAAATGCCATAAGAGAACCAAGGAAGCTCATGCAACATTTATCATCCTAGAATTCTAAATTTGCAAACTTGCTGGCGTCATCTAGTTGAATTTAAAAGTTTCATTTCATTTTGGCTTCATTTCGTCATCAGTTCTTTAAGCCGTGAATGCCTAAGGCCCGTATTTCAATTCATTATGAAAACCATACAAACAGACAGCATTAAAATCAAAAGAAAGATGTACCTAAGTAGGTACTGATTACTATAATACTACTTTACTCAGTACCTATATTCCGTAATCTCATAATCTCAAGTGTTCTTACAATTATAAGTCCAAATGAGTTCTAATCATGACTCAGTTGTTTTAAAGGCCTTAAGAGTAAACAAAACGCTCGAGCCTGTAGAGGACTCGAGTCTTTATATAAAACTACAGAAGACTTAAGTCCCCTTAATTTTAAAAGAACTTGAGCTTCGATTCGATGACTAGAGTCTAAAAAACTAAGTCGAGTCCTATATATTATACAAATGAAGACTCCAAGGACTCGAGTCTTTATCAACACTAGATATCTGAGAGAGTTGCAGTATTAAGAATAAGCCTACCAGGGTACAAAAACACCTGGAGTATAATCCAAGTCTATGCACCCACAGAGGCAGCAGATAAAGTAACAAAAGATGCTTTTTACTTAAAATTAACAGAGGCCATGGAGAAATCCGACAGAAACATAATCGTCATGGGAGACTTCAACGGGAAAACTGGCAAACAATGAATAGGAGAGGAAAGTACCATTGGCAAGTATGGAGTAGGGACAAGAAGTAATAACGGGCAAAGATTGGCCAATATGAGCCAGGAAAATAATCTGGCTATCATAAACACCTACTTCATGAAAAATCCATCAAGAAAATGGACGTGGAAAGCACCAGATGGTACCTATTATAACGAAATAGATTTTATAACAACCAATCAACCGAAGACATTCCAAGATGTGTCAGTCATCAATCAGTTAAATTTCTACACTAACCACCGAATGGTCAGGGCAATCCTGTATCCCAGGGAACAGAAGATAAGACAACATTATCAACACCAATATCCTAAAGAGGATTCTTTTCGAAATACACAATCAGATAAAAAACGACCCCATGTACCAAGGAACCCAATGCAGGAACTATATGATAGTGAAATAAACAAAATGTATAAATCTACAAAGTCGAAACCACACGAGAAAAAACAAATCTTAACTCAATCAACAAAACAACTTATATTTACAAGAAAAGAACTATTTAAAAATAAAAATAAAGACAAAAGGATACTAAAAGAAATCACAAAAATTAGCAAAGATATCAACATCGGCATAAGAAAATACAAGGCTAAGCGAGATATGGATTGCATCAACTTACACATAGCCAGGACAGGTGGAATAAAAAAGGCCCTAAAAAAGCTTCAAGACTCCAAGACATGGATACCAAAAATCTCCAATAGAGTTAAGAAACTAGTGACAATCAGAGTGTCTATTATAGAGACTGCCACAAACTTTAATAAAAATATATATTCAAGCAAAAATGTCCGAGAATTAGACAAGAGTTGGTCCACAGAAAATGAAGAAGAGATCCCTCCTAAAGGGTGTAACGAAATAAAACTGTCTGTATATTTCAAATGAAAAAATAACGATATTTTTGGTAGATATCAATATATATTAGTATAACAAAATTAAAAACCTATCTTCAGCTAAGTTAATTGTAAGTTTTTTTTTAAAATTTAATACTTTTTGTACTCGTGGTACAGCTTCTTTCGAACGCCTTCCATATCAGTCTTTACGGAGCATTTTGTAACTTTTCTGGCTGCAGCATTCCATTTTTTGCGGAAGTCGTCTATATTTTTGGCCACTTTACCCGTCTTTCTTAAAATTCCCTTAATTTGAGCCCAATAATGCTCGATTGGGCGGCACTGTGGGACGTTTGGTGGGTTCAGTTCCTTGGGTACAAAAGGGATATGATTTTCCTTGAGGAAATTTATCGTGTCCTTAGCGTAGTGGGCTGGGGCTAGATCAGGCCAGAATAACGTAGGGACGTTATGCTTCTTCACAAATGGCAGCAACCGCTTTTTAAGGCATTCTTTTATGTATATTTCTCTGTTGACGGTACCTTTTGTGACAAAAATGGAGCTTTTGTCGCCACATTCACAGATAGCTTGCCATACGAGAAATTTTTGGTCGAATTTCCCAATCTTAACAGTTGTTTCAGACTCGAGAAGAGTTTCTCCTTTACCCGCCGTGTAGTATTGTGGACCAGGAAGCGTTGTAAAATCAGTTTTGGTATAAGTTTTGTCATCAATTATTAAATGTGATTTTGTTGTGCCAAGGAAATCGTATAGTTTTCGAGCTCAGCTTTTAATTACAGAACGCTGCTTTTCGGACACTTTTGCCGTCTTAACTTTCTTCTGGGTCTGCATACTTGCTCTTTTCTTAGCTCGTTGCACCATAGATGCATTTGTGCCACATTTTTTGACAATATCTCTGACGGACATACTTCGATTCCGCTTTATGCAATTGATTATATTTTTGTCAAGCCTAGGGTCACTTGGCCCTTGAAGTCTACCACTTCCGGGCTTCTGTTCAAGAGACAATGTATTAAAATAGTTCTTCAAAATAAAATCCACAGAAGTTCGCGGTAACTTTAGGTCTTTGGCGATAAGGCTCGTAGGACGTTGCGGATTTTCACGCCATTTGGAAACGACCATTTCTCGGCGTTGTTTTCTATTCATTGTCGAAAGTAAGTTTTTCCACATATCCGAGTAATTTATATAGCAATGGCTAAGGTAAGAATGACACGTATTTATGACAGCAAGAAAATAATAGCTATCTTGTTTGGAATAAAAATGACAGTTATTTGAAATTTACAGTTTTTTTTCGGTACAGGCCTTATTTTGGAAAGAGAAGTCGAACATGCCATCAGATCGCAGAAAAATGACAAATCTCCTGGGCCTGACTATTATATCAAATGAAACCATGAAAATAACATTAACTGACACCTTATCAACATTAACAAATCTTTTTAATAACATCCTAGACACAGAATCCATCCCAGTACAATGGACAAATAGCAACATAATATTGTTACACAAAAAAGGAGATAAAGACGACATAAACAACTATCGCCCAATCAGCCTTATGTCCAATGTCTATAAGGTATTCTCCAAAATTATTCTGCTTCGCATTGCGAAAAAACTGGACGAACAGCAACCTAAAGAACAAGCTGGCTTTAGGTCAGGGTTCTCGACAGTAGACCACATGCACACCCTAAATCAGATTATAGAAAAATGACAGGAATATGGATACCCCCTATACATGGCTTTCATTGATTTTAACAAAGCGTTTGACTCCTTAGAACACCAACACATCTGGCATGCATTAAAACATCAGGGAATCGAGGCAAAATATATCAGAATTATAAGAAAAGTCTACAACAATAACTCAGCTCAAATTAAATTGGAATCAATGGGGGAATGTTTCCCAATTAAAAGAGGTGTCAGACAAGGTGACCCATTGTCGCCCAAGATTTTTACATCAGTTTTGGAAGAGGTGTTTACACAACTGGAGTGGGACAGCATAGGTATAAACATAGAGGGAAAACAGATAAGTAACTTAAGATTTGCAGATGATATAGTGCTCATGACAGACAACCCAGCAAACCTACAGCAGATGATCTGCGAGCTGGCTGCAAAAAGTAAAGTGGTAGGCCTGAGCATAAACAGATCGAAAACTAAAGCAATGACCAACAGATCAGATACCCCTATCACACTCGAAGGTGAAAATGTTGAATATGTAACATCTTACATATATCTCGGACAACTTATCGCAGTCAAAGACCAAATTCATCAAGAAATAGATAGAGGAGTCACAAATTCATGGAAAAGATTTTGGTCACTGAAAAACATCTTAAAAATTAACAATATTCCTTAACAGTTAAAAGAAAACTTTATAACACGTGCATTTTACCAGTACTGACATATGGATGCGAAACATGGGCTTCCACACAGAAGAATTACCAAAAACTTGTCTCATGCCAAAGAAGCATGGAGAGAAGTATCCTTGGCTATACAAAAAGAGACAGGAAGCGAGCAGTAGACCTTAGGAAAATTACGAAATGGGAAGATGTGGAGAAAAGAATCAGGACACTAAAATGGAGATGGACGGGCCACATGCTCAAAGAGAGGAGACCAAAGTGGACTGGAACTATAACGGAATGGACACCACGCTACAACACAAAGAGGAGAAAAGGTAGACAGCACAAGAGATGTTCGGACGACTTCAGAAAAATAGCCGGCCCTGTATGGCCCAAAATAGCATGGGACAGACAGGAATGGAAAAGCTGGAGGAGGCCTTTGTGTCAAAAGGACAAGCTAGTGAGAGGACTGCTGTGCAAAATTTGATTTAGTTTTTATTACAGTTAAACATTTATTATATAATGCATGTAGATACTCTTTTTAGTAAATAAAGGCTTTGAATTTGAATTTGAATTTGAATAACTGTAATAACATACTGATGCCAAAACTGGGCTCTTACAAAAAGGCACCACCAAATACTAGCCGTATGTCAAAATAAAATGAAACAGAGTGTGCTAAATATTAAACTAAAAGATAAAGTTAAACTGACCATAATTAAAGACAAATCAAAGTGCACAAGAGTAAATTAAATAGTAAAACAACAAAAGTGGCACTGGACAGGCCACATGATTAGGCAAAGATGATAAATCTGCAAGACATTGTTGAGTGGTACCCAAGAGGAAAACAAAAGAATGGGAGGAAGACCTAACCTTAGATGGTTAGATGACGTGAAGAGGGTTGGTGGAGGAGCTTGGCTACGTAAGGCAATGGACCGTTTTATATGGAAAGGATTGGTAGAGGCCTGTGTTGAAACCCAAATTGAAGTTGTTGATGGAGAAGGAAATTATTGATAAGTAAATAAATATAGAGTAGAGATTATTTACCTAGTTATTAAAAAAAAAACTTTACGAGCATGACAAGTAAAGGTATTTTTTTTACATTTTATCATTTATTTATTGTAGCACCATATCTGCTCTCCTGTCTCTCTATATTTCAGTCAATTAATCTCAAAAACTATCAAGTCATTAAACATAAAATTCTGAGACGTCATAAACATTTATTTGCACACAAAGTTGTGTTTTAATTGCTTACATATTATGGTTCAGAAGATACAGCTCTTTAAGAGCTTTTAATTTAGAATTAGTTGCAGAACCTGGCAGATAAATTGTCTTTAACCCGTGGAGCCCCCTGGCAAATATATACAGTTGTGTGAAAAATAATAGCAGTATATGTACTTGAGTGAGTATCTTCTAAAAGAAGACAAGTGCTCAAAAGAGGGCCTCACATTTAAAAACTATTCACCCAAGGGTTGTTAGCACTGGCTAGCAAATCTTTTTTTTTTAGTTCTAACTTTTATTTACGAATTTTGAAAAAATATATTCCATATAATATCAGTGTCATGAAAACATCCTCATTACATACTATAGTTTTCTCCAACACGGACGGTACCATCATTATCTATTTATAGTACAGTAGACAATTGGTTGCTGTGAAAAAGTAATTAAAGCTAGGAAACATAACAACTATGGGAAGAGGAAAGCATTGTTCCAGAAAAATGAGAATTTTGATTAAGAGGTTGATTTAAGAAGGAAAAACATACAAAGATGTTCAAGACATTTAAAAATGTTCACCTAAGATGATCAGTATGCTCTAAAGTGGGAAGAAAAACCTGAAACAAGAGGTAGAAAAAGGGCTACAAAAAAAAGGGGATTCAACAATTGTTTGTCTATCGAAAAAGCACCCATTTCTGTCTTCAAAATATATTAAACGCTCATTAAATTTAAATGTGAGTTCTTCTACAGTTTGTTTTTGTGTCATTGACGCTTACCTGCACATCAGGAGTCTGAGAAAGGTGCCACTGTTAGCTAAGAGGCACATAAAACAGAGGCTTATTTTTCCTAAAGATCATTTAGTGAGAGAGAAATGGCATAAAACTCTGTGGAGTGATGAATGTAAAATATTACTTTTTGGGTGTAAAGGACGTCGAGAGTTAAGTTGGGGGACCTGCTGATTCCGCTTTCATGCCACAGAAAATAATAAAGACTGTCAAACACGGCGGACTAAGTTTGATGGTATGGGGATGTTTTTCATACAATGGTGTAGGCCCTATCATTGAAATTGTGGGCATAATGAACAAAGAATACTATTTAAAGAAGGTGCTCCAGGAAGTAATGTATCCATATGTTGATGACTGTACAAGGTTTAGATGGGTTTTTCAACAAGTCAATGACCCAAAACATACAAGTAAAGTTGTGAAAGAGTGGTTTAGAGTCAATAAAGAAAAAAGCTTTTACATTGAGCGGCTTGATCACCAGACCTGAACCCAATTGAGAAGCTGTGGACAGACATTAAGGATGCTGTAAGTGATTAAAAACCTACCGCAAAGTCCCAATTGGGGCATGTCATACAGTCAGCATGGAACAATATCTCTTTAGAGAGATGGCAAGCTTTAGTCAACTCAATGCTGAGAAGATGTGAAGCTGTTATTAAAAATAAAGGTCAAGCCACTAAATACTAACAAAGACTTAACATTTTTGTGGTTTATTGTTTGTGGAAGAACCATTTACTTTAAAAATACTTGAATTGTTTTATGGTTTCGTACTAATAGACATAACCTTGTAAATGTAGGTAAGATATATATAATCTAAAAGTACATATATAACTTTTAATCTTTAGTTATGCCTTCAATATTATATTGCGCACAACTGTATGAGTATCATAATATCAATCTTATTCCCAAAAAAATTAATCATAGCGCGCTCCATGGTTTAAATCATACTGTACAAAATAGGAAATGTCTGAGAGCAAAAGTGACTCACCTGAACAAGTACGTCTGAGAACCCAGCATTGTTTCTTGTTGAAACTGGAACATATCTTGGTAAATACTTAACACTATCATGTCCTTAGGTGATACAAATAAACACTTAATTATAAAACTACATAATTATACTAATAGACACACTGCCTAAGCTTATAACATTTCCTAATCAACAGTAGGTAACCAACTTAGTAGGTAACAAATAATCAAACACAATACAAGTAGGTACCTATGAGTATATATTATAACTTGTAACAATAACTAGGTATAAGCCCTACGATACATCTGTCTCGACAATAAGCTGTTTTACCACGGGTGAATTTATATACAATTATGTAAAGCAATAACCGCAAATGAACATTTGTCAACAATATGCTAAAATTCGCCATAACAATCAAACTTAAACGCTTGCATTTGGTCGAAACTATTCAATTATTTTTATTAATTTAGATTGAATTGGATTACACTTGCAAGTATTGATACCTACATTGCGAAAATTTCACATTTCACTTAACAAGATATCTTTAAAACAATCTTGATTAAATAAGTCTTATAAAGTTAGCATGTCTTTCATAAAAATCAGAATTGACAGTCTTAACAAAACATAGTATACCACTGCATTTTGTAAAATCGTAACGCCATATTTTTCACAATTGATCGGTGTTGCCTAAGTAGAAATTGTAACTAAAGTGGTATTAATAGTAGTAAGTAGTAGTAGTAAAAAGACACTAGATAGGAGTTTGGGCGCGATAGTTATCAGAGTGGGTTGCAGGCCTAGGCCCACTCGAAACCGACATCCAAAGATGATTATAGGTCTACCAGAATCACATGATAAAAAGGGAAATTATATAGCAAACCGTGAATGTCATGTTTTACCAGCGCGAGCGTCTCATAGTCGCGTACCTATATAGTCGTTAATAACGACTCGTGAGTCGTGATACGGATTAGCAACGACGACGATAAAACGGATGTATCTGTCTCACTTTCGCTCGACGGCCTTGCGCGCCCACGCGGTGCGTTCACCGTCGTTTGAGTTTGCCGCCACCGCGCCGCCAGTCGTAAAGCCGCGTCTGCTGCGCCGTGTTTTCGATGTTCTAACATGTTTTTTGCACAAAAAAGGGGTGTGGCCAAAAAGTTTTTTGTTTAAAAACGCAGAAACATGTTTTCCGCTTTATATGTGCAATAGTGTGCAACAGTATATGTACATAGGGATATAGGGACAGAAAAAGCGACTTGGTTTTATACTATGTTGTGAAGTGTACCTTCCAGATTTTCATGCATTCACCATTCATTATCAATCAATACTAGAATGTGGTAAGTTTTCGAATTCTCATTGGTCACACTCACAGAGTTCCTTCTACATAACTGGTCACACCACTATTAGATTGTCAAACTGAACTGACTGCATTTACTTGGATTAATACTTAATAGTAACAATATTTTTTGTTGATAAATACAGCTTGATTTGTGTATTTATTGTTGTGAAACCAACATGGCATTTTTCTTTATTTATCTGTGAGCTGAAAACGTTTCTCTTTCAGGATGGGTACGTGGCTGTTTTTGTGTTATTTTTGTTGTATTTAATGCTTTCACAACAAGTGTAACAAATGTTCCTTATTTTTCATTTTTAGAAGGAGTGTTTGCAGATCATGAGAATCTCAAAGATTTCTTGGAAGAAGCTGAGCTTCAACAGTATAACGAATTATTTAGGTATGCTAAACTTTGTTTATTTGTAGTTTTTGGTCTAACTTCATGACATCTTCGTTGCGGGCATTAAGTTTTGTAATTTTGTTCTTTCATATTCTATGCTCTTGCGTTAATGCATTGCCTATCCATTGTTTTCGATGCTTTGCGATCGTTTTAAAAACATGTCGAAAGCACTAGCTTTTCTTATCAGTGCATTCACTGCCAGTAATGCATTAAGCATTTTTGTGTCTTTCAACTAACTACAATGGTAAAATGCATTTGTGTGTTTTTACGTTTTATATCTATAGATGCGTCACTTGCGGATTTTGGACCTAAATGGGCACTAGGTTGCCAGAAATTTCATTAACTATTACTTCATAACCACTTCCTTACAGAAAAAAGGTAATAAAAAGTTATCGTGACACTTTCAGTCACAAAAACTCCCCTTGTATGTTATTTTTGTTGTGGACAACACATTGGCATACTTGGGAGTGACTCTGGCTCCGAAGCCAAGGGTCCTCGGTTCAAATCCGGGTAAAGTCAGATATGTGTGTGATGAGCGTGAATATTTGTTCCTGAGTCTTGGATGTTTTCTATGTATTTAAGTATTTATTTCTCTATATATCGACACTTGAAAGGCGAAATGGGATAAGCGACAATTTTGTGATATTGAGTTACATATATCGTTCAAATCAGAAAAATCTGCTGATTTGAACGATATATGTAACTCAATATCACAAAAAATGTTGCTAATCCCATTTCGCCTTTCAAGCGTCGATATATAAGTATGTTTATCATTGTCTACTACTTATAGTACAAGCCTAGAGCTTAGTTTGGGACTAGTTCAATTTGTGTAGTTTTGTTTTGGTAACTTTCTTACATTGTCCTTTAATTTGTTCATCATCATAAATATTAATGCATTCCAGACCTGTGTCCATAACATGTGAAAAAGGTTTGGCTCCTACACTTAAACTTAGATTATATTTAGATTTTACAATTTGTTAATTAATTGGCTCCTGAATATCCAATCTCCATTTATAATTTACTTGTTTATGAAGTGATAATATTGATTATCAGAGGTTGGAATTTTCACCGCAAAACATAAGACTGTTGCAATCTTGCTAGTGTTAGAATGTGTTTTTAACAATATCGAGTCATATTATATAAAAGCGTTTTCTAAAATAGTTAAGGACTTAAATCAACAGCGGTATCTTTTCCAATATGTCACGAAAATTAACTATTACTGCTTTAAGAGAAATAGTGGCATCTCAGGCCAAACTCTTTTAGCAAGTTCAACCATATTACTAACAGGTGAGGTTTGTATCTGCTATACTTATTTAATTTGAAATACCACCTATTGGCTTATGAGGGCAGTATATAAATATATGACTAAATTACGTGACGAAATGGAAAAAATGATGTTGTTCATTTTTGTCTTTTACTATAGGTACTAGTTTTGGATAATACCCATAAGCCGGTTTATTAACATTACTTGTTATAAAATTAATTACATGCATAGGTAAGGGCTTTAATTACAACAAAACTTAACTGATACCTTTGTGTAATGAAAGTTACCCATATAGTTTGTATTACTAACTTTTGTTACACAAAGGATGCGATCGTGATTTTGATTTCATTAAGCCATTAACAATTTTTTTTTTAAAACAAATTATGATCTTTTGCAATGGTTAATTTAAAATGTGCAAATGAAGTAGTAAGTTACGGGATTATTTTGTATGTGTTATTTCATCTTAACCTTAACTATACTTTATAATAATAACCCTTGCTTTTGGCTTTGGTGTAGTCAGGTAACAAGGAGGTGAAACTTTTCAGGAAGTGACCATCTCATTGAAAATGACACTTCAGAAAATGAGTAGGTACTCCATAAGACATTGAATGTCATTTCATTAAGTACATGTGACAGTGATGAAATATAAATTGCGTCTAGGTAATATTTGAAAGAAAGAAAGAAAGAAAGAAAGGAAAAGCATTTTTTTGAGACAAACAAAAAGGAACAAAATTCTGAATTAACAAAAGACCTGTTGTCACGAAATGGTTCCAACTCAGCTTTATGCTGGCATTAAAACCAGCGCTGGTCTTCCGTTGGAGCCATCCAGCGAAACCGCGGCAGATCACACACGTAGCACACGCACTAAACTAACATAAACAAAACAAGAGAAAACAGCAATACAATTGAACAGGCAAACCAAAAGCCAAAAACAAAACCTAGGGCATTGCCCAGAAAGTACGAATCCCTAAACTACGTTAGCTCCGACTCTTTTAGGCGATTGAGCCAAGAATGGCGTATGAAAGAGACGGAGGTTACGACGTAAATTCGCATTCCAAGGCAGCCAACTGGATTTGCTGTATCTCTTTTTACCACACTAGTCGCGTATTAAATTTGCATGCAATTACACTTTGAAATGGATGTGGTTGATATCTATATATAAAAAATAATTATTATTTACTTACTTCCCCAACAAAAAAGAATTAGCGAAATGCCGTGACATTTCGCTAATTCTTTTTTGTTGTGTTCGTTATCATTAGGAGAAAATTCATATGAAAGAAAAAAATTGTAAAATCCACCAAGAAAGTAAAAAAAATTCAGTGGGGTGGAGCCAATAAATAAGCCTATTCTAGGCCTCTTCCAGCTTCTTTTTTATATATTTATTTATATTGTTAAATTTCTTCCTATCCTTTGCACAATCAATCCAGTCTATTCCAATTTTCCAATAAACTACAAGTATAAAGTACTATATAAACTACGAGTCACAATCACAAATGACTTATTTTATAATAATCAAAGTAAGTTTATATAGTAAGTGTGTGCTGTAATTGGTTTATTAAATCATTCGTTTTATTTCAAAAGTTGTTATCATATCATCCAAATAAATATTGTTCAATTGCTACCGGTTCGCTACATCCAAATATCATAATACCTATTACATATTTTGACTCAATCTCAAATTGTCTTAAGATTCTAAATGACAAACATCTCATATAGATTTATTTTCAATAATATAAAATGTCATAATGATGTTCACACATTACATCCGATATCCAAAACATATAGTTGTTATAAAGAACAATTCCTCCTAGTACCAAATTATTGTTAAGACGGAAGGTGAAAATGCATTAGTTTTATATTTACAAAAAAATCAACAATACCTCTGGTTGACAGGCCCAAAGATCAATATGAATGACACTGTTTCATAAGAAGTACCTAAAATTATAACTAAACAAATAAAACCTTTTTCGGACTAACACATAATACTCAAGCACTGTATTGCCTACCTAAAAGAATATTTAATTTTATTTACTCTAAACCACAGAATATATTATAGTGTTACATGTTGTAATTTTTCCATAGGTTTTAGTCATTTTGAGACATAGTTGAATTGAAAATTTGCAAAACATGGTAAGGTCATTTTGAATTATAGTCATATCAAGAGTATGGTATTTTAAGAAGTAGGAGTAAGTCATTTCAAGTTTTAGACATTTTGAAACTAATCTGTTTTGACATTACAGCGAACCGGTAACATTTGATTTGTAGGAGATACAATTAATGTATTTTATTAAATTGTAAGGTTATTACATTTTAATTTTGCATTACATATACATATTACAATTAAATAACAAAGATTTTTTTTTGTTTTACTTTCAAAAATATTCGAAATATTAACGAATATTGCAAACCCTAGCCCAGCCCTAGCTTGCCCTCCACTGATTTCGACGACAAGGGTAACATCATCAAATGACAACATGTCTATTAGTGGTTAGTGTCTGTGGCTATTATTGGTTTTCCAAGGCTTACTTATGAGGAAATTAAAGTTAAAAAGTACCTTAGTCCCTAGGGATTAAATGCATTACTTTAGTCCGCCTATTCATGGGTATTATGAGTCATTTTAGGGCGTAAGAAGTGAAAATGTTGATTGTTCAACAAGGGACTAAACTAAGCCATTGTGACACGAGATATTTATCCGCCCGAGCAAAGCAAGCATGGATGAACTTCGAGTGTCATTATGGCTTTTTTGTCTCGAGTTAAACAATCAGCTTTTCATTTCGATTGCGAGAAAAAATAATCTTAAATTATATGTTATTATTAAAAAAAACTTACCCATTCGTTGAAAATGTCAATTCATTAAAAACTGTCACTTTAAACATGTCTAAGGCCAAGTTGTTTGATCAGTAGTTAACTGAAGTAATGGTTTAAATTCAAAATAAAAAACGATAATTTGACACATTTCCTTGAGATTTAACCATTAGTTACGATATTTAACAATTAGTTACTGTACAGTGTAGGCTCCCTTCGATTGGCAGTAGACTGTACGAGGGTCAAACTGAAAGTTTCGGGAATAGAAAAAAATATGCAGTTAAATTGAATAAAAGTATTTTTATTGTTTTGCAATCAAACCAGTCATTAAAGCACTTATCTGTCTGAAGTAGGGGTCGACAAAATGGCCATTTTAAAAGCCTCCACTGCTGCTTCCGGCGTCTGAAACCGCTGACCACGCAACCTATCCTTAATTTTGGGGAATGTGAAAAAGTCATTGGGGCTTAAGTCGGGGCTGTATGGAGGATGGTCCAGTAATTTGACTTTTTCACCGTCCAGGTACTCAGTTGTTCTCCGAGCGGAGTGAGGGCTGGCATTGTCGTGGTGAAGGATAATGCGGCGACTAGGGTTTTTTTTTCGGAGTTCAGCAAAGATACTCGGCAAACAAATAGTGGTGTACCAATCGGCATTGACCGTTCTACGATCTTCAAGAGGAATAGTAGCCACGTGACCCGATTTGGAGACAAACGTAGCCACCATCTTTTTGGCCGTGCTGCGAGAACGAATAACTTTTGTGGGCTTGAGCTCATCTTCGTAGACCCATACTCGAGATTGGTTTTTATTTTCAGGCTCATATGCATATATCCAACACTCGTCACCGGATACAATGCTAAAAACTGCATTTGAACTCCATCCACTCGTCACCTGATACAATGCTAAAAACTGCATTTGAGCTTCCTGCGTTGAATTTATTCAAAGTTCTGAGGCACCAATTGACACGAGTCGTTTTCTGCTCCTCAGACAATAAGTGAGGGATCCAACGGGAAAACAACTTTCGCACGCCTAATTGATCCTGTAAAATGATTTGTATCTGACTAATTCCAATGCCCAAACACTCTTGAATCTCCCGATATGACACATGTCGGTCTTCCTTTATCAGCTGACGCACAGCATCGACGTTTTCTTGCATGACTGCCGATTTTGGTCGACCTTCACGCACGTCGTCCGTGAGGGATAGACGGCCACGTTGAAATTCTGCATACCACCTGTATATTGTTTTGAAGGTGCTTCATTACTAAAAGCAACAATCATCCGGTCTCCACATTGTTTTTGTGATAATCCACTTTAAAAGTCGTAATAAATCATAGCTCTTAAATTTTCACGGGACAATTCCATTTTCAGCAGCGACTCGACTTCAAAAAACAATTGAAACCGAACCATCGCTTTTTTTTTCTATGTGGCCAGTGTGTTAAAATAATGAAACTTTAGAGATGATAAAAAGGTATGATATGTGTCAAAAATATGTTTCTAAGTATTCGATTCCCGAAACTATCAGTGCAGCCCTCGTATAGGGTAGAGGGCTACGGCTGTTCTCCGTAATTAAAACCCAGTACTATGGTAAATACACAGGTAGGCGGGTAGGTAGGAGGCGTAGAGGTGGGGCGGCGTTTTGGTTTTTCTTGTTCGTGAGCCATGATGGCACAGATCGCACCCCAGACCTGGCAGCGATAGATACCGGCTTAAAGAACGGGGGGGAAGGCACCCCCACCCCCCCCTCGCTCGCTTCGCTCGCGAGGAGGAGTGTGAGATGACCAGACTTGCTTGCTCGCCCCCTAGTCATTTAGCGAGCGTCGCGGAGCCAAGTAGGTATGCTATTTTAATGAAACACAACGGTAACAACTCTTTATTTGTTGTATTACTAATCACAGGAAAATGAATAACATAAGTATATTTCTTATTGACAAACGTAACGAACTATCCTCTTAAAGGCGTTCTTATTGTAGGGGAATAGAGGAGAGTATTAGTATTACATTATTAAGGGACTGCTAAATTAAACATTAATTAACTTTACTAATAGGGACTATTCAGTTGCGTCGTGAACAGTTAGTTCAACTACTGATCAAACAACAGGCCGCAAGGCGTGTCAAATTTTTTAGTTATTACAGAGTAATAGTTAAAATATAGACCTTAAATAATTACAATTTAATAGCGCTGTCATTTTTAATCTCTACCCGTCACTGTAGTTTAGAACGAGACAACAACAAGGTTATTCTTGGAGTTAGAATATTACAAATAGTCCATAGACAAAATTTCCGAATTGAAGACTGCGCACTGGACGACGAGGGCAACATCATCAAATGGCAACATGTATCTGGCTGTTTGTGGTTTTCCAAGTCTTCTTATAAAGAAATTAAAAAGATATAGTACTTTAGTCCCTGGGGATTAAAATGTCACTTTGGTCCCTAGGTATTAAATGCATCTTTTTAGTCCGCCTATACATGGCTATTATGAGTCATTTTAGAGCGAGAGAAGTGAAATAGTATTTTATGTAACTTATCATAATGAGGCGACACGCGTTCCAACTCGAGTGGTATTTTACGTCAGTCAATAAGATCCACGCGAGTGTTTTAAGGCCCAATGATGTACAGTTGCATACATCATTTTATCTACATACATATAATAATTACTCTAAGATGAGTTCAGAATCCGAAGGCAAATTATATGCATTGCTACCAGTGTTACTTATAACATATCTATAGGTGCCAATCTAAGTTTCGTATTGATTAAATTTTAATTAACTACAATTGATACTAGAATTGGCGCCTAATTAATATGTTGTCACAGGTTTGTGAAAATCAACAACTACCACCTGATTTTGACTATGTAAGACAGCCAAACGAGCTAGATCGCTCTTTCTGGTTAAGAGGCACGCTTGGAGCCAGTAACGTACTGAGTGATGCAGTAATCCCTGATCAAGGACCATTAAAAAAAATGAAAGTGCTTATAGTATCGCCATAGGCATCGAAATATAATAAGTATGGAAGTCTAACTGACGCTGAATATCGGCCCGACTGACTTAGTGCCGGCGGGGGTGGAGCTAATACTTACTGCCGAACCGTCTATCACTCGACTTTCCGAAGTAGTGCCAAACAGTTGTTCATAATACAACAACAATAATTCGGTTTTAATGATAACTGGATTTAAATAATGCTGCAACAATACCATTGCATTGTGAATTGATGCAGGACCCACACAGATGCAAAACCAAGATTTATTTTAATTAGTAAGATATTGAAAATTGTCGTGTTTCGTGGTCGTGTTACGTGGTCTTTCGAAGGTTCGGAAGACCAGGTAACGGAGGAAATTTGTTGAGGTACCTGACCTTCCGAAGGCTCGGAAGACCAGGTACGTAAAGAGGGTTGAAAGAGATAAAAGAGTTAGGTCAGGGTCAGGGTCAGGGTTATTTATTGAGCACTTGTTTAGCTTTACACAGAATTACCAGTATAAAATGTCTAACTAATTAAATAGGTCCCTAACAACACCAGGGAGATAGCAGAGAGTAGTTATTTTCTGTGAAGTAGACGACTGAAGAGAGCTCCAGTGAACACCACTTGCGCAGTGGTGCGTAGCGATGGCAGCAACGCTCCTCTTAGTAGAAGGAGCAGATAGGCCCGAGTAGAGGCCCGTGAGATCGAGTAACGGTCCCGGAGTAAGCAGGAACGAGATCGAGGTGCGGAGATAGTAACGGTCCCGGAGCAAGCAGGAACGAGATCGAGGTGTGGAGATAGAGGCTTCTTGAGGTGCGGGGATAGAGGCTTCTTGAGGTGCGGGGCCTGACTTGGCCCCGCACAAGGCCGATTTCTATCGTTTCAACTCGGAAACTGGAGAAAGAATGAATGGCTCTAGTCTGAGCCACACTTTATATACCCTGGTGTTCTATATTTTTAATTTGGACGTTCTAAGTTTATAAAATTACAAATTTACACATGCCAGGAATTAATTATATGGAAAACAATCATATTAACTCCATGTTACAGTATAAAACCTAAGATATTGTCTCTGCCCGTTGTCAAGACAATGAAAATAACAATATTGTCAGTTGAAAGAAAATAAACAAAAAGTGAAATATATCTGCTTTAAATGCCGAAATAATCATAAAAGTAGCAAGAATCAAAAGGAAAAATGTAAGTAAACACTCTGGAAGCCCGCAACATCGCGGAGTTCATATATTCAAGAAGATATACGTCCCCAAAGTCAGTCGGTCAAGCTGTGAACGTTTTATTTACTAAGTAAAATAACATATTTCAGGAATAATTCATGACCAAACGAGTCCCAATAACCGTCAGGTGGACCGCGCCGGCAAGATGATCAGAAATGCGCAATAAGTTAACAATTTAAACTATGAATCTACAGAAAAACGGACACGGATCCAAGTATCGAAGGTACAATATTACAAAATATTGAAATTTAAATATTCCCATGCTAAAATATCATGGCCGATGTTATGCAATATATTTTAGAAAAATGTGAATTACAAGCGACTACTTACAATGAGTAGGAAATTAAGTTTATTTGTCATCTTTACCATCGTTAGTGTACATAAAAAAAGAAATAGGCAATAAAAGCTTTGAAATAAAAAAAAAAATGAGAACTCCGTCTGGCTAAGGTGGATGGAATTCTTTGCGAATTGCGTAGCAAAAATTGTTTGCGTAGCAAACATAGCAGGATTTGCAGCATACAACATTGGCCTGAAAATAAAAACCAATCTCGAGTAGACGTCTACGAAGACGAGTTCAGGCCGACAAAAAATATTTGGACTCGCTGCTGGGCCGAAAACATGGTGGAATCGTTTGTCTCCAAATCGGGTCACATTCACATTCTCAAAAATCAAGGATAAGTTGCGTGTTTCAGTCGCTCGAAGAAGCAGTAAAGCCCTTAAAAATTGTAACTTTGTCGACTCGTTCGCAAGCATGGAAACGTGCATAAAAAATAAAAGCTAATACTTAGAAAAACAATAAAAAAACTTTTATTTAATTTAACTGCATTTTTTTCTTTTCCAGAAACCCTCTTCGTATGCGGTTGTAACTTTATCAACTCTAAACCTTTTGTTTCGAGTTTTACATTTGAATATAAGAACTATTTGCATTTTCTCCTTTCGCACAGTTGTAATATTGAACAATAATTAAAATTAATCGTTGTGTTTTTTGTTGTTATAGGAACATATTGAAAATTGCGAAAGTTTCTCAGTTAAAATTTGTAGCCACCGAAGATCTAGTACAAATCGGACTGTCTAAGCCAGAGCAACGGCGATACAAAAAAGTTTTTTCGAAGTACTTTCCGAATCCTTACATATCTAAAATCAGGAAGCTGCTTAGCTCAAATAAGAAGAATGAAGCTGTAAGTATATTTGATTATGTCTTAGTGTTATGCTCTTGACTATGGCGAAACTGATACTTGTGAATATTAATGATGTGGTTATTCCTATGTCGAAAAATATAGATATAACTAGTTTTCAATAGCCTACTTTACTTTCCCCTACTGGAGAATTCGTGTTCCCTGGACTTGATATCTCTGTCCAATGTTTTATACTATTTTTGTAGGTCTTAGCAGCAGATCGTGTGTTCTAAAAGGGAGGGCCGCAGCGCAGTCCCTGAGCAAACTAACGAAAAATTATCTCTGTTTTGACCTGATAAGTTTTGACTTAACAGTTAAAGACCCCAGTTGTTTTTGAGCCTGGCCCTTTTTCACCTAGCTACGCCTCTTGCCTGGTATTTTGGAATTAAAGTTTAAAACCTTATGGTATACCAGGAACGCTAAGGCGTTTGATAAGGAAAAATACCTAGCGAGCGAATAATTATGCCATACGAGTGTATTTGCAAAAAGATGCCATCTATTGTTTATGTTCCCCAATGTACTACGAGTCAGACAGACCCTATTCTCATAAACACAGACCTTTCTGAGGAGAAGGATTCCTATGTGACTGAATAATTTTGTATATCTTCGCTTCGTTACTTACGTACAGGTATCCCAAAACTTGACGGAAATATTAAGGCATAGCCCTTTTTAACCGGTTGTGAGTATGGTTTTAATTTTCAAAAGTGTGAATTACCTAAGGAGAGTTATTCAGGTTTTATTGGCACGCCTTAAGGACGCTACCTTGCGGTTAAGTCAAAAAAGTGTCATGTATATTAGCTAAGTCTACCAAAACTACCCACGTAATCAGGCCATCATATGATATGATATGATATGATCATCAAAAAAGTGTCATGTATATTAGCTAAGTCTACCAAAACTACCCACGTACTCAGGCCATTATATGATATGATATGATATGATCATCAAAAAAGTGTCATGTATATTAGCTAAGTCTACCAAAACTACCCACGTAATCAGGCCATCATATGATATGATATGATATGATCATCAAAAAAGTGTCATGTATATTAGCTAAGTCTACCAAAACTACCCACGTAATCAGGCCATCATATGATATGATATGATATGATCATCAAAAAAGTGTCATGTATATTAGCTAAGTCTACCAAAACTACCCACGTAATCAGGCCATCATATGATATGATATGATGGCCTGATTACGTGATCAGGCCATCATATGATGTACACAGCCTTAACGTTCCGTTTGGGTTGCGCTAGAGTCGACGACGTCAGAGGGCTATAAATCATTATGTTAAGGATAAGAAAACCGGCCAAGTGCATGTCGGACCACGCACAGTGAAGGGTTCCGTAGCTGGGATAAACGTTCATAGTTGAAATTCATTTCTTTTTTTATTATTAAAATCTCAAAAACTACACAGCGTATCGTGATCAAAACAATTTTGGTTGGAAGTATTTCGTATGTTCTACTACTGTAATTTTTATTAGAATGTTCTATTTAACAGTTCAAAAGCTACCCACCCGGACATAATTTTTACGACTTTAGAAGCGTAAATCTCGCCAACTGTACACTTACGTAAAAAAGTCACTTAAAAACCTCATCAACCTTATCATTTTGGAAGCCCTATCTAAAAATACCCCACATGCTGATGTAACTGAAAGAAATAATTTTCGTGCCCTAGTTACATGTATGGAGTGCCACCCCTAAATATTTTTGTTAAAATATCAACTGTTTGACATAAAGTGAATATTTTTCTTAAACACGACAATATTTTTTGACGTGATTCGGGTTTATGTTTAAAAAAGTTTCTACATAATTGGTAGAGCCCCATTTTATGTGGCTACATTTTTCGTGAACAAGCCTTAATCCCCTTACCATTTAAAAGATTTAATCCATACTCTAATAGGCGACGCTGGGAAGCCCATTAAGGAACTAACTGCCCTTATCAATTTAATGTTATCAGGAAAACTGCAAGGATATAACCCGCATTATGTATGGGCTGAACCTAATACCTTTAGATAAAAAGGACGGCGGTAACCGCCGCAATGGATTCTAATTTCGGTTCGGCTTCTAAATTATGCCGCCGCAAGTATCGCACCCGTCTTACTGATAAATTCAAACCTAGACAACTCTGTTTCGGTGTTAAAGGCCGTGGTGAAGCCGCGGTGCAAGGGCTCAGGCCTGAAATATGCGTTTTCCTATAATGTATTTTTCCCAAAATGTCAGTTTTCCATAATGTCAGCATATCTTTTGCGTAATGTCAGCTTCTTATAATCTCTGTCTCCAAGAATGACAGTTTTCATATAATGTTCGCTATTCAGAGAGTGTTTATTCTCAAAATGTCTGCAACCGCAAAATATCTGCCTTCTTACAATTTTTGCATTCCAGAAAAGTCTTATTCCCAAAATGTCTGCAATCATGAACGCCACATTTACAATCTTTTCCTTTTTGGTATTTCAACAACAGGTAAGGGGCCATTTAAAATAATAATTATCATAATAATATGAATAATACTACACAGTAATTATAGATATGTATCAAAGAGTAAGTATGCCAAGAAATTAACCCTTTTAATTTAGAATATTTATTTGAAACCAAGCAGATATTATAGGAAATCAAACATAATAAGACGATAGCCTATATACAACAATGAACATAACGGAAAAGCAAAACTTCTGGTAATGCTAATATTAAAGGAATGTAAACATTATGTATAGACGGCTTCCTGAGACTGTACACATTTTAAATACCAGTCATTTTGAGAAAGCTGACAAAATAGAAGTGCTAACATTGTGAGAACGCAGACGTTTTATAAATTTTACATATCAGGAAAACGCATATTTCAGGCCTGAGCCGGTGCAAGCAACACACACTTTTCTATAAATGAAGTTCTTTTAAGAATCGATGTCAAAAATGCCTATAGAGGAACTCTTTTAAGGGAAATTCAAAATGAATTACCAGAAATTTTTCACTTGAACCTGTTATTCTCAGTTTCGCTATCAACCGTATCATAAGCCATCACATTTCCGACTTAAATATCTGGTATTTAGATGCCGCCGGCCGGCACTTTAGGAGGAAAAGCTTCTTCAGTTTTAAGGGTCCTTCGCACTCTTATAGACCACTTTTCTGAGATAGATCGTTTTTTAAATTTCAATTAGTGTGATTTGTTCGTTTCCGGTAAGCCCTTTGCTGACGCTCGCGTTGACAATTAACTCGTAGCTTTATTACACTTTTGCCTAATATTACCGTTCTGAGTAAGGAAACGTTTACTCTGCTTGGGGCAGACTTAATGTGGAAAAAACTTTTTTTACTTACTTCCCTTTACTATTGTAATGTTGGGATTAAATAACACTACATTACCTACTCGCAGAATGTCAGGTTTATTGTGTCTCAAATGTACAGTACATAGTACTTATGTAGGGAAGATATTGTTACGAGTAGGTATGGTTGGTAGGTAGATTAGAATCGACGCGCTGGCTCAAGGACATGCCTATTGTTAACGGGTTCAATCGAGTTCAAGGCCAAGGCCGTCGCTATTGTAATACAAGGCCGCAATGAGTAGAACCTTCCATTATCGAACGTGCCCGGCGGGTTAAGGCCCATCGGTCATTCTAGAAGGCAATCTGAAACGTTCGAGTATTGAGTGTATAAAAAGGTGAGGCGCGCGTGCGGCGATTCATTCCTTACTTGGAGAACGAACATTGCGTACCTGCGAGTGAACCGAGCGATCATCTAAGTTTATTGTGCGATAATTGTTTGTAACGATTAAGTGAGTGTGTTAATTAAAGTCTGCTCTTAATTATCGGTGTGTTCGTGCATTTCTATCAGTATCATATCATTCTCAGTCCGAGTAGGTCTCGAAAATAGGTAGTAGGTACGGTACATACCTACATCATACGTGTAGGTAGACATTACGAGTATATTAAAATAATGAAGTGAAGTAATAACGGTTAGCACTGGCCTGAGTCGGGAGCTACAGTTACAGTCATTAAAAGTCCTTATTTCCAAAAAAGGCCTGCGAATCTTTTTTAATGTTCATGTTATATTGATTGTTAGGAGTTTTTACAGGGTCAATGCTCCATGCCAATCGGCTTTGAACCGTTCTCAGAAAATAATATTAAAGTTCCTACAAAACATATTATATCTGTTGAGGATATTACTATAAATAAAGAATTGGGTATGGGCCAATTTGGGGTCGTTCAGCAAGGCACTTGGGCTACTGGAAATCAAAGAGTAAGTATTCAGATTAATTTATTTTTCTCATTGCTTGCTGTTATCCTTATCTTAAGTAGGTCATGTTATTTTCTTATGACAGTTTTACGCCTAAAACATGGCAGCCTTCTATTATTAGAGGAGTGCAATGTTTTGTGCAGAGGCTTCTTAATAATATCTATAATATCATTGCAGCTGCAAGTAGCTATAAAGTGTCTTGTACACGAAAGGATGACTTCAAACTCAACCGAGTTTTTGAAAGAGGCAGCGGTCATGCACAGTATTGAACATCCCAATATAGTGCGTTTGTACGGCGTAGTTTTACATTTAGACTCATTGATGTTGGTAAGTATTTATGGTTTCGCCGCTGTGCACAAGGTTTGTAAATTAGGTGATACCCTGAATAACGTTGTCAAAAATATTGTTTATAGGTAACAGAATTAGCGCCTCTTCGTTCTCTTTTGGAATGTCTTCGAGAAGTATCTCTTCGACCAAATTTCCCTGTGCCGAACCTGTGTGAATTTGCAGAACAGATCTGTAACGGTATGACTTACCTAGAAAACAAAAGACTGATTCATAGGTAAATAACAAACACTTAGAATTTGTGTCATAAATACAAGTCATCTTGTAACTGTTTGGTATTATATATTACACATATGATATGATAAAAATTTCAAAATATACATCTCACTGCATTATGCATTTCTTTTATTTATTTATTTATTTTTACAGGGATTTAGCGGCAAGAAATATTTTAGTGTTTAACAAAGATAGAGTAAAAATATCTGATTTCGGGCTTTCTCGAGCTTTGGGAGTTGGAAAAGATTATTATCAAACAAATTATAATGTTAATCTTAAATTGCCTGTAGCTTGGTAAGTGGAAAGTTGATCAAATGAACGTAAGCTAAGTTTTAGGATCTACAGTTACTATATTCTTGTGTTTTGGTAGGTGTGCTCCAGAATGTATTTTATATCTACGATTCACGTCTTCAAGTGATGTGTGGGCTTTCGGCGTGTGCCTTTGGGAGATGTTCACGTATGGGTTTCAGCCGTGGGCAGCGTTTTCAGGTCAACAAATACTTGAAGCAATAGATGCGCCCAAATTTCAGGTTTGCCTCATATTTATGTAAAACTTTAAAAACCAGGCATGAGCATTTTATTGTCCCTATAGCTTTATATTTGTATTTATTTTCAACTTGATCAAGCGGCAAGCGAGAATATACCCAAGTATTTTGAAAATATCCCGAGTAAAACCAATACCAAAAAAAATGACACACGTCCACGTCGGAACTCGGCATACCAGCAGTATAGGTATTGTCGTTTGACTCGGTGCTTCAACATCATAAATCGAAACAAGTTCCCTGAGACATTTATTTTGATATAAGCCGCGACCAAAATTGAGGTAAATTATGGCACGAAAATGTAAACGCGTGAGCTCCATTCCGGTTACGACGTGTCAACTTTAAACCAACATAGTTTTTGTTTTTAAAAAAAAATATATTGTTTTAATGTCATTAAGATTCTAAGAGGCCAGTATACAAAATCTAAGAAAGGTTTTATTGTAACTCAGTCTGAAATATTCTATTCCCGATAATTTCAGTGTGCCCCTCGTATATTGCATAACATCAGCCATGAAATTTTAGCATGGGAATATATAATTTCAATAACCTACTAATTAAAATAAATATCGCTTTGTTTTGCATCTGTCTGGATAAGGGAGTGCAATCTTGCAGTAAAATGTTCAATCTCGGTATTTGCAATCTTGCAAGATCCACGAATCATTTTTATTTTTTATAAGTATTTTATAATGTAAGGTATTGTTCTAGGTGCGAAAAACATAGATAAAATAATATAAACAAAAATACTAAAATGTATTTAAAAAAATACGGACTATTCTGATAAAATCTCCTAAGAAAACACAATATATCTAGTGTCGTCTGCCAATTGACTTCGGATGTTTCGGGCCAAATACCCAGCAGCCCCGAAAAGGCCCGTTCTGCCTCTACGTTTGATGGCATCACTGATGATAGGCTTTGATACGCTAACTGCAGGTTTTGCCCTTTTGTCCCGCCTGATTTGAACAGGTTAATTTCTTGTCTAACAAGTATATCAAATAATGAACCAGTTACACGAGAAGGGCGGGCTTTCAATACCATTTCTAATTCTTCATCAAGAGAGAGAGAGGTGTTTTTGCAGTAACTGCAGATACAGGTACGTTATCATCAATATCATCATGGTCTCCAGGGTCTAACATTTTCATCTGAAGATGTAGCGGAAGAAACGGGTACATATAGTCGTACGATCAGCTTTTTTATTTCTCTCTTGACAGAAGGTCGCGCTCTCGAATAGTCATGGAATGTGTTGCTGTTAGTGATGTGCCGTTACCGTAATTTACGAGAACAGAGAGAATTTTGGGGTAACGCTCTCGGTAATTTTCCCCGCAACGGTAATTATCGAGAAAGTAGTGTTAATTTACAAAATTTCCAACTTTATTTAACGTGATTCTATTTAAATGAATAACATTAAACTAGCAAAAAAAAAACTCAATATTTAAACTAAATGAACTCGTATATTACCAAAATTACGGTAAATTACGGGCGTAATTTACGGGTCATGTTCTCAGAGAACGTTACCTGGTAATAGTTTTGTTGCGAATTAAGATGTATTATTATCAAAACGAAAAAAATAATGATGATTTTCATAATGGTACACTTAGAAGTAAAATTTGCAAATAATTAAAGTAATAAATAATACACAGTTTAGTATGTTTGTTAATTGGTTTATTTATGGGTAAATATATCTATTCATGTTAAAATTTACAGGAATAATCAACAAATAATAAAATCGAATATTAAGTACTTACTCTAACGATGATATACATATTAACAATGTAATAAATACCGGCAATAATTATTCATTCAGCTACAGGAAAAAAAAATCAGTTATTGTTACAAAAGAAATTACACAATTTTTTGAAATGAAAGTTTACTACAATTATTATTACGTAGGCTAAAATATAATCAATTTGCACATTGTCTTATTGAACCACGATAAGGATTATTGCACCTCATGTCATGACTATTCGTCATGTTCGTCGGTGACTGGTGACAGTGGTGACAGTGGCTGTGACATGAAATCAACGGTCTCCAAGTCAAAAGAAGAGTCAGTTTGACTGTGTTCGGAATTATTTTCAGAGATGTCACTTTCATTCATAGAGGTGGCAGCAGTTTTCCGAAGGGACTCTTTTTGGTAAAGAAATTTCCAGTTATGTGATATATAACATATTTTCATACATCGTTCCGTCAGCAGTCTGTTTCTTTTTTTGGTATGAATGTTTGAAAATGTGGAAAACGATCGTTCCACCGATGCAGATGTTGCCGGTACAGATAAAATCTTCAAAGCTATTTTTCCCAATTGGCAATTTGGATATAGCGATTGCCACCACGCGACTGGCTCTATAGATTGAGCTGTTTGCCATACAAAGTCTTTTTCAAAAATACCATTCCGACATTTATAATCTGATACTTCTTTAAGAATTGTTTGAGCATCAACTTCAGCGATGTCCATAATTGCAGAACAACCATCAAGGTACTCTTCAGATTTTAAACATGTCCCTTGATTTTTTGGATCTAAAATGACTGCGGCCAGGTGAAGGGGCTTAACACAATTTTGTCTCCTTTCTCGAAATTTTTGAAGAACACTGATCAAACGTTCGTCAGTAAATATTTGCTTAGCCACATTGCTAATTAAAATGCTTTCTACTTCTTCTAAAGCTCGTGTCACCAAGTGAATGGTGCATGCATCTCCCTCAAGTTTGAAAATCCATTTTACAATAGGCTTGAAAAGATTGATTTGCTTCTCTATAACGCTCCATGTGGTTTCGTCTAACAATTCACTTTTAAACTTTTGAAAGTCTCTGTTATTTTCATTAATAACCATCGTTTGTAAAATCTCTTTCGATTTCATAAAGTTTTCAAGACAGTGTGAGAAGCTTCCCCATCTCGTTTTCACAGGCAACACTAGTGTCACGTTTAATAATTTATTACTAGCAATTTTTTTAAATTCTGCACAAAGTATATTTGATTTTAAAACGCATTTCACTATATCAACTACCGTTGTAAATACTTTGTGAACTTCAGGCACTTTTAATATATCTGCAATCAGTAAATTAAGGGTATGGGCAAGGCACCCAATCCACGTGGCCTTTTCATACTTGTCTACTAGCAGTTTGCCACATTTTTTCATGTTGGCTGCATTGTCTGAAATAATTCCGAGGAACTTTTGGGAACCAATTTCTTCCATAGTTTCCGATATTTTTTCAGCTAAATATTCTCCCGTGTGCCTGTTTGTCTTTGCGTCAATAGATGTGTGAAAAAAGATGCTGGAGTAAATACCATTATGTTGATAATTGAGTCTTTCCTGACGTTTGTCCATCCATCCACCGCCAAATGCAAAACTTTTTTACTGATCAATTTTTTTGGAGATCACGTTCTTCATATCTTTGTACTCTTCCTCCAAATAACTCGTAGACAGAATCTTGCGTGACGGGGGCTTATAATCAGATTTAAGTAGACGGAAAGCTTCAATCCATAGGGGGTGCTCAAATATTGATAGCGGCATGCCCGTAACATAAACTGCTTTTGCAAACGCCTTATGAATTATTTTCTGAAACAATTTAAAAGCTTGTTTTAACTTTTGTTTAAATAAATGTGGTTATATAATCATGATATAAAAAATACTGCTAACTTACCTCGTCAATAGTTGAAGCATTAGGCTGCTCTGTGGATACAAAGCTGATAACAGCAGCAGTTGAAGTACTGTTCTGTGGGTCACTTTTTCTAAACTCTGTTTTAACATCAACAGGACAGTTTTGGCAGTTTTTAAACAAATGTTGAGCGAAACGAGTTACATTTTTGGCGGTGTACACATGTTCACAAAACAAACAGTTGTACTTAATTCGTTCGTTTTCAGTAGTTTCTCTAAAATACTGTAACACTTTGCCTTTTGGCCTCATTGTCATTATTCTACTTTCAACAACACTTTTGTATTCACAATAGGTCAGATCAAGATGAACTAAACTATATCCTATGCATGACCTGTTTGTACCGTGAACGGACTTATCCCACCACTTCAAACTGATAACGGGTAAGGTCCAATCAGGAACAAGTTTCCTATTATACTTGGAAACGGTAACTTTAACACCTAATGGGTTTTTACCTGCTAAGTCGAACACAATAGGGCCCATCTCCTACCAGATAACAATGTACCTATTTACAAAATAACGTTCCCACTTGAAATTAACACGAATGTAATGAAAAATAATTAAATACACACATCTTGTTCGCCATTATCCAATCGAAACCAGAATTCATCCAAATGTACTTGCAGAGAACTTAACCGAGAATTCTCGGTAAATTACGGTAATTTTCCACGATGAGAATTACCGTAAGTGCGTAATTTCCGGGCGGCACATCACTAGTTGCTGTGCAATCTTGCAAATCTTGCAAAATTAGTGCATTATCTCGGTATTTCGAGATCTCGGAATACCGAGATTGCAGTCCCTTGTCTGGATCCTGCACCAATTCACAATGAAATTACGCATTTTAGCAGCATTATTTAAATCCGGTTATCATTAAAATCTAATTATTGTTGTTGTGATTATAAACAACTGTTTGGCACTACTTCAGAAAGTCGGGTGATAGACGGTTCGGCAGTAAGTATTAGCTCCACCCCCGCCGGCACTAAGTCAGTCGGGCCGATATTCAGCGTCAGCTTATTAAATTTCGATGCCTAGGACTATAATTGTTTTTAATGGTCCGTGATCAGGGTTTGCTGCCTCTCAGTACGTTACTGGCTCCAAGCGTGCATTTTAACCAAAAAGAGCGATAATCTAGCTCATTTAGCTCAAAGTCTTATATAGTCAAAATCAGGCGGTGGTTGTTTATCTTGATTTTCAAAAACCAGTGACTGGGTAGACAACGACACACTTCTATTAAAAGTAGAACAAATAGGTTTCGACACTCTGCTCTTAAAACTATTTGCGAACTACCTCGGCAATAGGCAGTAATTTGTTAAATATGGTCACTACCTGTCTAAACCATATCACACCATCTGAAATAAGCCAGCCAGCCCTTTCTATTTTTAATAGTCATTAACGTTTTGTCTGAAGTGATTGAGATCACCACAATACTGCTGTTTTCCGACAACGTGGAGATGGTATTGAGCATGAAATCCACTCTAGGCTGCGAGGTGCTACAAGAGGATATGCGGTGCTGTACACCGGAGCATGAAAAATAATCTCTTTATCGAAAAGTGTGAAATGTTAAATTTGTCACCTTCAGCCCTTCACCACAACTATGTAATAGCCGGGGGGAGCAATGACCCGGTTGTCCGAGGTGCGTGATCTCGGTGTCACCACCTCAGGTCTCACATTTCGGCCAAATGTGCGAAATGTAACTAAAAATTCGTTTGAGAGATTAGGGTTTGTGTCAAGCTGGGTACGAATCTGAGCGGCTTACCCTGAGGCATGCTCGCCCCGCGCGGCGAGCTGCTCGCGAGCCAAATTGTTGCACATAAACATGCGCGGGTGAGGCAGCGTGCTTGACAAGAGCCGTCATTTCAAAATGGCGTCGGACACGATCACAGCCGCTCTGCGTTTATCATATTTCCCCGAGTTCTACTTATTTATATAACAAAACATTGGGGAAGGCCTATTTTCAGCAGTGGACGTGTTTCGGCGACATAATAATGATGATTTATTTATTTTGACAGACACACCAACAGCACGGTTCCCCCCCGGCTGCCCTAAAATAACCTGATACCTAACCGTAACAGCATTGTTATTATAATGATAATGATTACGCTCATTACAGATATCAGTAATGGCTTTTGCTGAACAAATTACCTCCTAATTTCTCTTCTAGCTTTTACGCGCGGCTTCGTCCGCGTATAAGTTGTTTTCGCTTTTCCCTCGGGAACTGTCAAATTTTTCGAGATAAAAAGTATCCTATATACTATTCCAGACTATAATTTCATCCAGATTTCTTTCGTTCTAGTGTGATTGAGTAACAAACATCCAAACTTACGCATTTATAATTCATGTATTCCTTTATTTATCTGGTCAGTATATTAGTAAGATGTATGATCTGTTTAAAACTATATATTAATGTTGTATCGGATATTAAGCACAATATTATAAAAATGAAGTGGCAAGGATAATTACATTATTTAATCGTTATGAAAAGATAAATAATTTTACCCCGGATAGATAAGCATGCGGGGTGTGAAAAAATACCATGTTATTGGATTAAGTCATTTTAAACCCTAATTTACTTACTTATTGTTATTTCGCTATTTTACAGAGATTAGAAAAACCAGAATGCTGCCCAGAAGAATATTATTCGGGTATGTTGGAGTGCTGGTCTCATGATCCAAATAATCGGCCAAAGTTCAAAGATTTAGGTCCAAAATTAAGGCTTATTAGACCAGAGCAGGTAAAAAAAACTTCAATTATTTATTATTTCTTTTTATTTAGATCATTTATTTCCATATCTTTAAAATTTGTAATAAAATTCCAGGTTGAAACGATAGTGACCTTTCAAAAGTCTGAAGAGGGAAGACGAAGTAATTTATTAGAGTATAACTCCGGGCAAATAATAACAGTGCTGGGCAAACGGTAAGTTTTAGACTTACTTGAATACCTACATTCATTTTAAACCGTGGAACGCCCTATGAACCGCCGTATGTTTATAACAATATTTGAATTTGTAGTTCGAGTTAAGATTGATATTTGAATACACACACACACACACACATATATATATATATATATATATATATATATATATATCGCTTCTTTAGAATTATAGCGACCTAATCTACATATTTTGAATTTCGACCTAGGTCTCTATAATACTAAAATTATGACTCGAAATCGACAGCTGAAAATGTTTGAATTAGGTCACTATAATTCTAAAAGTGCGATATATTATGTCCGAGCGCTCCACATGGTGCCGTTCCGAAATGGTACTAGCGGGACTCACTAAGCCTACGCTACCTATCCACCCGTCCACCTGTCCTCAATTTCAGTGTCTGTATTCTTCGATCCCCATATTGGTGACATCAGTGTCAATTGGAAATGGCAAAAATGTAGCTCTGCTAATCTTAAACATAGTTGTTATAACTCTATAAGGGACGTTTTAAAAAAAAAACATTTAAAGGGCTAATGAAAACAAAAATCACGATCGCGTTCTCTGTGGATCGAAAGTTAGTCATACAAACTATACGGGTAACTTTCGTTACACAAAGGAATCAATTAAGTTTTATTTTCATTGAATACCATACCCATAACATATAATTTAAAATTTCTATCGTTAGTATTTTTATTTAACTTTTTGACAGCCAAAGACGGCTGTAGACGCGCACGAAAACTCGTGCCACTAAATCCACGGACAGCCACAGCCGCGCTTAACTCTTGCGTTAATTTTATGTATAAATAGTTTTCCAAGTAACTTGACCTACATACATACATACATAACATCACGCCTTCATTCCCAGAGTGGGGTAGGCAGAGCTACAGAAACACCAACAACTCTAAAACAGCTTGTTAATAATTCTGTAACCACATTTTGCACAATCAGGCCAAGATGTTTACTAGTGTATTAGTGACAGGTTGCAAGCCCATCGCCTAACAGTACTACAAGCCCTTATTCCCTTAGTCGCCTCTTACGACATCCACGGGAAGACATGGAGTGGCACTATTCTAACCCGGCAACCACACGGGCTTAACTTGACCTATTTTTTAAAATGTCAGTATTTATAAATACACGGTGCCCGTGAGCATTACGAGAGATTTTAACAGCTTATTTCTAACCACATTTTAAGTTAAAAATGTTAATTACTGTTTGCTGAATTCGGCTCGGTTTTAGAGATATTTCCATTTTTGTGAAAAAAAACTTCTTACGAAAACTTAGGTGCAACAGACCCTTATAATTGCGACGTTGCCACTTTTAAGCCCAGTAAAGTTATCCACAAACATCACAATACTAACTTAATCAAACTGAACTCGTACCCCAAAGTCTTCCATAGCTTCTAGAGATTTGGTTTATATTTGTCTGCAACGTGCCCTGAACTTATTGCCTTATAATACGACATTCACAAGTTGAATGAATATGACAAGCGTGCTAGTGTCTTCGTCTTTGTTTACATGTCAACCGATTGTAAAATATTTACTTGCAAAACATAAAAAACACGATAATTATGGAGAATCCAAGGCATTGCATCAGATCAGGGCTGGAATTCTACAAGGTAATAACGATATAGTTTTTGACCTGTTTCCGTATTGTCAACGTTTTGATTACTCTTATGTCATTTACAATAATGGCGACTGTGACATAAACGATTCTTAAACGTATCAAACACGATATCGTTTTAACGCACCTGAATAGAGGCCCTGTAACTTTACCTTCGGTCAACAATAATTTCAGTTACCGACATGAAAAGGAAATGGTCAATAACTGAAGTGGCTTAAATACAAAAATGAATGTGGGCAATTTTTATGTAACGCCCCAAAGAAAGAAAGATAAAACTTTTATTGACACAAAAACGACACGGTTTAAAACAAAAAAAAGAAAAGACAAATTTCTGTGCCAAAAGAAATTTGTGGCCAAATTGAGGCCACTCATGACTACTCTAAGCTCTGCTAATCTTAACATGTACTTTGTGGGGTCCAGGACTTGTAAGGCCAGATAAATCTCGCCACTACTAAGAGGTGAACCACTGATACCAACATCATCGGTCATCACTGTTCGTTTGGCGCCATTGGCGTACAGACATATCGGTATTCTGTTTATCATGCGGATAAATAAGCGGACCATCAACGAATTTCATTGCTCGTCTTTGGGTAAGGACCAAAAAGTTGGCCTCGCTAACTCACTCAATTAAATTTTCTATGAAACTTTTCCGTTGTGACACGTTAATTAGCCACATTTATTTGTAAGGATAATTTTCGTGTCACAACGGAACTTTTATCACTTTTGTTGTTTGTATGGTTAACTACGCTTAACTATGGTCCAACTATTTGGTCCTTACCCCTTTAGGCTTTGTTTCCTGTAGAAGTGAAAATATTCCATTTAATTTGTATAAAAAAAGTAAAAGTTTTTAAAAGCCAAATTTGAACTATGTCAATATAACCTTAAAATTAACTCGGGAACACGCTGTTAAAATCTCTGTGAGCTTACAGCGGCATTTCGTTAGTAATAATAAACGATACAGTTTCGCACATCTCTGACAAATATCGATATGAAAAGTTGATGCATACTACAGCTTCCTAACTCTAGTATTAGAACAATTTCCATTGCCTCCGTGACCAGTGACGGCTGGGGCCGCGAACGCGTGACGTTATCACCTCAGGATAAAACCATTCTGTACGTTTTTTTTTTGATATTTTCAATATACATGCCTTTAAAATGTTGATCTCGCTCAAGGCTTCTTGAAGACTGTTTCGAGAAAACGGTCGTATCAGACGCGTCTTGTGACGGGCGTCTCGTCCAAGATCAATTTCTTGGTGGCTACTGAAAGGCAAAAATGTCAGCTTGACTATAAAAAACCCACGTGACTATGATTAATTTTCTTTATTAGAGCAAGATTAATATAACTAATTGTTTTAATTCCTTTGTCTCATCTAATATTGAAAGTAGTTTAAACGAAAACCTTCTGGTCTGGCCTTTCTGCAGTTCACTGTTGTACTTGCTATCAGTACAATATAAGAACAGTAATTTCAAAATCCCGCTTCCATTACATGACAGCGTGCGTTTCTTTTAAGTAATAATGATGTTAGGAACGGGCAAGATAATGCGAACCTTTTCGGTTAATAGTTTTGCTCAGTGTACGGAGTTTTCCAGCTCTTCTACTTATACCCTGGATTTTCCAAAAAGTAGTTTTATTACATCGTATGTAGGTACTATCAGAGGACCTCTTACGTGCTCCAAAATTAAAAATCTCTTAATATTAATTAAAGGCCCGTTCCTGTTGATTTTCCTGTTTTATTCATTCGCTTTTGTTAAATTGTAAAAGTATGGTGAAAGTATTATTATTTACAGGTTTTTTTTAACAATTATTATTTAAATATTAAAATAAAATAACAATACTCATATAAGGAAATAATATTATGATATTATTATTTTGTGCGGACGCTTTGACTAAACCTCTTGACACCTACATTTAGAAAGTCTCTCCATGATGGTATCTTTCCAAGTCTTTGAAAGCTCACCAAAATAACGCCTGCACATAAAAATAAGACGTCAGACTTGTCACCTGACAAGGCCGGTCAATTAAAACCTAATGTACAAAAAATGTATAATGTATGTAATGTAATGTATTTTTGTAAAAAAAATGAAAGCATCATTGTGGTGTCCACATTTTATTCTCATTTTAATGATAGTGCTTAATCCTCATTAACGTGGTTTTGTTGAGGACCGCTCAAAATCAACGAATCTCCTGACTTATGTTCACCATTTATCCTTAGCGTTTCAGACAAAAACAAAAATTGTTTCTGTTTATACAGATTTTATATACTTCTAAAAAAAATTAAACACTTAGGCATCCATGGAAACTTGTTGCGGTAGTTCGAATCATACTTATTTCGTAGATTTTAGTTAAACAGTGTATTTGGGCTTTTCCGTTTAAATCTGAATCTCGTATAATCTCAGGGTTTAATTTAAGTCGGCACACACAGAAGGCGTCGGTATACAGAAGGCGTTCTTGCGGTTTTTATATAAAAAAACTTACGGCTACTACCCTTTTTTGTACCCTACGAAATTTTTGCTTGGCGCCTTAAGTTTTAACTCTCTGGAGGTGAGGCCACACTATGGACTGCTGACTTTTGCTAGCGGTGTATTGCGAGGAGACTCCGACTGTTTGGAACTGGTGATGCAGGTGGTGCGTCTTTTCGTCCCCTCGATGACAAAAATTGACTTCCGTCCACGTTGCCGCCACCTGCTGGCGGCGCCTGCGACGCGCACTGTAGCTCGCGCCAGGTCGCCTCTGGTTCACGCTTTGCATTTGTTGAACACGCTTGCAGAGTCTGCCCCAGATTTTGACGTATTTGCCAGTGGATGGAAGGTTGTGAGTATTGAATGTTTGAAGTTATGCGAGAAGATGGATGCTCGTGTTTCATCGGTCTAAATAATATTTTCCTACTATCTAATTATAATGTCATGTCATATATTATGTTTATTGTATTATTATTACCGTCTTGTTAACCTATATTTAGTATGTAATTCACAGTGCTGTAGTGTTTTACTGTTATGCTGTGTAATTATTTTGAAGTAAATAAATAAATAAATAAGTCCTCTTTTACGAGGGGCACACTGAAATGATCGGGAATAGAATATTTCGGATTTTGTTACAATAAAACCTTTCTTAGAATTTGAATACTGGCCTCTTAGAATATACATGATATTAAAAAAAAAAAGTTTAAATACAGAAACTGTGTTGGTTTAAAGTTGGCACGTCGTTAACAGAAATGGAGCTCGCGCGTGAACATTTCCGTGCCATAATTTATCACAATTTTCGTCGCGGCTTAACTCAAGATAAATGTCTCAGCCAACTTGTTTCGTTTCATGATGTTGAAGCACCGAGTCAAACGACAATATACCGCTGGTATGCAGAGTTCCGACGCGGTTGTGTGTCGCTCAGCACTGTTCCTTTTGCAGGTCGACCAAGAACAGCGGTCACGCCTGAAAACATCGCAGCTGTGCGAACTATTATATTGGATGACCGTCATGTGACATACGAGCAGATTCGGGCTGTTATCAGTATCGGAATGACTGCAATTCAGACGATATTACATAATGAACTGTGTAATAAGAAACCTAGTTTCCCGCTGGATTCCCCACAATTTGCCCATAGAGCAAAAGGCGGCTCGTGTTGATTGGTGCCAGGTTGAGGGAAGTCTAATACCGTTTATAATATCGTCTCAGGTGACGAATCACGGATTTATTTATACGAACCTGAAAGAAAACATCAGTCAGCGGTTTGGGTATTCGAAGACGAGGTCAAACCAACAGAAGTGGTTCGCTACGGCAGCGTGTCAAAAAATTATCGCTACGTTGTAACACATTTAGTTGGCAGGCATGGGGCTAGGGTCGTGGTTTGCTAAAGGCCTAAGGGCAGGACCCTCCACAGTAGAAATATGGGCGCCTTAGGGTGAGGGCCAGCCACAAACAAGAGTGTTTTTAAGAATTAAAACTATAATATAGTTATAATTATGGTGTTCTCATGAGTGTTTATTTAAATCCAGAAAACAAGTACTTATATTAGTTTTACTAAGGAGCAGGCGTCCCTGCAAACACTACCCCAAATAAGAGAGATCAAAGTGTAAAGTTGTAGGTGTGCATGTATGTTTGTATTTAAAACAAATCACGCGTATCTAATGAAACAAGAGCACTAGGTACTCTTGATGATGCAGCATAGGCGACATCAGCGGTCACAGCAGCCAAAGAACAGTTTGGGGCAGGGGCTCATCGCAAGTCTTGTCGTATCCTGAGGGCACTGGAAATGTACAAGAAACACTTCCAAGTCACTGCCCTACTACGAGTACTATGACCTAGCAGACACTCTAATGCCATAGGTAAATAAAAAGAGGCAAATGCGGGCTTACCAGTTGGGCATAAAAGTGGAGTCGGTCTTGGCCTTTATGCTCGGGAACACGGAGCTTATTATGTCTGGCCTTTAGACTCGGGGCCGCAGAGTTTTGAATAACGTCTGGCCTTTAGGCTCGGGACCGCTGAGCTTATTCATTATTTCTATAACAAAGAACAAAGACATCAAAATCAATCTATAAGCGGCGATCTCGTCGCAAAACCTAGCATGTTAATATGGGCGACGTGGCACTCTAAAGCAAAGAAAGCATGCTTACCAGCTACACGAGAAAGTGTAGAACATTGTGACCCTTATGCTCGGGGACCGCAGCTGCAGAGCTTTAAATGGAAACCTAAAACACAGAACAACAAAGTTAAAATAAACACTAAAATTTTACATACGATGACGTCGTTGCTGTTTGAGGTACTTACTGTTTCCAGTCACATGGAAAGTGAGGATGGTCTTTAACGTGGGCACCACACACGGAGAGAAGCAAGGTTTAGAACCCGGACGTAAACAGGGAACAATCGGGGAGCATGGGTGACGATGCAGTATGCTTGCTACACCCAATCTCTGCAGAAACAGCAACCCGACGTTATTTCACAACTGCATCCACGTTAGGCACCTTCGGCCTTGTGCTACAGCAAATGAAAGCCTAATTGTCTTCAATTATCCATTTTACTCGATTTACTTAAGAATCTGCAAATCACCTCACTGTGTCCAAACCTTCTCTCACCCGACGCCAGCAGGCTACGGCGTACGCGCAGACAGCGTAGTGGTGGCTTGACAAATATAATGACTTTTCATTATTTTAATAAATTACTGTACGGCCTGAAACGATAGAAACTAATATCCTGAAACGAATAAACCGTAAAGTGGAATTAATTAAACTGAAAGTATATAAATTAACTTCGAACTCAAAAAGCGTATAGACAACTATTAGGCATGTAGTGTAGAAAAAACTTCAAATCTTAATGTGGCCATAGAAGTAGGAACCATTTGAGAAACGAGTAAAAACAGATGTTATGTTTGTCTCGAAAAAGAGGCATGTAGCTACAATTCCTTTACGCGAACGTAGAACGGTTACCGCTGAGTGATATGTATCACGGTTTGTTTACCAGAAATGATATTCTAGCTCCGAAAAAATTACCCGAAACGTCGCATCGGAAGACAAATGATTTTTTGAAGCAGGAAAACATTGAGCTGATGAGCCATCCTCCGTACAGTACTGACCCGAGCCTAAACGATTTCTTTACATTCCCTAGAATGAAAGATTTATCACGCGGCCGACGGTTTGAAGACCTCGAAGCAGCTGTGGAAGTGTAGAAATCAGCCATTTTTGTCAACATCAACTTCAGACTGGAATTACTGTTTTAATAATTGGTTTGCACGAATGGAAAAGTGCATTAAATGGAACGGAGAATACTTCGAAAAACAATAAAATACAATTTAACTATTACCGTACATATGAGGCCCTCGTATTTTTATTAAGGATAAAGAAAGTACACAAAGACTCGTTATTTTATGCACTTCTTTAGCTAGATTGATTCTGGAATACTGTAGCTGTGTTCGGTACCCAATCTTTAATGTCTACTACAGCCGCATTCAATCAATGGAAATGAAATTCGTCCGCCATTTCAGCAAGTTTACGGGTGTAAGGTGCACTATTCCTGGATACGAACGAGAACGACGGATTAGTTCATTTCCATCTATTTATCATCATTGAGGACATGTTATGTGACTAAATTAATGACACTACATACGATTTTGAATGGTGTTTTGTTCTTGATATTGATCTTGCTAACTACATAATTATCCTTTACTCCTTTATAATTCTTTAGAAATAGAAATAGATATATTCGCTGACTGCGCCATTAAATAAAATAATAATCTTTTCAGAAATGTTACTAATACGGCAATGTGGCATGGGGTGCTACCCGGTGGTGCTTGCGGCATGTTCGATCCGAATAACACTAAACCCTACACAAAGACTGAAGTAAGTAATGATTCATGATTTTGCGGTAATTTCCTTTAATTTCGCTGGATACATTAGTTTCCGATTCATCAATCCCGAAAGAAATATATGAAGTAATTACTAACGCACTTGTGTAAAACAATACACCGGATACAGTAAAGTGTGGTTAAACTTATTTTTAGTACAGTTTCTCAAAAAGTGGTACTTTTCGTAGCTATATATCGTGCGGAAAGTTGGATATTTATTTATTTTATATATTTGTTGGTTTATTTTTGTTGTTATAAGTTGGATTTTTATTTGTTGGTTGGTTGGACTTTTCCATTTTTTTTTAAATATAGAGGATTTAAACACTCTTTGACAACAGAGGTTAGAGTTCTAGAGCCACAAATCATTGAAAACTTTTTCCATACATTTTAGTAGGGTAAAAGCAAAGTGGAATTTTCTTAAGCTAAAAATGATAAAAATCGGTATTCTTACCAATAAAAAACCACTAAATACGATACAAACTTTTTGCTTCATAAATAAAGCTGGCCGTCATGGGTGAAAAAGCTTAATAATTAGAAATAATGTACGAAGAAAATATAAATTTTGAATATAGAACAATGACGATATTTTATTTCAATTTTTGTTCTACTCGTTCGACGTTCCACGTTCTGTTTAGTGTTCGTAAGTGAAAAATGGATTCAAATCAAGAAAAAATAGATTTGCTTATTTTGTTAATAATAAACACATGTCTCTTGTTCTGGAGTGGTACAGGAATATATAACCGACAAGAGTTACCCCGACTAGAACAGTTGTTTAAAACGTTCTGAAAAACCTCGTCAAATGTGGCAGTTTAGAAAAAAATCTCTGCCGTTTGCAGCTCGGGCCAAGAAACCTCGAAACTCGTGTAAAATGTCAAACTTTCCGCACTAGCATCAAAATGTACTATTTCGATACTTTATTGATTATTGTCCGTTATTAAGACAATGTGTCTTAATAACCGATAAAATGTGTAATATTTGAGTACCTACTACAGATGTAGTGAGTGACACGGTTATAGGTTGGAAAATTGGAAAATGTTCGTATTTATCTTGTTTTCTCAGTCAGCTTTCGTAGGTACGATACTGGTTAACTTATTGAGAAAGCAAGACGAATACTACAAACTTATCCGATTAAATATGATGTCGACATCATATGGACTAACCTGTAAGGAGCTGTAAAGTAGAGATAGAAACACCTAAAGACACAAGATTTTTTCTTTGCAACGATTTATTACCCTTTTTAATTCTTACTAAATATTATTGTATCTATTTGTCGTTTGTTGTAAGTCGAAGGTTTTACTATGCAAAAGGGCAACATTTCGAGCACTATTCATAATCCAGTCTGTGGGCACTTTTACTTTACAAAAAGTGAAGCATAGTACATTTTTGATTTATATTTTCAAGTTGTGGGGTCCTACTAAATTCCAAGAAATTGACTTTGTGGGGGGAAGGGGGAATGCGAGAGCCGCCATCTTGAATTGGGATATGTCTCAAAAAGAAACGCACTTTTTCATTTTTATTCGAAAGAATACCCTGTTATAAAAATCGAATTAATAGTTTTTTTTATTAAAGGCCGTTGAAGGACGAGTGTGAGTTATCGCTATATATTATGAATTATGAGTCCAGCAACCGCTTTTCCCGGCCGTGGCCGAGGCTTGTATAGTGCTTTTCTCTAACAATGCGAGAAAATATAAAATATAAAATCCAAACTCTCTTCAGATGGTGGTGTGGGTTCAGCTGTCTGGATCCCTCATTATAATGTTGTTTTAAGCTTTAAATCTCCTCCTTTATCTTCAGTTTACTCTGGTGAAGCGATTGCAATTTTCGAAGCTGTCTCTTACATAGAATCTCATAAAATTTCCAAATCAATAGTTTTTTCTGACTCTTTGAGTTGTCTCCAGGATTTAGATAAAGCTCCTCTGCGTTCTAAAGATAATCTTCTAATTAACCTTAAGTCTAGAGAGGTTCTTCATCGCTGTCATTCTCTGGGCATTGATGTGGTTTTGGCCTGGATCCCTGGTCATGCAGGCATTGCAGGTAATGAGCGCGTTGATTTTTTCGCGAAGCAAGCCATTGAGATTGGTTGCTCCTCCCACTCGGAATGTTATAGTCAAGACTTGCGTGCAACTGCAAGGACCCATCTGTTTGATCACTGGACTGATTTATGGAATTGTTCTCGTCTTTCCAAGGGTAAACATTTTGGTGGCATTCAACCTAGTCTCCCTGTAAAACCTTGGTTTTTTAAATTCAATAAAGCTAATAAATCTGCTACCTCCACCATAATTCGATTGCGTCTTGGTCACATTTGTTCGCCCTCTTTTCTGGCGAAGATACATGTACGGGATCATTCTCTGTGTGAGTGCGGTCTCGAGGAGGGAACTCCGGATCATATATTTTTTAACTGTTCCATTGCTCCAGTCTCTTTGTACAACTTTCTCCCTAATTTCATCTCTCGCCCAGCTAACCTTAGTTATGTCCTCACTTTTGTAAATACTTCCTTTGTATATATTTTAGCTAAGTATATTAATGACTTTAATATTAAGTTGTAAATTGCCATTTTAGATTTAGTATTTGTAGTTGTAGTTATTTTAAATAATCTATTTATTTTTAGATCCCCCAACTGATGAATCTGCATCTTCTTTTGGAAAAATATTTTCACCGATCACTTGTAACTTCCAACCTTGACACTGGCAGAATTGTCCCACTGGACAGTAGCCATATAATATAAAAATTGAACTTGAACTTGAACTTGAGTCCAGCAACCGCTTTTCCCGGCCGTGGCCGAGGCTTGTATAGTGCTTTTCTCTAACAATGCGAGAAAATATATCTCAATTGTTAAAATTAAACACGAACCCAAAATATCCGTAAGAGAAAACATAATCGCCATCACCATGGATAATACCCATAATAAGTAAAAATTGCGGTATACAGGGATCACCCTACTACACCTCAATATTTACTTGTTGCAATATGACTGTGACTTTCCGGCGGCGATGATTGCGGCGCGCTTGAAACTCAAATTTCATATCAACTAATAAGTTCCACTACGGAACAACACTTTATGATCACTAAAAAGTATAGAATAAAATAAATGTTTTAAAAGACAAAAACCGCCATCAAAAATAAAAGTTTTAGAAACTAAAAAAAACACCTTCTAAAACGCAAAAAATGACTTCTTTTAAAATTGTAGGCAATAGGTTATTCCAACTGAAGACGGCGACCACAATATTTTCACCAAAAAAGCAGATTTCAGTTGGACTGACCTATTAAGTAGGTGCCTACAATTTTAAAAGAAGTCATTTTTTGCGTTTTAGAAGGCTTTTTTTTTAGTATTTAAAACTTTTATTAAAAAAAAAACACATCTCTCAAAATTTCACAATTATTTGCTTACTATTATTGCTCCTAAAACGTTTTCAAATTGTCTTGACTGATAGAAAAGATAATCTTAAACTTACGAAAACAAAAGCATAATCTACCTAAATGTTACATTTTAATTTGCGGATCCCTCGTTCTGTTGCATTAAAAAGAATAACAATAACGATAACACAACGAACGATCCGTAAAATAAAAAGTGTCATTTAGGTATATGAACTCGTCATTTCATTTATTGTATACTTTTGTTTCCGTAAGTTTTAGATTAACTTTTCCATCAGACGAGACAATTTAAAATCGTTTTGACATTAAGGTGTCATTCTTATAAATTTGATAATCAGGGGTGCGATTTTTGAATCTTACCAACGAAAGATAACCAACTTTAAAATCAATTTGTGCAGCGATTTAATCTACGAGCGGGCCCTTCTTTTGGATTTCGTGTCATAGCTCCTTTTTCATAGCAAATCCACAAGGTGGGCCCGCTTGTAGATTAAATCGCTGCGCAAATTTATTTCAAAGGTATTCGTCGGTGAGCTTCAAAAATTGCCCCCCAGGTCTATTTTGTGATGTCAACCATGACGGAAATATCCGTTAATGGCATTCAAAAAGGTTAATTAAGTTGTAACTATAAAATACAGGGTGGAAAAAATCTATGGGCACTGGAGAGAACTACCTTAAATTCTTTAGTTAGCTCATTTTACTGAAAGGAAACATTCCTTTGTTTTTTAAAAGAAACAAAACTGCATTCAAAGATCTTTTTAAACTCGCTTGTCACTCCCAGAAAACCAACCAACCAAAAATAAAAAAGCCCTTGCTATTTTATTACACGAATCGGTAGAATTATTGTTCAGAATAAAAAAATGTCTAATATGTTTATTAGACAAATTTGGTCTGTGAAATAAAAAAGTGAAAACTAATGTTAATTATGTATATAATTGAACACGATTTGACAGCAAATCTAATCAAGTGGGGTTTGAAGAAGGTTCCTTGGTATGGCTGCGGTCGTTATGTAAAAATGCAAGCGGAAAACCACAAATCTTTCACTGTATTTAATTATTGGTGGACGAGATTGGCCAACACTGTAGCTTCGAGATCTTGAAAAGCTGTGATGAGACAGGCAGCAATTAACCATGAAAAAAATGTTAATATAGTTGTAGTAGGCGCTTATTCAGTATAGTTTATTTCATGTTATTAATACAGGATTTATAATAAATAAATAAACCTTTACTTAAAATATTCATAATAAATAATTTTAATCTAATTTTATCTCTTTTTTTTTGGGACAGCCCAGTAATTGAAAAATAAGCTAAACTAGAATGTTCTTTGTTTAATAAAAATATATTTTCTTAAGAGGAGTAAGGGACTAATATACAAGAACATTCTTAATTTTAAATACTCCATCTAATCAGTAACTACACTAAACAACGTATGGAGATAAGGACATTTTTTGGAAATACATAATAGTTTTTTGTTTTCTTTTATTTTAAATGGCACATGCTTAGAAAGCCCGTAAATCGAAGAAGTTTATTATTGAATTTGTACGCAAAGTTTTTGTTTTTATAACAAAGTTTTCTGAGATTTTGAATAACGTCATGTCTAAAGAGGTTTTTTAATCATTCTTGCAGTATTAGGTAATTATTAGAATTTATTTTGAAGAATCAAGGTATTGCGAGGACAAAACACTATAAGTTAACTCAAAACAAGCCATATAGGGAGTTAGATAAAAAAATCTAGCAGAATGATTAAAAAAAAAAAACAGTCAAAAACTGAAACTTAGCATAGTAAATGTGGTCAAAAATGTTCAGAATGATCCTAACTATCATCCCTTAAAACCCCTACACCCGAGACTGTCAAACACTCTGTAAAATCAAATATATTTACGTTTCAAACAAGTTTTGTACTGTTATCAATATATTTTGAAACAGTCATGGCGACATACCTACTTGGATAGCAGATAAATTTCGCACATCGCTTGTAAAAACGATCACTAGAGTCGCTGTAATAGTAGTCCCTTAAGTTACGGAACATAAGGACTATTGTCTCGGTACCATCTAGCTGACTTAATAGTCAATATTATTATTCGTCGCTAGATGGCAGCTAAGAAAACTTGTAATCGCTAATCGTAAATCAGTTCACCTGTGTAAGAGCTACAGTGCCACGAACAGACACACACACAGACACACACACACACAGGCACACACACACAGACACACACACGCACAGGCACACGCTCACGCACGCACGCGCGTCGGTGGTTTTTGACCTTGCTAAATGAACATTAAGCTTAACTTTGTGCTACTGTCAAAATTATTTTACCGCGTTTTTAGGTCGTAAACTGTAACAAAATATGAGGAGGTTGTTTTTGTAGTAGTTAATAAAGCCTAAGCGTATGACGCACTCATTTTTTTAAAGTAGCGATATATATATAAATAAGCAATTTTGCTATATTTTCTCACGTTGTTAGAGAAAAGCACTACAATGCTCGCCCGGGAACGGCGGTTGCCGAACTCTTACATAGCACGACCGTGACTGCATCTTAGCCACGCAACACTAACTTATACTCGTCCGCTTTGGCTCGTTTATAAATACTTCTCATAGACATTTTTGGCATAGAGTTAATTGTTGAGGACATATTTAAGATAAAAAAATTGGCGGTTTCGATTAAAGATGGTGCTCGCGGCTTTTCCCGATTTCCCGAAGGACGAAAAATTGGATTTTAATTTGGACCGTACCTTAACAAAAAGATAAAATTTACTGTGCTCGACCTTTTGTGCAGCAAAAGCTTTTTTTACTCCCTTTAGACTGGCCTATCAGCTTACATGATCACTTTTCCCATTCAGAAATCAATTACTAACGTAACTGGGTCTTTATCACCTCATACGACTCGCAATTCTGCTCGGTCCATCCGCTCCTCCCTCTCGCGCTCGGACGTCAAGCGCCACACTTACACGGGCAAGCGCACCATCCAACGGAGTATGATCTCCAGCCCGCAGGGCGATGTTAAACATACCGGCCACGTCGGCCTAGACGGGGCTTACTTTGGTGATATTTCATTCTTGGATCCGGCTGGCTGTGTAAGTACCTGCGGATTTGGTTTTTCTTATTTTTCGTGTTTTTTTATATATTAAACGTCGTTAACGTTGACACATATCTAACTAAACCATTAACCTTTATTAAATGAGGGATCTTCTTAAATCAGATTTTAAATGCAAAACTTAGGTATGGTTTTAGAACTTCCTCCATCTTAGTTAGTTTTTAGTTTAGGTAGACAACTCACCGAGTTAGTATACTCCGATTTCTCTTGTTTCACCGCCACTCACTTCAAAGAACGCATCACTTTACGGAATTTTCATTTCATAGACCCGCTTTTCTAGGCGATTATTTTATGATAATCACAAGTCTAACCCCCTAACCTACTCAACTAATGTTTCAGATAACCTGAAAACAACAGACTTTCAGGTGTTTCAGCAGAAAATAGCTTTTGATGAAGTGAATTCGGTAAAACGATACGTTCTATGAAATGAGTGTCGGTGAAACGAAACACCACACCATAAAACTTCTTTTAAAAATCTCCTAATGTTTTTAAAAAAAAACATGTTTTTAATTGTGATGTTTTACGCCCGCATGCTTGCTGTTCATCGCACATACCACTAATATTACATTATGTCGTGATGATTATTTTGTGTTGGATATTGGGCGATTGTTTGCGTAGTGTGGTGTAACGAGATGTGTGTTGCCATAGCCTCCGCGGCAGGTGGTAACGCCGTACAAGCCATCGGAGGACCTGGAGCAGGTGCCGCTGCTGAACCCCAACTCGCCGTCGCACCTCTCGGCTGCCTGCAGCGTCCCCTATCCGCTGCTCTCCAACGAGCACACCTCCAGAAACTGTGACGAAGTCGATCTCTCCTGTTAGTTACACTCTGTCTCCTTTTAATACAACTAAACTATAGTTCATTTATTACACGAATTCAATTAATGTAAACAAGAAAACCGTTTCTCATTTAGTATATTAATGAAAATTAAGAATTGTTTGGTATGCACAGTCTGTGTCATTTGAAATGGGCAAAGATGTAAACAAAACGAAACGAACAAATTTACCATTATTACTCCATAATCTCGTACTTTTTAAGATCATGTGTGTTTTTTAGGATTCCGTTCCTCATATAGAAAAAACGGAACGCTTATAGCACCACTTAATTGTCCGTCTGTTTGTGTGTCTGTCAAGACCCTTTTTCTCCAGAACGCGTGGTGGTATGAAGTTGCAATTTATATCAAATACTTGGGTCTGCTATCCTTTGGATCATTGAATAAATCAAACATCTAAATCAACACAATCAAAAGATGTAGCCATTTGAAATTTATTTTGTAACCTTTCGCAGGAGAATCACTACCTTTAGGGTACTTCCCATAGACTTAGAAACATAAAACTTGGCAAGAAGGACGGCCTTACAGCACAAGTAAAGGGAAAAAACCGAAAATTGTTAAATTGTTGTTCCAACACTAACAAAGTGGCGATTACTTATATATATCGATATATGGAAACAAGGACATTCTATACACATGGACAAATCACGTCATACAACAAAATAGCCCAAATGCATGGCACTGCATTTTTTTCACCATATGAAGCTTAGACTTGCATCATTGATACATTGCCTTCGACACACAAGTCCTTTGAAATGTCTTCTGTCATTAGTCAGAAATGTATAACAAATACGCAGTCGAAGCTACGTATATTGATTTTTAGAAGCTGACTGGAACAAGGTAGCAGTGGAGTAGAAACGTTTCTTTTAATTTAAGGGTTCCCAACCTTAAGAGAAAGAACGGGACGCCTATAAGTTTACTCAATGTCTGCCACAGTCGATTTCGTTTTTATTTATGAGAAACATTGTCTTTTAGACAGCCTTCTTTTCCAACATACGAGCAATTATCCAAAAGTAATGACAACTTATGTGTAAAACAACTCAAGTAATCGAAAACTAAATTTATTTCCCAATGTAATCTCCAAACAAGTCTACACACTTATTCCATCTATTCTCCAGACCAGGAATTCCATTAAAAAAAAAATCTTTTTCGCGATTCCAAATATGCCTCTACAGCAGCTATGACCTCGTTGTCGTTAAAATTTTTTTGCTTCTGGGGTGTTCCTTCAGCGTGGTCTGGTGAATACGGGAGGAGTTCTAGCAATTCAAAACCCGCGTCCTGGATTGCAGCCATTGCAACTCTGGCCTTATGAGGAGGTGCGTTGTCATGGTGGAACAGTACAACAGCACGTAGTTTTCCCAGTCGCTTCTCTGCCGCGTATAGCATGTGATCGTGGCTCCTTTTTCCGAGTAAACGATCATTATGAGTCTTTCGGCATCCCAGAACACGGACGCCATAACTTTACCCACTGAACTAGCGACCTTGAATTTCTTCGGTGTCGGGGAAGACGGTTGCTTTCACGTCATAGACTGCTGCTTAATCTCTCGAAATCTCGAAATGGTGAATCCGATACTTATCCACGGTGACAAATCGACGCAATAAAGCTTCAGGGTCAGCTTAAATTTTTTCAAGATTGCCTAATGACATCTCGTAACGAATCTTCTTTTGGTTGTCAGTTAACATTCTTGGCACCCAACGAGCGGATACTTTGCTGATGTGCAATTCTTCGGTTAAAATTCTTTGAATGCTGCCATAAGAGATCCCTATGATTTCATTTAAATAAGTATCTCATTGTCACTCGTCTATTAGAAGTACCTTTTTAAATTTTCTTGACTTTATCCCCAGTACGGACGATGGACGGACGGCCCTCGTGGTGTTCGTCTTTAGTTGATGTCCTCCCCAAGTTAAACTCCTTGCACCAGCGAGCAACTGTAGAATACGGAGGAACAGGTTTGTAGACGAAAGTCAACACGTCTCTGTATGATTGATTTGGGTAGAAAATAAATATGACTTAAGTAACTGATATTTTGTGTGTTCGTCAATTTGGGTAAATATGTTGACATTTGAAAGAGACTTGACCGGAACTTTAATGGGACGGGTTCGTACGTTACTAGCTACTGACATTAAAATGCGCAACAGCTGTCTTTTTAAAATATTTATCTCCTTTAGAGGTGACATAATGAGATAAAAAAATGATCTTAGGAAAAACGTTTACATTATTTAGTGTCTCAAATACTTTAGATCTTTCTCTTGCTACTAACTTGCGCCAATTCTCTTTTGAAATCTCGTCTGCTGGAAAGCTAAAACATAGCTATTATAATAAGGGTTCCGTTTGGCGACGGAACGCTAAAAGAGCTACTATTGCTCTATTGTTTTCTCTTCTGACTATGTTCTTGTCACGTCCTTTCAGCCGTTTCTTTCTAACGCGCGTGTGAGAAAGATATGGAATACTTCATAATAGCTGTCAATAATTTATGACATTAATTGAAAATTAAATGGTTTTAATACTTTATTTAAAGTTTTTCGCGTGTAATTTTTCGTAAATACTTTAATTATTGATTTACTTAATGGTGGTAACAACATCTTTTTTTTGCCGTTACGGTATGGTTTGTCCTTCAATACAATTTTACATACATACATACAAGTGCCCTCTGTGTGCGACTCGCATTCACATTTCACCATAACTATCATAGTAAGTATATAGTTAAAAAACTTAATATACGATGTTTAATGAAAAACACACTCGGTGAAATCTTGAAGTTATAATGTGTATTAAACTGATCATTTGTCTACATATTTGCCGATTTAAACTGACACTGACCATAAGTACAATATGAATAAGAAAGACTGACCGGACGTCCCCATGGCCGTCATCGTCATCATCATCAAGTAAAACTGAAGAAAAAAGCATTATTTAACCATCAATTACTATTATTTTTTTCGGATCCTTAATTAGGTGATACGATAGGGAACAAGAGTCGTAGAGGTAGCCCATCGAGTCAGCGAGCTGTGCTGGCAGTAGGGTTACAGATTTCGGAAGTGACGTCTATTTTTGTTTTCAGGATGGCAGACACAGCTTTGTGTAAAAGTCGTCATGGAAGTAATAGTTTGGGATTTTATTAGATGCAGTACCTATTCAAAAAAAAAACAAATTTGGAAATCAAAATGGTGACTGAGATCCGAAAATTATCAGATGACTATCTAAAAAGACGTATTTTGAGAGTTAGGGTTGTACATAATAGTAAGGCCATTAAATATATAAACCTTGTCAATACGTAATACTTACTCATTAATTAAGAAACTCTATAGAGACAATTAATTTGTAACAAAATCAAAATCTTAAGAAACCTTTAAAATTAAATCAATTTCATGACTTGTTTAATATACAGCCTAGGCCAGAGGTGTTGAGCACCCCACGTTTTCCTTTGTAACTTATAAATATAAGTGTTATTTTGAAATTAAAAATAACACAAAGACGTAGAATGTAAAAAGTGTTGAAACACGTGCAAATTCTTAGTTGATATCGTTTTGAATTAGCTATTCAAAAGCATGCGAAAGCTCAAGGTAGAAAAAATACTGGTTTTACAATAAAATGATTAATTGTATTTTCTCAACGGAATTTCCCTCAACGTAAATAACTACGCAACGGATTTTGATGCGGTTTTTTTTAATAGATAGAGTGATTGAAGAGGAAGGTTTACATGTATAATAATTTAATCCGGAGCGAAGCGAGGGCGGGTCGCTAGTATCTAATAAAATATATAAATGCACCTTTAAAAGTTTCATTTTGATATGAAAATTGCATGGGTGCTCAACACCTTTAGCCAAGACTGTATAAGTCTGGCCATCGTCTTGAATCCCAAATTTGAATTTCCCCAAAATCCAAAAATGGAGTGCACTGTATCATTCTCTATGTACGTGCGCTTCCAAAAAGGGTGCAATTGAGGACCTTGGTGACCTTTTTCAAAAAATTACGTCATCTTGAAATCCAAAATAGACGACAAATTTTAAAAACCGCAATGTCAGAAAACCTAGAAAAGGCCGCAAGGGCCGTATTTATAAACTCATCTTGTTTTTGAGGCCCGCCACAAGATACGTCAACGTAAACGTCAAGCCATAGAAAACTGTCATTTTTACGCATCTTGAGACGAGCATTAAAGTCGTTGTGAAAATTTATCAAAAACGGGACCCGGACATAAATACATGCTTCGCGGTTACCAACGACAATATTTTAACAACCTGCAGTGTCATTGTAAAATGATAATGGTTCACACAACAGTTGCATATAAACGATACTTTATTTGGCTGACTATATGATAAAAAACGTTCCATTTGTTGCCGATGTCTGATTTATAAGTTAGTAAAAAAAAAATAGAAATAAGGTTCATATTTAATTAAAAAATCAATATAGAAGATGTAAGACATTTTTTCCAAGCATAAAAGGATTGAACGGAATGAATGGTTTTCGACCAATTTTCAAAGTGATTACGTTTAAGTTCTTGATTTTTACATATTGACATGAATTGTATTGTTACGAGTATAATAAATTAACTATGGTCACCAAATTTAATATAATATTTAATTTACAAATTCACTTTTGGTACAGATGGCGAACCAATGACGAGAAATCTCAGAAAACATACTATCAAACCTGTTCCAGGACCTACAACAAGTAAAAGTATACTTAACAAGGTATGTGAGTTCAAATCATTGTTGCATATAATTTGCACCTGATCACTAAAAATATGAAATAATAGATAATATACATTAGTCATACCACATGCACATGCTCAGTGTACGGTTCCGTGGCTGTTACTACAAATACACAAAACTACAGTGCAAGTGGTCTTTAAAACTCTTCCGAGTTCGGGAAATCTCGGTTGGATTAGCTTGGATTCTGCGGTCTGCATTCTCGAGAGTGCTCTGTCCTTAAAGTCTTTCCTTGTTTCATTCCTGAGTGCCATCGTTCAAAAACAAAAGGATTGAACTTGGCTTACGTACCGGTTGATTAATACTAGTGTTTATATTACAAAACTACATCTTACCCAAAAGTTGATTTCACAGACCACTTAACCTATAGACCTCGCATAGTGATAATTTTACGAAGGAACCGCGCTGCCAAAGTGTTTTAGTGGTGGTAGGACCCTGTGCAGGGTCCGTCCGGATCGCTACCACCATCTTATCCATTAACCACCCGCCAAGCAACAGTGTTCGCATTGTTGTGTTCCGGTGTGGGGATAAGACAACCGGTTAAATTACTAGCATAGAGGCATTCCATCTTAGTCCTCAGGGTTGGCAACGCATTTGAGGTCTTGGGATTATAGTCTTGAGAATTCAAATGTCTATGGGTCACAGATTCCACTTACCATCAGGTGGCCTGAGTGCTCGTGTGCCTTCTCCTTAACATAAAAAAAAAGTCTCGTTGTAATTCCCACCTGTTACCACCAATTTGTTACCACTAAAGTAATTGATGGTAACAACATTTTTTTTCCCAGTTGTTACCACCAATTTCTTTAGTGGTAAGAGATGGGAAAAACTCCCATTAGTTACCATCTCATTCATTTAAATTTTCAGGTCTTATAAAACTACACAAGCGACAGAATAGAATTATTTTTTAAATATCGACAGTACACTGCTCTTAATTTAAACAAAAATGTTAAAATATTTTACTTTTTAATTATAACATTTTAATAAACATTGTAATATAAGCTACAAAAATATTTATCATATTTTTGAGGTACTTCCCTGTAAATACAAAAACAAAACAAATCACTAATTCCATTTTTAATTCCAGTCCCACGTAAAAAGTAATTTTTACCCAATAGATAGGTTTATTTATAATAATAATAATTAAAACACAGCGGATCAGTTAAAACACCAAACGATGAACAATGTAAGTTAAAATTAAAATTCCCAGCTGTTACCAGTGGTAACAAGTTGATGGTGACAGGTGGGAATAACACAAGTCGCGGGGTGCGGGGGAAGCTAACGCGCTGTGATTGGTCCATTCGCGGTCAAAGTTTCCGCCCACTGAGCCCACTAGTAATGAGACACGTTCGGGTTTTCGGTATTACTACTCAACTTACGATAAAAGGGTTTAGCAGGCTAGGGAAGGACGTGTGGCCCCTGTGAGGAATAGTTGAATTGGTAAATGTCAATTGCCTGTCGCCTCATAACTAGTAATCACTCCACCTTTCAGCCCTCTATCTTGAACTGTCACAGTGATAATGTCAAAATAGTAGTTTATGCATCAGTTGTATAAGAGAGGTCAAAAAAGATGAGTGGTGTGGTTACGACGTGAGCCGCAGGCGAACATCGTAAAGCAAGACGCCACGAGTATTTTTTGACTTAGTTATACACCGTTGCATACAATACTTTTTCTACGACTAGGTTTCAAATAAAATGCAAAATTAAATTAACAAAATTTTATTAATATACCTAGGTTAGAATACGAACGAACGAAGCACAGAACAACAAACGAGCGGGAAACATTCGAAAACGACAAAATATGTGTCTATGGTTAACTTTGTTTTTAAATTGATGTGCACTTGCCAGGTTTTATATTTTAAAAAAAAGTTGCATAATCGAATTAACTTGTGAAATTGGGACTAAAAAACACCTAATGATTTGAGAAATGAGTTCTTTTACCTGATTGGTCGATTTTAATATAGCTGCATTCTGGTTGGTTGATACCATGTTTTTAAAGAGTTAAATTAGTAAAAGAGTTTATATACCAAAAAGAACCTAACGTTCCGATTGACAGTCAATGTGTATTGTGATTGGTGGATTAATTTGGTGAAGTATTTTGATTGGTCAAATTAACCTAGGTGTAAGCTTTGGCAGCTAGGCATGTCGTTTTGGCTCAAAAAAGCACAAGTGCTGTTAAGGGGAATAGACTAGATAGAGTTTTCTACGGAATGTTCTGCGGACATATTATCTATATTCTTATATTAGTGTTCGTGACTATATAAATGACAGATAAAAGTACAGGAGTAGGAAAAGTATTTTATTAACAATTTCTTTTCTCGTGTATCTTTTATACATAACAGCTTAAGCATCGAAACAAAATCACAGCTACGTAGTTTGAGTGGGAGAATACACTATATTTTTATTATTATTTTATACGTAAAAGCTAAAAGAAATAAATGATTTATTTTTTGACAGATTTTTCCAATAAGTTGTTTTGAAAGTACAATTATGAAAAAAAACATAAATTGCTTATAGAATTAGCTACTAGCATACGGAAAATCAATTGATTATATTTAGTGTAACATACTTAAAAAAAATACTAACGAAGTATTCAGGTCGCCTAGAATCTATCCTTCTGAAGGTTCGTATTTAAGTTTTATGTTTGTTGCCTAGCATAATATATGTTATTTTTTAATAAAGAAAATGGATTAGTTTCAGTATAGTACACGTAATAAGTATCACCATTTATGACAAATTAAATAACTCAGTAGAGCAGATATCACAATTAGACCCCGGATTCTTGTCGCAATGACGTCACAATAGGGTAGTTTGGGGAGTAAATGGAACGTTCATTCATTTACTTGTAAACCATAGATTTATTTAGTATAATTATTTTGTAAGATAAATTAACTAGGTTACATTAATTGTATCCGACCAGTACCGGGTTTGTGATGTTCTTACAGATTAGATTAATTAGAAGTATATGTCTGATATATATGGCTTGCAACCTGTCACTAATACACTAGTAAACTTCTTGGCCTGATTGTGCAAAATGTGGTTACATAATTATCAACAAGTCTATTCAGAGTGGTTGGTATTTCTGTAGGTCTGCCTACCCCACTCTGGGAATGAAGGCGTGATGTTATGTATGTCTGATATCTACAAGTGCCCTGCGCTCGGGCACGCAACCACAGCTATCATTAGCATGTAACGCATTGGCCCCAGATTGTTACAAGGGTATGTCTCCTCTCGTATGGCGCAGAGTACAATTAATATGTTTGGTTCCCGTGGTTGCCACCTGAGCGCTGCCTGTTCTTGTGGACCGAGTGGATTATTTTATTCAACTTTGCTTTTAATTTGTTTCTTAAAATATTCGTTTTGACACCTTCGTGTTTTCACCGAGCGGTCCCAACGGAAGATCAGCGTTGGCTTCACATGCTTAGTTGGGACCGTTTCGCGACAAATATCACTTTTCTGTTCTCTTTCCTCTTTTTTATGTCATTGTTGCGAAATGTTATTTTTTCTTTCTTTCATTGAAATTTTATGTTGCATAGTTTCGCTATTCAATAATAATAGGTGTAATATGAAATTTATTGAACATAACATCGAATTGGCATGGTTTTTTTTTCAATCATCTTCTAATAACTATTATCACTATTATCGTTATCACTGACAGGAATGAAATAAAAAACAAATAATATTAAATAATTAAAAAGCACGCCATATTATAGTTATCTCTTGATTTCCTTTTTTATTTGGCATATTATCACATTTATTGCAATTTGCAATATATTATATTATGTTAACTGTGTCCCTTCAAAACTATAAACATTAACAATCCCAAAAAATCACCAATGAAATATAATAAGTCTTGATAGTTTTCCTTTTAAATTCGTTAACTGTGCTTTCATTTACGCTTTATTCCAGATAAAGAACTTGATTTCGTATTTATAAAGGTATATTCAAAATCAATCAAGTTCCGTTGACTGAGATCACACAGATCCCCAAATATCTATTTTGGAAGCGATCAGTCGATTAGCTAAAAAGTTCACGAGGTCGGGTACTTTTCTCATTTTATCAACGGATTCGTTGTCGGAGACCATAGGGATCTCTAGATATCTATTATGGAAGCGATCATTCAATTAACTAAAAAGTTCAAGATGGCGGCTACTTTTTCTCATTCTGTCAACGGATTCATTGTCAGAGACCACACAGATCCCCTGGTATCGATTTTGGAAACAATCTGTTGAATAACTAAAAAGTTTAAGATGGCGACTACCGTAAAATGGGGTGAATAGGGACTAAGGGGTGAATAGGGACACAACCTTAAATGAACACATGCTGTGTTACTAATTATAAGACTGAAATAATTTTCAATAGAACGTAACGTTATTTTTATTTAATTACTTGTTGTTGTAGCTCGTGTGGTTGCCGGGTTAGAATAGTACCACTCCATGATATTTCCCGTGGATGTCGTAAGAGGCGACTAAGGGATAAAAGGCTTGTAGTACTGTTAGGCGATGGGCTTGCAACCTGTCACAAATACACTGTTAAACATCTTAGCCTGCTTATGCAAAATGTGGTTACAAAATTATCAACAAGTCTTTTTAGATTTGTTGTTATTTCTGTAGCTCTGCCTACCCCACTCTGGGAATTAAGGCGTGATGTTATGTATGTATGTACTTGTTCTTATTTGTAACAAGTTATAGTCTTTATTATTTCTAGCGAGCCGATCTTCTACACAAAGGCCATTGTTTGTGTACAATACTATTATCTTTCTTTGTGTCCGTAACCGCAAGCCGATTACATACAAAAAAGTTAGAACTACATTGAATTTCCATAGAATTATCAACCCTATCCTCTTAGTCAGTAGGTTTAAAATGTAAAGTGTCACGATACAGATATGTCTTTATTATTTGAACCGGTCTTATTCCCTACACAATATTACAATCTTCTGTCTCCAGGGTTGTACTCGCGTTGTTTAAAATATGACTTCAAATAAAACTATGAATAACTCGATATTTTGGAGCAAAACGTGTTAATGCCACCTTTTAGGACTTTCGATCAACCTGCATTTTAACCACCATTATAGTGTGTTGAATCCAAGATATAACCAATTCCGCATCCTAATGACAAATTTAAAGAAACAATAATTACAATGCAACTAGTATCCCGCAGGTTCAGGTAAAATTGCTCGAGCGAGCGAGATAGCAATATAACTAGAAGGATTCTTTTGTCTAACTGCTCTGTTATCAATTGGTGGGGACACTAAGGCAGGGCTTATGCTTATTCTTTTTTTTGTTATATTAGTGTCTAACTGGTTATATCTTGGATTCATCACACTATAATGGTGGTTAAAATGCAGGTTGATCGAAAGTCCTAAAAGGTGGCATTAACACGTTTTGCTCCAAAATATCGAGTTATTCATAGTTTTATTTGAAGTAATATTTTAAACTTCGCGAGTACAACCCTGGCGACAGAAGATTGTAATATTGTGTAGGGAATAAGACCGGTTAAAATAATAAAGACGTATCTGTATCCTGACACTTTACATTTTAAACCTACTGACTAAGAGGTTAGGGTTGATAATTCTATGGACATACAATGTAGTTCTAACTTTTTTGTATGTAATCGGCTTGCGGTTACGGACACAAAGAAAGATAATAGTATTGTACACAAACAATGGCCTTTGTGTAGAAGATCGGCTCGCTAGAAATAATAAAGACTATACCCAAATATCTATTTTGGTCGAGAGGCTAAGAAATTCAAGATAGCGGTTGCTTTTTCTCATTCTGTTCGGATTCCTTTTTGAGGACTGGACAAATCCCTAAATATCGATTTTGAACTATCTACTAAACAAAAACTTATTAAATTATGAGGACCACCCTAACTCGTCAATTGGAAAGTAGGTACAGCTACCTATTTATATCAACAAGTAGGCATAGTTTTTTCACTGCTTTAGCCATAACATTTTTTTACCAAAATTGGTAGTTTAAGAAATCAGTCACATCACTACTTAAGGTAATGCCGTGGTTAGACAAAGACGGAATTTGTAAAAACTAGTATGCGAAAGAAAGAGACAACTGTTGAAAGACTCTCGTCAAGCGTTCACCGTCGCCATCTTTGCAACCTTTACTAAGTTTTTAATTATTATGGTTTAATCGTTTAAGCCCCGATTCGACCAAACTTTTTACACGGGGGTAAAGCTTACTCTGAGATTAGTAATGTGAAAATGCCATAGAAAACTGTCATTTTTTGACATTACTAATCTTAGAGTAAGCGTTTACCCCGGTATAAAAGTTTGGTCGAATCGGGCCTTAATAACGTAAGAATAGCCTATAAATAAATAAATAAATAAATAAATAATCTAGAAAACAAGACGTCCTGCTACACTTTTCACACAATTTAACCATAGAATATGGCATTTTAAACACTTAATTCGCTAATTAAATACTCAAAATATAAAATGGTACTGCGTAAACTGTTGATCGCGTACTAAAAGACTGTTTGGGGGTGTAGGTAGTATCCTGTGGTTGAATTACTGAATTAACTTGATTTAAATTTGGGACACGGAATTTAAGAAATTAACGAAATGCATACATGTAGGCAGAGCTATAGAAATGCCAACAACTCTTAAAAAGACTTGCTGATAATAATCTGTAACCACATTTTGCTCAATCAGGCTAAGATATTTACAACACCTAATAAACAATTAAACATTCCCGTATTGTAAAGCTTGACAAGATTCTATTTGGCCCTATTTTAATACAAATTTGTATTGAAATTCAAACTTTGAACTAATATATATATTTTTAATTCAAGTATGAACAGTGGTAGTTTCATAGTAATAGAAACTCCATTATTTTCTCAAATATGGTCATGTTTTGCTTAAGAAATTCGGCACGATATATACTGTTTTTTTAAACGGAACTTATGAGGAAATTAGAAACGATAAGAGATGCAGGTGTAGGAAACATTGACTTTTTTTTTGTTAAATCATTTTTGGCATAGTTGGTCAAAATGATACAAATGGTATGAATGAATACTTTAGTTGACTTACATCTACTGTTTCAATTTTAATCTTTCCCAACAATGAAATGAACCTTAATTGAAAATGAGTCGATTTACTTAAAACGTTATTTTGGCTGTTTTATTCATTTTTACGGACTGCTCACTCTTGACCCTAAATATATTACAGGGTTCTATGTTAAATTTTTGGTATAATATGAGTTTTGATTAGTACGTAATTATATGTGCCTTTAAGCATATTTTTCTGAATCCAGGACCTCGCAGTCTAATATTCCCGTTATTACATGTTTATATATTGTAGTTATATTATAAGACTATCAAGAATTCCAAGGTCCTATGTTTATTTATATCTGATTACTAAATGTGTGGCTATATAATAATATGTTTTTTGCGATAGTGATTGTTGTACTGCAAAGATTAAAAAAAAACCTGTAGTAGGAAAGTCCAAAATAGACACCACTAGGGTAAATATGTTCCCTATTTTATTAATTACTATGTTTTTTGCTGGTTTAAATCAAATAGCGTTTGTATTCACGACTTTTTCAATTTATGCGTATTTAAGGGTTAAATCAATGTTCAGGATGCCACGAGCTGATGCGGAGTACTATGAAGCTGTTTTTAACGAACGAGGATTATCGATGCTGACGGCAATTTTTTATTAACTTTTTGTCATCCTCATGATTTGTGTATTAAAATTTACGGCCTCATTACTTTTATTGTGTATTCTGATAAACTTAAGTATTATCTTAAAATCAATGAGCGCTTTGCTGTTGTACAAATGAATACACAATTTATAGAGAATATGATTTAACTTAATAACAATTGAACTATGAGTGAGCAACTTAACGGAAAAAAGTGACTACCTTTTTCCGTTAAGTTGACTACACGAAGGTTAAAGGTTATTAAACTGTGTCATGTGTGCTATATTATTATATTGCTTATTCATTCATTTGCAGAACAGTAAAGTGCTCATTGGTTTTAAGATAATACTTTAGTTTATTAGAAAACACAATAAAAGTAATGAGGGCGCCACTGGACGCTCGGCGCCCTCTTAATCAAAAAAATGCTTTTACAAACCCGTTATATTTTTGAAAGACCTATCCAACTACATCCCACACTATGGGATAGACGAGAAAAAAAATATCCCTAAGTTACGTGTAGGAGAGGGATTTTTTTTTTTTTTTTTTAAGATTTTATTTTACCACTTTGTTGGCGGGATTAATATGTATATTCATGCCAAATCACAGCTTTCTAGTACTAAGAGTCTGAACTAAGCTGCGGACGGACGGACGGACATGGCAAAACTATCAGGATTCCTAGTCCGACTACAAAACCCTAAAAAAAATCTCCCTTGAAAAACTGCTGACTATGGTATTTTATTTTAATTTATTTACAACTCGTCAGGTGAAATCGGCTACAATGGGTAGATCAAGCAAAACTGATGAACATCTTCCGGGACGTGATTCTAAAACCGACGAGGTGCACGAGTATCATGAAATATCTGACACTGATACGGTAAACTCATTCTTTAATTTTTATTAGCACTTGATACTTGAGCCAGATAGCTTGAAGCCACATCACTCTCATGTTGCAGGAAAGTACACTGCCTGATCATGCGCGAGTGGATAACTTAGTTCCTCTGGAAAGTCCTGGAATAACGGTTTGTTTTAGAAATACATTTTATGATTGTAACTGTGCTTTGTTTTTACTGTGATTTACCAATGAGTTGTTGTGTTTTTTAGAAGAGTTATGGCGATTTTAGTCAGAGCTTATTGGATGAAATGGAGTCTATGTTTCGCAGCTTGGACAGCAGGGATCGACCAGAAGAATCGGTAAGTCCATAGGTGAACATATAAATACAACTATATCTTACTGCGTGTACAGTCTATTTAAAATATTTGTACTTTTTGGAATAAGGTGCTAAAGTACAAGACAACGATATACAAATAAAAATGTAGTGCAAAATGATTTTCCTTCGGGAAAATTCGCATCTCAATCGGAATACAATGGCATCCGAACTGTCAATCAATTATTGTATTAAATGAGTGACATTTTCATATCGATTAATACTTGTATGGAATGTATGGAACTTGATTGTTTAGTGTCAAATGTCAAAGTGAAGAATGTTATTGTTTAATATAGAGATGTTATAACCACCTTTAGTAACTACGAAAATACTCAGTTTTATTGTCAATAGTAAAAAAACATTATCTTCACTTAAAAAAATAAAGTACAACCAAATAGAGCTTATCGGGAAATATTTACAAGAACAAAACTCAATACCTGCCTACTTTAAAACAGCATCTACTTACGGGGAGTAGTATGTTTTTTTTGTCAATGGCGTGCCTCTCGCTCCTAAGTTAATCACCCTCTTGTGAGAGGAATGCGAACAACATGAAGGCTTTCATACTAGGCCCGTTAGTATACTTATAGGTACAGTCACCGTCATAAATAGTGATGATTTCTGTACCTTGTCGCTTTTAAATGTTTGACAATTTCATAGGACATTTCAAACACGACGTTAAAGTGACAAGGTTAATAAATGATAACTGATTTATACCGGTGACTGTACTTAACATTAATATTTTACCTACTGCATATTTGGGTCGATATTTTCAACATTTCCCATTTCACAATCTTAGTAACAGACATATCATCGTCAGATTCGTCAGTGCTTTTATTTACATTCATTACTATCCTATCAATGTGATCATCTCTCGAGTGTTCCTGTGACCGATGTTCATTTTCACATTTGATGGCATTTTCACAAACTTTCTTCCATTCATCCGGGCCAGGAATAATATTATTTTCTTCAATCAACTTTTTTACTGTATTCATATTCATTTCTATGTTACTTTTTGATACGTAACCTTATACCTGTGACAATACATTTTCAATAGGGTTGAAGTCTGGATGTTATGTCGGTAACCTTAAAACTTTGGTCCATGTTGATGTAAAATTTTGTTAATGGAATATTCTACAAAGTCTTCTTATGTAGGTAAAAAAATAAATATTTCGTACAGTTGTATTTTGGGTGATTTTATTTTATTTTATTTTATTTTATTTATTTGGTACAATAACATGTTGAGCACCAAGCATTAAAATTAAAGTTATACAAGAGACATTTAAATGGTAACAACACAATAATGATGATAAAACATGGGGTATATTGTATTTTTGTAACCAGTTTATCATAAGCGGCTTTGCGGTATTAGAGTTGCGCGGGCGTCCACATGTTTATTGTGATAAGCAGCATTGTCTACTACTAATACAGAATTCGGAGACAAGTTGGGAATAAGTTGATTCTGAAACCATTTTTCATAATTGACTCTATTCATAGCATCGTGATAATCACCGGTCTTATTAGTAGACTTGTACATAAGTAGAGTACCCGGTACAAATCCTTTGGCACTACCTGCATGTACTATAATAAGACGTTGACCTTTTGAGATTAACTGTTTCACTCCTTTATCCGTAGAATCGATCCAGCACTTCCCTGTTAAATGGGATGTATGAACGTAAGTTTCATCCGAATACACAATATCTCTGCCTTAAGATCGGTACTTCCTCATTAAGTCTAGGTACTTAACTCTTTTAACTCTAACGTGATCTTTTTCCATCAGCATTTTTCTAACGTTAGTATTTTTTTTGAGCAGAAAACCCATTTGGCGTAGGATTTTGCTTAGTGTAAAATCACAGCCTTTGAAATTCATCGTTTCTATTAATTTGGACTTTACTCGTAGTGGTCATAATGTATCAACTTGTTTATAAATCAGATGAAAGTTATGAAAAGAGACTGCATGTTACGGAGATGAGAATGTTGAGATGGATGTGTGGTGTGACAAGGATTGACAAAATAAGAAATGAGTATATTAGAGGAAGCCTGAAAGTAGCACCTATCCTCGACAAGGAGAGATCCCATCGCCTTGCGTGGTATGGGCATATTATGCGGAGGGATGACAGTCATGTGACCAAAAGAGCATTGGGTATGAAAGGGATGGAAGAGACGAGGTAGGCTAAGGAAAAGGTGGATGGATTGTGTGAGAGACGATATGAAGAGGAGGAAGTAAGTGACGAGATGACGAGTGACAGGGAGGTATGGAAGGAAAAGACATGCTGTGCCGACCCCAAGTAAATGGGATACATACATACATAACATCACGCCTTTAATCCCAGAGTGGGGTAGGCAGAGCTACAGAAATACCAACAACTCCAAAAAGACTTGTTGATAATTCTGTAACCACATTTTGCACAATCAGGCCAAGAAGTTTACTAGTGTATTAGGTTGCAAGCCCATCGCCTAACAGAGCCCTTATTCCCTTAGTCGCCTCTTACGACATCCACGGGAAGACATGGAGAAATAAATAAATGGGATAAGGGCAAGAAAATGATGATGATGATGATGAAAGTTATAAACCATTCGTCGTATCACTGCGTAATCAAAATCATCAAGATCCAGATATAATTTCGTGCGTAGTCTACCCAGCTTAATATTGTTGGGGTTGGTAGTTTTTTTCTATATTCTTCTTCAAAAATGTTCTTATTGTAGGTTTAGATATGCCCGTTGCGTCCGAAGTTTGCTGTTGAAGTTTGCCAAAATACTGCGAAATATTGCTATTTTTGAATTTGCTATTTTCTGATATGAAGTGCAGGTATATATTAAATATAATTCCTTGGAATGGAATTTTTAACCGTTTTCGAGGTTTCGGCATTGTAATACAACCTTTATTTTCAACGACTGTAAGATACGACTGTATTTGTAACGACTTAAGCTTGAGAGAGCACGATAAATACGAACTTTTCATTTTGTACTAGGTATATCTGTAACAGTAGTGTACAAAAGTAATAAGGAGCTTACGTCAAACTTCAAATATAGAATGTCGAATGGTCTACACAGATGTGTTACAACTTACAACTACATGCAACAGGTCATTTACTTAAGTTTTTCACCTATAAACAACAGCACGGCTAGTCGCCCGCGAGATAGACTACCTGTCTTTTTCTGACCGTTCTAATTATACAATGACAGGTAGTCTATCTCGCGCGCGAAATAACTTGCGCGCCGTCATTTGCTAGCCGTGCTGACTCGACATAATACTTTATATATGAAGTTGTGATGAAATTGAGACAACCACTGTAACCCTCTGCGATTGAGGTGACTTTTTTAGAAACATTCTACTGGGGTGGAGTCTGTCAGACGTCATTTTTGATAAAATATAGAAAAAATACTAATGGGTCAATGATAAGTACTTATTGCTTATTTAGTGTATAGCATGATTATTCAATTTTCATGTGGAATTTATAATTAACATGTATATGGGCTTTTAAATAAAAAAAATGAAATTAAATAAGGTATAAAAATCAGGAATTTTTAACATAGGTTAACTTATAATGCTTCGAGTCTTTAGAAGAAGTTACTGAGCGATACAGAGCTATTTTACGATGTAAGGCGATTTTTTTTGGCGGTGTCTGATAGACGTCACGTCAGTCGCAGAGGGTTAAGTAGATTTACAAATTGACTGAAAATTATTGCTACGCATGTTATCACGATCAATTGTTATCATAGCCATCGCTATTTTTCTTAAATAATCCTACACTAACCGGTGGTTGTCCGTGGGAGCAGGCGCGGCGCACTCCGTGATTAGGTTCACCGTCATAATTAGATGCCGGGCGCCCCGCCGGCGGGGTCTATACAGTGGGTGCCACGCACAGTCTCGTAGCGAACGCGTGACGTGCAGGCGCTTTTTGCATTCACGTCGCAAGTACACGTACGCGGCGTATACCGCATTTGTAATTTTGTATATTGTTATTGTGTGTAATGTGCAGTGATCGGAACTAGGATGCAATTTCCCGGGGTTTAAGTCTGTTATTTTAACATGGATATGACTTACATAATTACTTACAATCCCCCGGGAGTCTTTTTGTTGCCTACTTTCATAAAAAAAGTAAATAACTTTTGATTTTAAGTAGTTTACACTATAAAATTTACAAAAATAAAATACAGTACTGCATAGAAGAACTGAACGTAACGTGCACGTCTTATTTATTATGGTATTTTCATTATTTGTATCTGTTTACCAGGGTATACATGTAAAAGTACTAATTATTATTACTATTTTGATAACCTTTTGAATGAGCAGCCCTATAATGTTTTGACCGATATTGCCATTCAAATCGAGCCCTGCTTCTCACATTCTCATCAGCGACAAATAATTATAATTTCAGGTATAAATACCCATTACTAATATACAATTCTACTGCTCTGCTTAAGATTTATTTTATATTTATTTTTGTAAATAAATGACATATTATATATAGCGAACATTTTCAGTTTGTTTATATAGTTTAACCCTCAACAAAAGTTATTAATTATTAACAATAACACATTTCCCAAAATCCCGGAAAATCTTGAGTCATATCCATGTTAAGCATAACGTTTGAGGTCGTTCACCCTAAATTGCATCCCAGAGTCCCAGATCCGATCACTGGTAATGTGTGTATTTCGTAATTTTGTCTATTGTTATTGTGTATACGTTTGTGTCTTCCATCACTAATATAAATAAGTAGATTATTTTAGTTTTTGTAATCATCAATTTACCGCCTGTTTCACAATCGTCAAGTAAAGCATATCTGTCAAATAAATTTACCCCTTTCCCTGTCTTACACTTGGAAATAGACAAAGAGAGGGCTATCTTTATTTGACAGATATATTTACTTGTCGATTGTGAAACAGGCCCTAAATCTTACAAATATAAATTGCACACGAAAATAGAGTTATATCATCAACATAAATAATATAGTAATACAACAATAACACAAATAATTGAGGCACCCTATTAAACAAAAAACCTTGCTAGTAGCTCCTAGACTACAATTCCCGCGCTACCACGCACGAGTAGTATTTCTACTTTTATTCTATTCGTTACATTGCATGTTAACGTTAGGTAATGCACTCGTCGCGTTATTTTATTACGAAACCACATATTAACAACATTTTAAAGCAACAAGATTTTGCAGCAGCGCTAATAAAATTTGGTAGTTAGTATAATTATTCAATGATCATGATTGTGAGATTATTTATTTTATAGATATATAATGATGACCCTGTGTGGTTGTCGGGTTAGAATAGTGCCACTCCATGTCTTCCCGTGTATGTCGTAAGAGGCGACTAAGGGAATAAGGGCTTGTAGTACTGTTAGGCGATGGGCTTGCAACCTGTCACTAATAATACACTGGTAAACATCTTAGCCTGCTTGTGCAAAATGTGGATATAGAATTACTAACAAGTCTTTTTAGAGTTGTCGGTAATTCTGTAGCTCTACATACTCCACTCTGGGAATGAAGGCATGATGTTATGTATGTTGTGTGCAGGGTCCGTCCGGATCGCTACCGCCATCTTATCCATTAACCTACCGCCAAACAGCAGTGTTCGCATTGTTGTGTTCCGGTTTGGCGATAAGACAGCTGGTGAAATAACTAGCATCGAGGCATTCCATCTTAGCCCTCAGGGTTGGCAACGCATTTGCAGTCTTAGGATTGCAGTCTTGTGAATGCAAATGTCTATGGGTCACAGTTTCCACTTACCATCAGGTGGCCTGTGTACTCGTTTGCCTACTCAATGCCATAAAAAAAGAATTATTTTTTTTTGTATGTAAACTCCTTATTTTCTCAGGGTTCTCCGAAGAGGCATTTTGACTTCGATAACACTTTAAGGTAAGAGTGAAATATTTCAATATGCGTTGATTAAGTACACTTACATCATGTCAGTTGTAGGAATTGAGAAGTATGTAGGTATTATGTTGGGAAGTTGTTTACAAAATAGTCTAAGATCCGAACTAGAAACGATCTGCACACGTCTGTTTAATAGAAGAAAACTATTTTATATCAAATTGAATATATTAGAAAATATATCTCGAGTGCATTGTCTAAAAAAACAGTCTAGAATAATTCTTATCTTCCCATTAGTTCGGTTATGACGTCAAACCGACGACCTACCCTCTAGTCCCAGCAGTTCGGTTGATTAGTCCGGGGCCGAACTACTGCCACACTTCTTCCCATTAGTTCGGTTATGACGTCAAACCGAACTATTGGGAAATGGTGTGTAGTTCGGTTAATGATGTCCAAACAACTTTTATAATTAAAAAAACCGGCCAAAAGCGAATCGGACACGCCAAAAAATCTGTATTTTGGATTGAGTGACAAACTTAACTTCGCCATCGAATAATTATTTGAGCAACAAGCGAGGAAAGTTGTTTTTTGCTGCGAGTGTTGATTTTGAATCCCGAGCAAGCGAAGGATTCTAGGTTAGAATCCTGAGTGCAGCGAGGGATTCAAAGACAAGAGATGCAAATAACTTTGGTCTCTTGTTGCACATACAATTTTTCACCTTAGCAGCGAGAAAATATAAAATTTATCTACTCACACATCATAAACCCTCTATGATGCGCTCAAAAACCGCAAATTACGACTAGCATAAAGATAAACTGTTTTGTTAGAACACATTTCTTATTTGTGAAAATGTTCGAACACATCAAACATCAAACAACAAACATAAAATTCGATATCAATATTACATTCAAATTTCGAACCTCTTTGAAAAACAGCAATTTTATTTGACCTCGATTCTAATATCACTCGAGATGACATTTTATTCGAAATGAATGTCAATTGCATACAATTTACAAGCAAATCTCGCTTGTTACTTGATATCGAACGATAATATTATGATAGTAGAGGCCAATGATAACGAAAGAGAATGGATCTGACATACCTACAGAATAAACGTGCCTACCTAAACTACCATAGCAAACATAAAATGGCGGACTGTCACATGTTTAAGTGCTGCCCCGATTCGATAATAATAAAGTTATCGAAAAACAAACCATATGGGTGGGAGGTGCTCAACTCGTCTGTTTTGTACGTTGAGTACTTCGCATGTCCTGTATAAAGATGCAGTAGCAGTGGGATACCTGAAGGGCTTGCAAAACGTCGTCTTGAGCACAACCAGCACGGTGGGCCCTTACCACCGTAAAGAAAAGGAAAGGTCGGAAACGGTCCCATAGAAAATTTGGAGTGATCTGATGATGGAATCCATGACTAAACGACGGAACTTCTCAAAAATTGCGGACATATTTTGCTATTTTCAGCATTCGCATACCAAAAGCTTTAGGCTAGGATCACATGAAAGCGTGGTTGACGCGGCGCGCGGTACAAGATTCTAACAAAGTAGTACTATCGTATACATGACCGCGCATGCCGCCATGCATCGCAGGCAAGATCTTGACACGAGCCGCCTGTCATATCAACGCTTCGACCGCGCGATGAAGCGCGTTCGTGTCAACCTAGCTTCTTTATTCGTAAAGTGGAACCGATGATGAAGACTAGAGATGAAGTATTTCACGGGTTCAGTAGGTAACTATAGATCGAGTGAGTTAATATAATTAAAAGTATAAAGCAACAAAACTATAATTTCTTTCTTAGTTATTCCTTTCATAAAAAAGACTCATTAAGTTCTCTTAATGATAAAATACAAGAATCATAAAAGCAACAAAAATATTAACAATAATTATTTACTTTTGTTTTTATTCAAAACAGTGCCACAGCGTGAGATCTTGTATTATCAGTCTTTAACTCCTTAATTTTTTTATAAATACGACTTGTTATATTATCAGACCGTAACAAATATCCGCTCTTACCGGGATTTGAACCCAGGACCGTTGGTTTCATGGGCAGGGTCACTATCAACTAGGTTAACGTGTCGTCAAGTAAACAAATAAAAATATTTGCTGCTGTCTTAGATGATTTTTAGTAGTTATAAAACTTTAGTCATTACTCATTTCGGAATAATATTATTTTATTTAAATAATTTTGGAATGAAACTTTCTCAGTATAATTTTTCACAAAATCCTTAAAAATACGTACGTTCTATATGATACAATTACAAAAAAACATGTTATTTTAACATTAATTGTCATAATGAGAAATTTCCAAGTTATTTTCGATATTTTAAGAACAACCCTAGCTGTCAAATTCTCCGGTTTGTTTACTTTCAAAATATTGTAAATAAAAGGCAAATCGTATTATAATCTTGAACTAATCTTGATCTATGGATTAATAATAATGTACTACATATTTAAGTCCCCCAATAATGACAAAACTGACCAATATTTTAACAAAAACTTAAACTTACCGATGAAATGTTCAATATTTCAGATTTTTGCTCTTTCTTGCACCGCATTCTAACAAACTACACTTAAGAGACATTACGATGAAGTTTCTCTTTCAATCCATGTGTAACTTTTGGCAATATATAATACGGAAAACAAGATATTAATATTTTTTTAAGTGAATTCGGCACGGTTGACACATCAGATACTTATGAAGTTACAAACAAACATAACATCACGCCTTCATTCCCAGAGTGGGGTAGGCACAGCTACAGAAATACAAACAACTCTAAAGACATGTTAATAATTCTGTAACCACATTCTGCACAATTAGGCTGAGATGTTTACTTATGAAGTTATGACAAGGTAATTCAACATGGCTGACTTTAGTCACGTTAGGTATTTGTATGAACGTCAGATTATAAATGTTGCCATTATTGCACTGGCTGACGTACTGTCATCTCTTTTTACTTAGGAATTTAGAACTAAGTTAAAAAGAGATAACATTATTTTTGAGTGTTCGATGTCGGAATGCATAGTATTTACATAACTGATTATTTGTATATGTCAACGTGTCATATCCATTCTCCCCTTTATCTATGGTTGAGGCCGACTCTAGTATGTATCTGATTTAAAAAAACTACGGGTGCCGCCATTTTTGACGTTCTATTTGTCTTGTCGCAAAACTAGTTAATTTTGTTTTTTTTTTTAATAATATTTGTATATAGATTGTAACTGTACATAATTAGGCATTAAAACACTCGTGTGATGTTATTATGTAACATTCACATAAACTACTATAAGGTAAAAAGAAAACAACATGATCAAAATAAAACGACATTCCCCAGCCGCCTGTGCGCCGCACTACGGCCACGGACCAAAAATTAAAAAGTTACTTTGTCTCACGCTCGCAGCAAAATCGAATTTTGCTCACTGTTATTAAACAGCAAAACCACCCTTTTTGAGGTGCTGAGGTGAAAAAAATATTGTCCCTATACCTACAATATACATCGACATAGGTCATGGTTAGTTTATAAACTGCAACTTAGATTGTAATTACAAACTAAACTATTTTTATTGTGATGTAACTACAAAATGACGACTTTTATTTTCTAATTTTCAACACTTTGTCGGCTCATATCTTTTTTTGTTTACTATGAGAATGCAAATAAGATATTAATAGCATAAGCAAACATTAGAGATAAAAAAATACAAATACCTTTTTGATGCGACATTTAAAAAAAAAGATGTGTAAAGAAAACTGTGAAGTTTTGGGAAATGTCGAAACAAAATTAAATAAGTTATATAAAAAAAAACCGTAGGCAGGAGGAGTGTTAATTAGCCTAAAGTGTGTTGCAAGTGACCCTACCTACCCGCCGTATTCTTATGGCACACGATCTGCCTAACACCCTGTATATGTACAATTATTATATATAATTATTGTAATTGTTGTATTATGTACAATTATAACCACTTTCTCGAAAACTTTTATGATTTAAATCGAACTTACTTCAGACAATATTGTAAATCCGTTACATTTTATATAATTTTTACATCGCCAGTAAGATTTTTCGTTTACGTATATGTCATTGTCATTACGGTTATATTTTTGACCTGCGTGAAGTAGAATTCTACCTCACACACGCTTAATAAATTTAAAATTCATTTGGTTCATTGCGGATGCGGAGCTGTCGTAGTCATTGTTTTGCGACATATTTGTAGCAAATGCAATCCAAATAATGAGTCATATTGGAATGTGTCACCAATATCATCACGGATATTCGACTACTTGTCAGTTATCTATTTATAAGTGGCCAATATAACTTTACTCAGAAAAACTTTCTAGAAAAAATAAAGGATATTTTTCTAAATTTATAGTACCATACTATGTGCAAGGTTTTTGTTGCGGTTAAGAATTAGTTAAATCTTTCAATAATGCTACATTAGTACCTTACTATACTTACATACGACGGTGCAAGACATACATTCAAATAAAGTTTCGAGACATTCTCCTACAGACAAGATACAATGTTTACATGTTTGTATGACTTTGTTATTTTTAAGCTATTTAGGTATCCGGGTTAGGTCAAGCATTTTTGTCTGAAGGTAGTCCTCGACCCTATAGGTAAGCTTTGGACATCAACGACTGAAAATGGTAAGTAATAAAATAAACATTCTGACGTACCCTGATCCTTCCATGTTACTTAAAAATAGATTAATTTATTATTATTTTCATTTCGTCTGTATGTCTGTCTATGTATTTGTCCGACTTTTTCTCAGGAACATGTCGAGTTATCACGCTGAAATTAAAGATGAATACTCTAGTTGTCCCTTGCAGCATTGAAAAAATCCAACTTAAGTCACCGCAGTACAAAGATACGGCTGTTTATGCCTATATGTAGAGTACTTCCCCTTGACCTAGAATCATGAAATTCGACAAGAAGCAATGTCTATAGAAAAAATTATCCGAAAATGGTCATTTTATAGTTACGTCACAATTAAAAAATAGTTTAGTTTGTAATTACAAACTAAATTGCAGTTTATAAACTAACCACGACCTATGTCGATGTATATTGTAGGTATAGGGACAATATTTTTTCAAATGGCGAAGATAAGTTTGTCCCTCAATCCAAAGTACAGCTTTTTTGACGTATCCGATTCGCACTTGGCCGGTTTTCTAATAATAAAAGTTATTTGCACATCATTAACCGAACTACACACCACTTCCCAATAGTTCTGTTTGACGTCATAACCGAACTAATGGGAAGAAAAATGTGGCAGTAATTCGGCCCCGGACTATTTAATCAACTGTACTACTGGGACTAGAGGCAAATTATTAATATCGATATACCAGTTTATACCCATACAATAGTCAACCTAACGTTTGCACATTATATATGTTTCATACTTTTGATTGGTATGTCATTTGTCTATTAACCGAATCCGTGATAATTAAAAAAAAACATTTTTTTTTATTTAATCATATTCTCGACTTACATTTTTAGACATAACACTCGAGATATGTTTTCTTACACATTAAATTTGATATAAAATAGTTATCATCCATTAAACAGATGGGTGCAGGTCGTTGTATACTCGGATCCTATACTAAAAGTAATATGGAGCTTACGTCGCATTTCGAATATAGAATGTCAAACGGTCTATACAGATTTGTTACAACTGCATACAACAGGTCCTTCACTTAAGTTATTCACCTATACTCCGAGGATAATGTTAAGCACTTTAGTGCATTGTCATAATAAACTTCAAACTGAACATCAAATGACAATCTTAATAGTCACAATGACTGTCACAATGAGGTTCTAAGTATGCTTAACGTCTTTATTCGGTGGATGTTCCTTAATGCTATCTTGAAATGTATGGTAGTCGTCCATTTATACAGGGTGAATTAGGGGTCGTGATCCCAACCATTTTTTTCTGACTCAGTAAACGATTGCGATGTTAGGTACCTGTATATATTTCAATTGAAACAGAGATGGTTCGGTATTTACGTATTTTAATTAAAAAACCTTAAGTAACTTATAATGCGTGGTCACCCTACTTTTCCAATTACAACCTCTTTGAAAACAATCTGTCTGATAAAATACTTAATAATTTATGAGTAATAATGTCACAACAAGTCAAAGTCAATAAACGTGTCAACAAAGATTTAAAATAAAATTAATGAATGATGCGTTTTTCGGTAACCTTCGGGGAGGGAAGATGGCCGATTGAAAAATGTCCGGCTTTTGATTTTGATTTATTCTGTTTACTGTTTTACTCTACTCACTTGACATTGGCGAAATCACTGCGTACATCGCGGTGGACCGCCATTAATAAAAAAGAAGAAGAATGAATGATGCCTCCGGCGTACCCATTCTCGAATATCGAGCGATCAGATATGGTTATGTTTTACTATCAAACAAACAACACTACCAGAGCAGTTGAGATGTTTCATCAGCGATATCCCAATTTGCCAAAACCAACTAGACGTTTGATTAACGCAATGGCGCAAAATCTTCGAGAACACGGGCAGTTCAGCGTTCCAACCCACGCCCAAGGACGAGGTGGCGACAGGCCAGAAAGGCGAGGCAACCCCGAGAACCTGGATCAACGCATACTGAGATATTTTCACCGAGATCCACAACGCAGTACCCGACAAGCTGCTAGAAGGTACAATGTCAGCCAATTTTTTGTCTGGAAACTGCTCAACGCTACTGGATTGCATCCATACCATTTTTTACCCGTCCAGGATATCTCCGCCCCTGATCTTCCTTTACGAATAAACCTGTGTCAATGGATTTTAGAAAATGAAGAAACGAATATCTTGTGGACTGATGAGAGTACATTTACGCGTATTGGTTTGTTCAATGTGCACAACGAACATTTTTGGAGTGCTGAAAATCCGCATCTTACTCGGAGAAACGCATATCAGACACGATTTAGTTTAAATGTTTGGGCGGGAGTTATTAACGCCGTTGTCATCGGGCCTCATTTTATTGAAGGCACGTTGACTGGTATGAATTACCTTGATTTGTTACGAGAAGTTGTCCCGGAATTATTGCGAGGCGTCCCAGAACTTTACTTAGGAAACCTGCATTATCAACAAGATAATCATATCAATCTGCTCATTTTCATAACCGTGTTCGTGATTATTTAAATGAACAATTTCCGCAACGATGGATCGGTAGACGTGGACCTATTCCATGGCCCCCTCGCAGCTCGGACCTCACGCCGCTGGACTTTTTTCTCTGGGGAGAGGTGAAACGATTGGTGTATGAGCAAGAATCTAACACCGAAGAAAAGCTACGACAGCGAATTGTTGTAGCCTTTGAAACGGTTAAGCAAAATCACTTTGCTCTAAACAGATTAAAGGGCAATCTTAGACGACGGGCGGAATTGTGCATATAGGAACAGGGTTCACATTTTGAACAACTGTTGAAGTACAATTAGCGTTGTAAATTTTGTGTAAATAAAGTCTAAATTTTTATTTAGTGTTTTCCTTCTAAATAATACAAAGTAATCGTGTAGTAGCCATCGAAGTATTTTTTCTTATCTGTCTATCAGTATCGTCATAACAACCTCTTTACATACTTACTGCGATTATTGTTAAGTACATGCACTTGACATAAATTTTCTTGGGAAACAGAAGGGTGACCATGATCTCAAATCATCCCAGTTTTTTTATTATTTGCTGTACTGACTAAAATAAGTCGCAGGAATACTGTTAGTCCTAACCTATCGTGATCCTTAGGGGAAAGTAAGTTAAATGCATCTTTCTTGCTCCACAACCCCTATTTCACCCTGTATAGTTAATTATCACGACTCACAAATAAAAGTTACCGTTTCTTTATTTTAGTCCTTAATTAGGTACTTTATTTTTAAATACCCACATAGACCTTATTGGCAGTAGTATAGAAGCGTGCAGATATTTTAACACGACTGCCGGAGAAGCAGGGTAGTTTTTGACATATTGAAAAACTTTTGTCGCTGTGGTATTGTTACGCCGTCATTCATATGTATATATTTTATGATTTATTCTAGGTCTCATACTTTCAAACCGGATAGAAAGAAAAGTTTTCACACAGGCACCATGAAACCCATGTCGGCTCAGGATGAAAGAACGTTAGATACTGCCGTAGCCATGGCTAATGAAATAACCACAAAGTAAGTATATTTGAGCATTCTTGCATTATATTTACGTGCTACTGCCATCTGGTGATATTACGTGACTAGTGATGAGAAAGTGTTCAATGTGGTTTTAATAATAGCGAATAAAAGTTTCGAAGAAATTTCGAACAGATAAGGACCGTAATGATGAATTTGAAAATATTAAATAATTACGCAGTTAAATTGAAAATTACGCAGTTAAATTGAAAATAAGTCTTATTCTCGTAATGCCTGGTGCAAAAATAATGTTCATTGAAATCGAATCTTTAATAGCGAAATATTAGTCTGAGAAGTACAATTGGATCAAAAGTGTGTAATTATAAATGTGCTTTACTAAAACATTTTAAGAAATCATTAATTTACGCCAATTATATTTAGGGGACACCTCAATCATCACAAGTTTTATTTTCGGTCATGGCAAGTCCACAAGTATAAAGAAAGGTTAAACAAAATATTCTTAGCGCCAAGCTAAAGTGCAACTACCTACTGTAATAGATATACTAAAAATAAAGCTTGACTACGACTTTGCTCAGCGGCAATTGCGGTGGCGTTGAGCGACAAAAATGCATTGAAATCAGCTAAGCACCGCATTGCTTCTCTTGGCATGTTTCATCGGTATCTATGCGTTTGTTGATTGCTCGAAGAAGACGCCGGCGTAGGCGTATCTGAGACCCAGGCACCGTGTCCCTACAGCATGGGGCTGACAAGAGGCGACTCAGAAGAGTCCTCGTGGTCGTGGGCAGTACAAGGGTGGGGACCTGCATCGCTCATTGCAACGACCTGGCATTGTGTATCGTCACACTTGTGACCTGGGAAGTGCACAAACAAAGTGTAGGAGGTCCCGTCGCCGGGGGGGTTTTAGTGGTTAACCCTCATAGCCCCGCGTCTCCCTATGACGCTGGGTAACTTACTAAAAGATATCCCCCGATAAGAAAAACAGGCCGTCATTGCAAATAAGATACCTAATTATAATCACATAATTACGTAAGAAATAATATTATATTCACTAGATTCATTTTGATAAGTACGGAAGCCGTTGTTGCACTTGTGTGCATGAACTCGGGTTACTTACTTTACAGTACCTAATAAAATTATACATTGTTTCAGATCCATGAACGACTTGGGTTCGGACAACAAGACGGCACGATCTCCGAGCTCTAAATTTCATTTTAAATTCCCGCTAGTATCTAAACATCATATAGTTCCGCACGAGACAGAAAAAGAATTGAACGGTATGATCATTATAAACTAGGCATGGTTAATAAAGTTTTTAGTAGTCGAAACACTTTCACTAGCTATTGCTCGTAAACTGTTGTAAACCAAACACAGTCTATTGAAGCAGCAGTTAAAGTTGGTGTTCCTCAGGGGTCTATATTAGGTCCTTTCTTATTTTTGTTTTCTATTAATGACTGACCGCCCACTGTAGATAAATTTTGTGATATTATGCTAGTTAATGCTGACGACACGCTAGCCTAGTTCGTAGTGACCCTGCCTTCGAAGCTAGTGGTCCTGGGCTCAAATCCCGGTAAGGGCAGATATTTGTGTGATGAGCACGAGTATTTGTTCCTGCGTCTTGGATGTTTTCTATGTATTTATGTGTATATTTCTATATACACCGTGTTTTTTATTTATTTACGATAACTTCGGCATATTGTTAGGTACACTTATAGAAACTACGTGGTACATTAGATTTTAAAATATTGCAAAAAAAATAAAAAAAAATGTTTAGAACAAAGTAATTAAATGCTGTGTCTTCAATCATTCTAAAAGGGTCTTTAGAGTTAACTCATAGTTAGTGTCAAATACGTCAAGTCAGCGTGACATACACACACACAAGTAAAGATAACACTTGACAGGTGCACGACCTAACAATTGAAAACTCTTTACTCATAATAGGTAATTAAAAGAAAATTGTTAGGTATCAATTAAGAGCCTTTTACATTAGTTTAACGTGATTAACTGATTAATTTTAATAATTGAATATCTTTATAACCGTACGAGTTATCATATGTCTGTCTTCGGGAAATTAGCTTAATTTGACTTGAAGAACGTGCCCTTAAAGTTATCGTAAAACAAAAAAAACACGGTGTATAAGTAAGTTTATCGTTGTCTAGTACCCATAGTACAAGCCTAGAGCTTAGTTTGGGACTAGATTAATTTGTGTGACATTGCCCTGTGATTTATTTATTTATTTACTAATTGCTGAAGGTAGACCGAAAATCCGCTGATGACAGTCGGATAAACGCCACGTACAGTCAAGGGCAGATATATATGCGCTCGCGAAATATGCGCTCGCGATCGTAGAGCACGGATCGTTATTTTTTTCGCTTAATTTATTTTTATGGTTTTACCCATGTAAAACTTATCCCAATTGTTGTGTTTGGTGTTTTTGACAAGAGCTTTACATGGACGATGTTGTGTTGAAAACAGAATTAAAATACAATCACGGGCTGAAGTACGGTGAGCAAAAGTATTTTAAATATTAACTGGATTGAACCACGACTCGCTAGCAGCGGTGAGTCATAGTCGCAGCGATAACGCTCGCGCGGGCCGCGCTTCGCCATCCACCCGCCACACGAGAGAAAAGTGCGCGCCGCGCCGTGTCGGAGCATCGAATACGAACGATGCCACCGCCCAATTGCAATGGTTGCGGAGGAAAGATTAGTACATCTGATTATATGAAATGTTCCAAGTGCTTGGCGGTGTACGACCTCGGATGCCTACAAATATCAGGTGAGGCCTTTAATCATTTCTCGCAGAAGGTCAAGAAAGACTGGGTATGTCCAACATGTAAATGCTCTCTTCCGAAACTAGGCAACACCAACACTCCAATACGGGCTTCTACGGGTTGCCTAAATACCACCTATACACCATCTGATAATATCACATTATTTCGGGGATCTCGTCAGCCGCCGACAAATAAAGCTAAAGACGAATCGGATTTTTGTCTCTTACTTACGGAAGTACGTGAGCTGCGAAAGGAGATCTGTAACCTCACAACTTTAAAACAGGACATTCAAGAATTAAAAGATCAATATTCTTCAACGACATCGTCGTTATTTAAAAAGCTAGAAGAATGCGAGGAGAAACTAATATCGCAAAATCACGAGATAGCCGATTTGAAGGTAATTATTTCTAAACGCCAGATTCCCTCGAAAGATGACGTAAGTAAGTCCAAGTCAAGATGTCAACTAAAGGAGAAGACCCAAGGACAGAATAAAATAGTTTCTGTAGGATCAGTCGAGCCGGACAATGTCCACGACGTGACATCGGATACTCACAAGGAACACGAGCTGCCTAAGTTTCCCGAAACAACTGAACCAGCTAACCCTGCTCCCGCCGACATGCCGTGTAACCAGACTTACAGCAATGCTGTCTCGGCACATCACCTTAAGGACAAAGACACTTCGGATACTGATAGATTTAAGATTGTACCAACTAGAAAAGCAGGACGGTATAGTTCTGTTAGATGTACCGCTGGACCCGAGGTAACACAGTTACGGGCGGTGGAGCAGCGGAAACATCTACATTTATGGAACATGCTGTCTGGTGCCGACGAAATTCGTGCGTACCTACAAAACCTGTGCCCCGGCGGAACTTGCACTGTTGAAGAACTCAAAGCAAAGGGCGACTACAAATCTTTTAAAATCGGTGTCCCAGTGGCTTGCTTTGATGTATGCTTATCAGCAGATGTTTGGCCGTGCAACGCTCGGGTAAAAGAATGGTTATTTCGTTCACGCCCAGCAAGTGACAAGCCAAAGCCTATATAACGGTAAAAAAACAGCATCTAAAGCGCCCGTGCATATTATTTATCAGAATGTCAGGGGCCTGAACACCAAGTTAAAACACTTCAGGCAGAATTTTGTTACTCCGGGTTGTGATATCGTTGCCGTCACTGAATCTTTCCTCACAGAATCAGTCGAAGACTCTGAAGTAGTGAGCGGTGACTGGAGTATGACACGGCGTGATCGCGCCTATGGTACACGCGGCGGGGGCGTGTTGTTGGCCTGTCGCCCAGGTATCACTATGCGAAGGCGGAAAGACTTGGAAACACCAGACGGCGAAGATCTTTGGGTGACACTTACTACTGAATACACTGTTTTTCACGTGTGTGTAGTATACATCCACCCTCGCGCCAGGGACAGTACTTATAAGCAATGGTTTCAAAAAGTCGAATCAGTGATCGAATCCCTGAGAGAAGTCGCAATAATTGTTGGCGATCTTAATTTAAATCCAACTTACACCTCTCAAAATATTTTGAATTATTATTGTTATTTTTTGAATGTGTGTGGTTTAAATGATATGAACGAGGTGCAGAATGCATATGGGGGTAAGTTAGATGTGGTGCTGGTGACGGAACGCGTCCATATTGCCGGAATCAATGAATGTGAGGGGGGTGGACTGGTCCCGAAACGAGATGCTTATCATCCACCGCTAGATATTCTCATCTGTTTTGACTGGTCCTCTGGGCATCTTTCCGATACCATTGATCCCAGTAATGTAGATCTTCATCAGGATTGGAATTTTGGTAAGGCTGATTTTGAACTTCTATATGATCTCATATCCGAAGTGTCATGGCATGAGGTTCTCCAGGCGCAGGACATTGATATTTCAGTTGCGGCTTTCTACAAAATTATATATAGTATTTTTAACATTGCCATACCTAAAAAGGTTCGCTCCAAAAAACCTTGTAAGCGATATCCCGTATGGTTTAGTGCCGATTTGATTAGAGATATAACTGAAAAGGCAAAGCTCCACCGGGAATGGAAGCGAGGCAGATGCAGACTTTTATATGATCAATTCGCTAGACTGCGTGGAGACATAAAAAAACGTATGGTTAAGGCCTATGACGCATACATGAACGACCTGCAGGCTAAGGTATGTTACAACCCCCGTTTATTTTGGCAGCATATAGGTAGCTTAAAATCGAAGGGCGGTTTTGAATCTTCTGTTCTGTACGAGGGAAAAAAGTACACCGGTCTTGATGCGGCTGCTGCTTTTGCTAACTTTTTCTCCGGCGTTTTTTTGCCTGATGTGCCTGTACTTGATCATAATGCTGCTATTAAATGTGACCTATCTTGTTCATCAAACTATGTCAACATTCATACGGTAACCCCCTACGACATATTAGTTGCCATTAGACGACTGAGACCTAGGAGTTCTGTAGGGCCAGATAATGTTCCTGCATATATAATAAAAGGCTGTAGAGACTTCTTCGTCCATCCGATCTGTCACATCTTTAACGTTGCACTTCGTAGTGGTAAATATCCGGAGAAATGGAAGCTGTCAAGAGTGACACCTATCCCAAAAACCAGTGATACCTCTTGCATTGAAAATTATCGCCCAATAGCTATTTTATCTACTTTAGCTAAACTTTTCGAGTCAGTACTTCACAGATTAGTAACTAAGCAGCTAAAGCCTTTTATGAGCGACACACAGCATGGCTTTAGAGCTAACCGTTCAGTCAGTACCAACCTTCTAACAGTTGTTGATGTCATCTCGCAAAATCTGGATAAAGGTCAGCAAGTTGATGTCATCTATACCGATTTTAGAAAGGCTTTTGATCGCGTCGATAACGATACACTTCTTAATAAACTCTGTCACATAGGGTTCGCGCCAAAACTTCTTCGGTTGTTTGCTAGCTACCTACGCAATAGGCAACAATTCGTGAGGCATGGATGCTATGTATCATCACCGTATCCAACCTTATCCGGTGTCAGTCAAGGCTCTATCTTAGGCCCGCTGCTGTTCAGTGTCATGATCAATGATATCGAGAGTACTATAAAGCATGCTACCTGTTTACTGTATGCAGACGATCTAAAACTCGTATTTGGTGTGAAGAAAGGGGCTAGCTGCGAGCCGTTGCAGGATGACATCAATGCTGTTTACCGATGGAGTATCGCAAACAAATTACATTTTAATGTAGACAAATGTTGCGTCATGACATATAGTCGTGCTCAGGCACCTATGCATACCCAGTACTTGTTAGGATCGCAAATTTTGAGGCGCGTTTCGACCGTCAAGGATCTTGGTGTTATTTTTGACACCAGACTTACATTTCATGATCATGCCAGGAATTTAGCCACAGAGTGTTTTAAAAAGCTAGGTTTTATCACAAGGAATGCACGCGATTTTAATGATCAAACAGCCATTAAACTGCTCTACACATCTCTTATAAGAAGTAAACTTGAAGCGGCATCGATTATTTGGAACCCCTATGAATCTACTTACTCTTTACTCATAGAAAAAGTTCAGAAAACTTTTTTAAGGTTTCTGTATAAAAGAATTTATCGTTATTACCCTTTTTTATATCCCACCAAGTTTCTACTAGGCACTCTTGGCTTTAATTCCCTGGAAGTGAGGCGTAATAACAACCTAATCACTGCGGCCTGCAGCGTACTGCGTGGTGATACGGATTGTTCCGAACTGGTTGCTCGTTTTGTTAGGTTGGCCGTTCCTTTTGTGCCTAAGAACTTTCTCAGAGCGCGGACTTCCAGTCTCCTATCAGCTCCTAGGGCACGCACCGTGTCGCACCAAAATTCCCCGATTACCCGAGCACTGACGCTGCTTAATTCGCTTCTGTCATCAGCGCCTGAATGCGATTTATTTGCGAGCCGATGGCGAAGTGTATGTCGTGAGTGCCTGAGGTATTGTGAGGCGATGGATGGCAGTGGCATTTGTGTCTGAAAGTTTAGTTTTTCTTTTATTTTTGTAGTTTAGCTAATATATTAAGTTTTTTAATTATTATTTTTTACTGAATTGTACAGCGTCTTGGTTTAACTGTAAGGCTGTAAACAAAATGGTTTGAATAAATAAATAAATAAATATATATATATATATATATACGTTCCCAAGACATCAAAAAATGTCTATACACCTTTATGCCACTGACAATAAGGTCCGTGTATTGATAAATTAACGAGAGCATGGAATTGCATATGTAGTAGTATTGTATGTTTACAGGCATTCTATATTTGAATTTTCTATTTTCTCGTACTAACAGCATAAAAAGAGGTTTGTTATATATTGAAGAAGCAATTACCAAAATAATGTCAGTGTCAAATTGTGAATATTATTTACGTTGTGCATATATTTTTGTCTGATTTTATTGTATTCTCACAATTATCAGAATAATTTTGTGTCAGCCCGTACGACTAAGTGTAAGTTACATAATTTTCAAAAAATATGGCAGTAAGTAATTTTGGTCCGATTGAGAGTCAAAGTAAGCAAATTTTTTTTTTTAACTCTTATAAATATTTTGAACTTGTACTGAAGAAAAATTTATATTCTCCTTACACGGCTGCCCAGTAAGTTGAAAAAGCTACAGGTGTTTGTCTCTCTACTGTTTATAACATTGTTTCTGAGAGCAATAGTGAGAAATTAGCATCAACAAAGAAATTCGCCTCCCCGAGAAATAAAAAGTTACGTACTTGTCCGTTATCAGCAGTAGACGATTTTGATCAGGAAGTCATCTGGAGAACTATATACAATTTTAATCTGTCCCATAAGCAATTTCCAACCTTAAAAGCACTCCACTCTGTGTTAATATCGGATATAGATTACAAATTTGGCATTTCCACCTTACAAAAACAAATACAAAACTTAGGATTTGAATGGAATAAGACCGAGGACAACCGAAAAATATTAATGGAAAGACATCATACGACTGCTAAGAAAAAAATACCCAACCAAAATTGCGGAATATCGGTCTAAAGATAGACCACTAGTTTATACTGATGAAACCTACATCCACACTTCACATGCGTCTGGAGAGGCTTGGACCGATGAAACAGAATTTGGTGTAAAAAAAACAAATCAGTACAGGCCAGCGGTTAATAATAGTGCACGCAGGAGGAAAACATGGTTTTATTCCCAACGCTTTGTTAATGTTTTATGCAAACCAAAAAACGAGAGATTACCATGACCAGATGAACTTTGCCAACTACGAAAAATGGTTAAAAGAAAAATTAATAGCGAACCTTAAACCGAATAGCGTACTTATCGTAGATAATGCGACCTATCACAACAAACTTTTGAATCGTGCTCCAACGTCAAATTCTCATCAACAAGAAATGATGGATTGGTTGACAGAACACAACATTTCATATAGCCCGTTGATGTACAAAATCAGTTTGTATGATTGAATTAAACAAAATAAAGAGCGGTTTCGTGAGTACCGCATATAAGCAATTTTAAAAGAACATGGCTACTCCGTTATACGATTGCCACCGTATCACCCGACATTCAATCCGATCGAGAATATTTGGTCCATGGTAAAAAGATATGTAGCGAAAATAAACGTTTCTTTAAACATGCAAGGCATTATGAGTTTAGCAATTGAACGAATGAATACTATTACTGCTGAGGACTGGGAAAATATTTGTCGCCATGTCGAAAGTGAAGAAAATAAATATCGATGTCAGGAAGGGGAAATGGATCGAATTTCAAACAATCTTATTATCAATACTTGTGACAGCTCAGATGAAGAACATGATAGCGACTAAAAGCAAAAAAACAGAGGACTACTACTTATTCCATTTGTTAAGGGTATGTAATTTTATTTAATTAAGAGAAAATTATTCTCCTGTTGTTGCAAATGGTACAACCACTACAAATGCAATTCCATGTTCTCGATAATTCATCTATACGGTAATATAGTTTGGGGTAAAGCAGCTGACATAAAAACTATATTTGTGTTACAAAAAAGGGACTCATCGTTCTATACACGATGATTTTTAAATTCGGTGATCCGTCCCCTATTTCACCATCTTGACCATGATAGGTGACAGGATTTGCTGTGCATTCCAAAGTAAATAAGATTTCACATAAGTGGGATTTATATCAGCTGCACCATGTACACTGAAATGTCTCCTGTCACCTGTCATTGTCAGGATGGTGAAATAGGGGGCATGGGTTGAAAAACGTTTATTACCAGTCAAAATTCAATTCAATATGTGAGGTCTCACGCAATTACCTAATTTTTTTTAATAACGACTAACGATAGTGTTAAAATCAATAACCACTGGGTACGAGTACATGGTCATCCTACATTAATATTATTGAAGTGAAGTAGATACGTCAAATGCCATCGCTTTGGCGGGGAATTTGACAAATGTACCTCAATAAACTTTTCCCTCTTCTTGTTATTTTATCAGTTACGATTTGTTATCGCGTGATAGATATTGACTCGAAAGTGATAACTGATAACAATGCCTAATTGATACGTGATTAACATAAAGTCATTTAACATTCATCTGCTGGCTAACTGATTTACTGTCTATCTAAAGAGGTTTCAATCTCATACTCCGTTTTAACATTAACAGTTGGCTAACCTTAGAGCCAGGTCTACCAACATGGCATGACAACAGAGTGAAAGTCAACCAATTACAGGTCTTGAAACCGTAACCTAGCGATCATTTTTAGCGTACGGAGAAAATATGATTGGTAATTTCGACATCGGAAAACGAAAACCCACGATTTTATCCGGATGCTGATAGTTTCCCATGGCTACGTTTTAACAACAGCTACTATTGGTCATACAAAACGTCTAATCAGCTATTCTTACTGAACACAGCCGATGTTCGTCGTTTTAATATCGTATTGCTATGGCCATGGTTCTACCAAATCACATTGACGTTTACGTTATAACACTTATAAAGTTATAACTTAAACACCTCGTCCAGTCTGTAGAAGGTGACATTAAAAAAAGGGGGCGCATAGTGTTTTTTTTAATTGGTAAGTTATGGGGTCATAATATAAATACCAGTTTTCGCCGTTGCGGAGGTGGGAGCCTTGAATTGGTTTTTAAGTTGGTTCATTTTTAAATAATCCCTCAACAATTTCGTCACTACCTGTGCGTAGTTTTGGCTTGTTTATACTTCTGATAGACATTTCTGTAGTTGAGTCAATTGTTGTGTAGTTACGTACAAAGTTAGAGTACAAAAAATTGTGCTCCAACTTTTGAAGACCGTACGGACAGGGTTACTAAAAAAAAATTTTAGGATCACAATTTATTTATCAGAATATTACCTATTTATGTTAATAACATAAATAGGAGAACCTAGTCTCTTTCATGTGGAATTCAGAAATAAATCATACAATTCTACTTGAAATAAATAAAAATGCCTATAGTAATTAATTAAAGTACCTTTTCAAGCACTTAACAATACATAAAAAGTCGTTAAGAAATATTTTAAAGTTGTTTATTTAGGAAGTAATGTTTACACGTCAAAATTCTACCAGCGCTTCCCAAGAGGAGACCACTACTGAAAATAAATGCAGCAAGAAACTCAGCGTTGATGTCTAAAGCTTACTATGAACTATCTCGTACCGTCATATTTATACAGTGTCCCAGAACTTGGCGTAAATATAAAAGGATAAGAAAATCCTTACCTTACCGGTTCAGAATACATGCATTTATTTAATCTTTATTGCACAAACTCATATGGCGGACCGGCGGAATATTGTTTTTACCCTGCAATGTATTCATTAATTTCAGAGTTATTAAGGTTTTAATGAGACTGGTAGGTACTTGAGAACGCTACCTCGTTGTACACCTTTGCCTCTCGTGGCTAACAAATTAATAGATTTATGTAATTTGTGTTTCTAAAACTTGATATCCAATCCTCAATAAAGTAAAAATGTAATTAATTACACAATAATTCCATAATATTAACGCATTCAAAATAAATCCATACATTTTAAGCCACTAAAGTATTTCTCGTTTTATATTCAACTACTTTGACTCCTAATACTGAAAAAAAAGCTCTAGTCCAAGGTGGCGTGTGATCGCAAAAGGTTTCGTGCAGGTTTTTAAGATTTCAAAATCGTGCAACAAGTACTACGTAATACGGGTTATAAATAAAGTTACAGCTGCGTTTCTTCCAAGAGACCACATTTCGAATAAATTTCGTAACCATCCCAAAATGCTTTAAGATTAAATTAGACAGTTCCGATCGATGTTAATAGAGGTTATTTTATTAGATACCTACAATTTGACTAATATAGGTAAAACATTGCAATAAGCGGTCCATTCATTCATTCGGTAGTTAAAACCTTAATAACTGCTAAACTAATTGACAGATTGAGAACTTATAACTATATTCTGGACCGGTAAGGAATAGTGCGTAGTAAGTAGGAGAAAACTAACGAAAGTATTAGAAGCCCGACGCCGTAGGGGGAGGGCTTTTAATGACTAAAGTTTGTTATCCCCTTACTGCCCGTGGTACACACAATGTTTTTCATCACATTTGCAAGAAAACAAATAAAATATACACTTAAGAGCAACAAAAACGAGCCACCTTTGCACCTCTGCCAGTTTAGTTTTTTGTCTTACCTTCATTAAAAACAAAAAATACGTGTAAAAAATATTTTCGATACGTCAAATAGTTTCCGAGATATTTAATTTGAAACTTCGTATGCGGTGCTCGAAACCCGATGGCTAGCGCTCAAGGATGATGACGTCATCGCTTCACAGCGGTGTCACCCTTATGATTGAGTAAGTTTACAGTGCTATATCTTTTTAACCGTAATAAGTAACCAGTTGAAATTTTCATAGAATACGTATTATTAATTACTCTATCGTCTAAAATTATAAAATTAAAAATAAATCAAATCCCAAGAGGGGTCCCCATACAAGAAACATGAAAAAAAAAACATATTTTTTAGCATTTTATACGGATTGTATATTTATAATGGCTTCGTATTTTGATGCTATTTTAAGCTTAAATTGTAGTCTAACTTTCATAGTCTACGACAAAATAGCAATTTCAAGTACAACTGCTGTAAATATGTGATAAAACTGTTTTTATCAGCACGATGTTTTAAGTGGTCACCCATCCTGTTTTAGATTACGCTGGTAGTTGCTTAATTTTGGAAGTTGTAATATTTTTACGAATTCGTTTTGATGTTACTATGGTAGTTGTGGTTATCTATTGTTTTGTATTACATACAGTTTAACTAAACTAACTGTCTGTCGCTGACCGGCTTTTCTGTTTGTAAATGTTTGTTGAATAAATTGGTTAAATATAATTAGAATAATAATCAAGCACTTTAAATTTTGGGTTCGCTGTATTCTACATCAAAATACCAAAAACATTAATGCCAAAAATATGTTGATAGCTAAAGTAAAATATCTCAAAAATTAAAAAACCAAGCGCGAGCCAGCGAGAAACGGGACGAATGTTTTTGGTAGAATGTCCGATTGCCCTTTTTCAAATCCTTCCTCCATCGCATTTACTTCATTTATACCTACATTATCTAACACACACACACACACACACACACACACACACTATCTTGCATACACGAAATAACACAGTAATAATGCTCAAAAACAGTTCAACACTACCTACTTGCTACAGTTGGCGTCCGCTAATGCCTAGAACTAGCGAAGCGAGTGTTGTAGGTATGCCTACCTATCTAATCGAGACTTAGAGAGCAAGTTGATAGCGCCCGCGCGCGAAATTTTAAATCGATGAAATTAATACATGAATGGAGAATGTCGGCCAGGTGAGATTTTTGGCTTATCATATTCTCCATTAAACACAAAAAATACTGTAAAAAAATCATTTCGATACGTCAAATAGTTTCCGAGATATTGAATTTTAAACTTCGTATCCGGCGCTCGAAACCCGGCGGCGAGCGCTCACGGGTGATGATGTCATCATTTAACAGCGGTACTCGCCCTTATATGAATGAGTAAGTTTGCAGGGCTTATATCTTTTTAACCGTAATAAGTAGCCAGTTGAAATTTTCACAGAATATGTCTTATTATAAACTCTATCGTTTAAAATTATAAAATGAACGATAAATCAAATCCCAAGAGGGGTCCTCGTACAAGAAACATGAAAAAAACCCATTTTTTTTTAGCATTTTTATTCGGTTTGTATTTTTATAATGGTTTATTATTTTGATGCTACTTTAAGCTTAAGTTATAGTCTAACTTTCATAGTTTACGATTAAACAGCAATCTCAAGTAAAACTGCTACAAATATGTCACAAAACTGATTTTATCAACACGATGTTTTAAGCGGTCACCCATCCTGTTTTAGACTACGCTCTTAGTTGCTTAACTTTGGAAGTCGAAATATTTTTACGAATTCGTTTGGATGTTACTACTTATGGTTATGTAGTTATGGTTATGTATTGTTTTGTATTACATACCTACAGTTTAAATAAACTGTCTGTCACTGACCGGCTTTTCAGTTTGTAATGTTTGTCGAACAAGTTGGTTAAATAAAGTTAGAATAAAAGGAAATCAAGCACTTACCTATAATTTTGGGTCACCGTATTTTACATAAAAATACCAAAAACATTAATGCATAAAGTATAATGTTGATAGCTAAAGTGAAACATCCCCAAAACTTAAAAACAAAGCGGGAGACAAACAAAGCCTAGCGAAGCGAGTGTTGTAGGCATGTATACTTACCTATTTAACTAATCGCGAGTGAGCGATTTGGTGTCGATCGCGCGCGAAATTTGAAATCGATGAAATGAATAAGTACACAAAATAGGTATCAGAACACAAAAAAACATATGTTATAGTTCATTATTTTATACGGTCGCAATATTAATTCTACATACCTATCACGAAATTTGTAAAGAAAGGCCCACAGCCAAAGTTTAGCAATCACCGCCACATCATCGTGTTCATTTAAACTAGGCACTTCTTAACACAAAGTTTTATTACTGTTTGGTCGTAAACTATAGGTTAGTATGGAGTTTAGATTATTATTTAAGTTTAATGTGACACCGAAATAAAAAGCCGTCATACAAATACAGCCCTTATTTCGCCTCCCAAAGTTAAGCAACTACAAGCGTAGTCTAAAACAGGATGGGTGACCGCCTAAAACTCCGTGTTGATAAAATCAGTTTTGTCACATACTTGTAGGAGTTTTACTTGAGATTTCTATTTAGTCGTAAACTGTGAAAGTTAGACTACAATTTAAGCTACTAAAATAGTATCAAAATAAGAAGCAATTATAAAAATAAAATCCGAATAAAAATGTTAAAAAAATTGGGTTTTTTTCATGTTACTTGTATGGGGACCCCTCTTGGGATTTGATTTATCGTTATTTTATAATATTAAACGATAGAGTTTATTATAAGACATATTCTGTGAAAATTTCAACTGGCTACTAATTTCGGTTAAAAATATATAAGCCCTGCAAACTTACTCATTCAAATAAGGGCGAGTACCGCTGTTAAATGATGACGTCACTGTAGCAAGATGGCGATCGCGCGTTTTAATATTATTGTCCGAAATTTGAAACGTTCGTAGAATCAAAACTACTGGGTCTATTTGAATGAAACAAATAGTAGTATGTTTGTTTATTTTTAAACTTTACTGAAACAAAGTTTCAAGCGATTTGGCGTACCTACCGACATTCTCCATTATCAGAACTACTAGATCAATCAAAAATTCATGTTTTATAGTTCATTATTTTTACGGTTGCGATATTAATTAACATTAACACGAAAGGACCATGGGCAGAAATGTCCCCCCCCCCACCAACAGAAATGAAACATGTCTCATTTAATAGATCTCAGCAACATTATGTATTTTTACTATGGAGACGATCACCAGATGTATGGGGTTTTCTTGCAAAACCATAATCGTATCGTATGGAATTTGTTTGAAAATGAACACATATATGGATTATTTGCCTTATTTGGCCCTTGCTTTCATTAAAAAAATCCCATTGATTTTGCTACTAAAATAAGTATTTTGTCTTTTTTTGGGTCCTTATAAACATATAGACATGCATCCCGTTACTGTTGGTGGGGGGGAGGGACAGTGCCCATACAAATTTGCCCATTGTCCTTTGGAAAGAAAGGCCTACCACCAAAGTTAAGGAATCACCGCTTAAACACCGTGTTGATTTAAATTACTTTTTAACATATTTGTAAGTTTTAGTACAGATTAATGTTTGGTTGTAAACTATGTAGGTTAGTATGGAGTTTAAATCAAATATTTTTTTTTTTTGTGAAACAGGCAGTAAGGATGGTACAGTCTTAAAAATATTTATCACTATGTTTAGCCATTAGGCATACAAATGTTCTATGAAATAAGCGTGATACATGCGTTGCTTAAACCATGATATTAAAACTAAATATGGTCCTAGTTATAATTAAAGTTGGTACTCGTGTATGGAATAAAATGCCTTTTCCGTTAAAAAAGTTAACAGACGACTTATAAATTGTGGTATGCCACAGTCTCTTATACATTCCGGTAACTTATTTATTATATAATCTTGGCGCCATGCCGAATACACTTTTTGAGACTAAGGCCGTTTTAAACGGAACAGAATTTATTTTATGTTGCTGGCGTATGCTTTTAAAAGCAGAAAACTGATGAATATTGGGCTTAATATACATTGCCATTTCGAAAATATATAAGGCTTGGCAGGGTTAATATTTTCAGCTCAATAAAATAAGGCTTGCACGATTCCGTTGGTTGCAGTCCACAAACAGATCTCAAACACCTCTTTTGGGCCTTAAATACCAATACTCGATCAGTGGAGTTGCCCCAGAATATAATGCCATACCTAAGTGTAGAAGTTACGCAGGGATGGTATGACAGTATGTCAGATGTATACGCGTTTAGTACTGTAGGCCGATTAACTATTTTATTCAATTTATACAATGCATATGAAAATTTGTTTTTTTTTTTACATGTAATATCAATATGGTTCTTCCAATTCAACTTATTATCTGAACTTAATCCTAAAAAAATGTATTTTCCGTTTCCTCATTTTTTTGTTCCTTAAATGTAACAGTTAAATCAGTAACATTGCCAACCTTCTGGTTAAAATTCAGGTATCAGCGTAATTCGTCCCATTCGTTTTTCGTTCATTTCTTATGTCCGTCTCATTCTGTGTTCGTCACTCATTCTTTATTCCTCTCGATCGCTATATGTCCCTATCGTTTTAAGTACAATTATGTAACCTGTCTCTTTCTTAACAAGTCTTCTTCGTTTTTCGTCACGGTCTTCCTAGGACTATGTCTTTGTTTGTGTCTCTCTTTTTTGGTATCATTCGCACTTTATCTTTAGTCACTTTCGTTATTCGTCTCACTCTTTTTTTGTCTTTAATGGTAACTCGTTCCGTTCTTTTTTGGGCACGTTCGCTAATCGTCCCGTACTACTAGGTCTTAGTTGCTATTCGTATGTCCTCCGGATCAGAATTCATAAACAAATTGAAGTTTATATGTCCCGTACATATACAGAGCGGAAAAAAATGAGGGCCCTGAAGGGTCTGGGGGAATTTTTCTCAAGATAAACATTATTTCATAAGAATAACTGCATTAATAGATTTTGATATGCCGTCAATAATGGTCATGGTATTCTTTTACAATAAAATCATGGCCAACATCTTGAAACGCAAATTTTCTAATTCCACAGCCACAAAAACTAAGAAAACGAGTACGAGTTTTTACAAAAAAAATCATGACTGCCATTTCGGAATGCAAAACAGAAGTCATTTTCGAATTCCGCATGTCAAGCGTTTAAGGTTAACGAAGGAGTGTACTGAGCGTCTAATATAAATTTGATTTGACAGTAACTTCTTAATCGCGTTTGCGTATCGAGAGGTCAAATTATGATGGTAATCTTTCCAAGGAAATGAACTGTCAGAATTCAAAGTGTTATTTTAAATGTATGAAATTACATGAAATTATGACGATCACTCGGTCAATAAGATATAATTAAAAAAAAAATAAGATTGACGGAAAAAGATAGTCAAATAGTGACCGAGACGCAAAACGAATGTAACGAACTTAGAATTAGACTGAAAATGAATGAGACTAATCACGAATGCGACTAATAACGAATCCATGAAAAAAAATGAGACGAATAAGTGAATGAGACAAAAATCGAAAGGGAATAAGAAAGAATGAGTCCTAGGAAGACCGTGACGAAAAACGAAAAAGACTTGTTAAGAAAGAGACAGGTTACACAATTGAACTTAAAACGATAGGGACATATAGCGATCGAGACGAATAAACAATGAGTGACGAACACAGAATGAGACGGACATAAGAAATGAACGAAAAACGAATGGGACGAATTAAGCTGATACCAAAATTCATAAGTTTAGTTTTGCCTAAGTTTATGTGTAGATTGTTATGATCTTATGATTAAGCCATTCGATTATAGATTCCAACGCGGTATTTATGGTGGCGCGGCATAATAATAATAATACTCTTTATTGTTCAAAAAAGTAACATACTTCTTTTATAATTGAAGCCATGGAGACTGCGTTCGTTTTCACTGTGTTGCAGCCCCCAGTGGTGGCCCGTAAACATGTACAGTAGGTTGTTAAGAACAAGATATATATATATATATATATATATATTAATTTTGATTTATTTGCTTTCGTGAAAATCCTACCCTACACGTAACGTGGGGATGTATTTTTAGGGTTCCGTAGTCAAACTAGGAACCCTTATAGTTTCGCCATGTCCGTCCGTCCGTCCGTCCGCAGCCTAGCGCAGAGACTCTTAGTACTAGAAAGCTGCAATTTGGCATGATTAGGTCTTTCAAAAATATTACGGGTTGGTGCAACAAATTTTTGATTAAGTTATCCGTTTATGAAATATTAAGCTTTAAAGCGCTAATTAAAGCCAAAACTACGAATGTAAAAAATCTATATTTTTTATTATTAAAGAGCATATAACGAATTTTAAAGGAAAACTATCACGACTAATTAGACATCATTGGTTCTTGAGATACAGGCGATTAAAGTGTTTATACTACTTACTAAAATCATCTAAGGCGGGACCAAATGACTTTAAATACAAAAGCTAGTTATTACTTGTTGATTTTTATATTTGTAATACTTAACGGCTTTGGAACCCTACAGTGAGCATGGTCCGACATGCTCTTGCCCGGTTTTTAACACTGCCTGTAAGCAATGGTTCTCTTTGTAGAAGGGCATCAATATCTAATTAATATAATAATAAATGTCATCAATATAATAATAAATGTGGTTATGGAATTATCAAGAAGTCTTTTTAGAGTTGTTGGTATTTCTGTGGCTTTGCCTACTCCACTCTGGGAATGAAGGCGTGATGTTATGTATGTATGTATGTAAATAATATTGATGATTAATTTGATTTGAATAAATTATGAAAGTTAAATTGAAAATATACTGTCATGTGTCACTTGGCCCCAAATACCTCCTGGTTTTATTTGTTGAACGACCAGCCTAACACCGTGTATAGTAAAAAAGGTAATTTAGAATAATATTTTAGTAAAATTTTACATTTTACCTTGCAAAAGGTGAGGTATCCGCTATTTTTGTATTAATGAATGATATCAGGCTATGTTAAAAATTCAAACATTCGACCTTCGGTTGCTGCCATGTTCATGATAAATGCCGTTTATCACTTTGTATTAACCTATTCGTTGCGGATGGCACGCTAGGCTTGCCATCAATTTTTTTTTTACTTGTAGCTGTACCCCTTCAAAATTAAGTTTCAGAAGGGTTTACCCAGAACAAAACTTCAATTGTTTTTCACGTAGATCAAGCTCGTAGCCTTCGTTTCTGGATATTGTTTAAATTTAAAAACAACTATATTTAACAACCTTCTCAAGCCGTTGCGGGACGAGCAGAAGTTGGCGCGGCCGAAACGCAGTTGAAGCCGCGCTATACAGGGTGTCCGAGAGATAGTGGCGAACATTGGGTTGGATAACTCAGCTCAGGTGTGCCCAAAATATGATAAATCATAATAAATAATTATGTAAAAGTCGCACCGAAAACGAGATAATTATATCACTTTTCTTTTTTTTTGGAAATGCGGTACCTTACCTGCTACACCATTTTTGAAACTAAGACCACAGTTATTAGAATTTGTCGGTTTCGTTTACTGTAAAAGAAAGCAGATTAAATTCGCTTTAATACACTTTTCACAAACTTAATAAACAGTTAAATTAACAAAAGAAGAAAAGGAAGGTGCTGCTTTCTCAAAAATTAGCCTGTTAAATGGAAATTGTAAAATAATGTATGTAACAGTTGCGTTAATTGATTGTAGCAGTGAACTTATTATTAACTTTGTCAAACAAAGACTGAATTCTATCAAACTATCGAATTGAAAAAAATCTTTTGCTTCCGTTTAAAATCAAATTAAATGTATTTTAATATTTTAAAAGACAGTTTACGTGAACGTGAAATACAACAATACTACGACAGCCACAATCGAATAATAATAATCTCGATATTTCGTTAAACAAAATAACGAGATTTCCCCTTTTATCCATAAACGCAGAATAGCTAAGGTGCCCTTAAAATGTGCTCTGTCCATATCTTTCAATGTGACATTAGAATTTCTCAGAAATTACAAAGAATACTTACAAAAATAGGTTAACTGAATAAGAGGGTAAATACGCTACAATTTATTGTTTGAATCGTGTAAACCTACGTGCTACAAAAATACACAAAAAAAAAACAAATTAAGTATTTATCAAAGCCAAATAAGCTACTAATAAGCTGTCATCTCGGTCTTTGACCAACAGGGTGACTGCTAGGGTAGACTTTATTTTTGGCATAAATCGTTTTTTTGTGAGTATTTTTGTGACACGTTCTATGTACCAAATAGTTACAGAGACATCGTCAGTACTTTGAAAAAACCTCGTATTTCATGTTTCGGGATTTACGATTTTAAACCTAAACATGAAGAGAAATAAGTTTAAAATCGTACATTACGAAATATGAGATACAAGAGTTTTTAAAAGCAGTGACGATATGACATTTTAATTTACGGGGGCAGTAAGGACTGGCACTAAATTGCGAAACCTCTAGAACATATCCATAAGTTGCGGATCCGACCGTTTGCAAGGACCCTTAACTCGGACAGATTTACTGAACTATAATGGAATTATGACCGAAAGACTGACATCTTTTAACAATTAAAATGCCTGCATTGTTACAGGAAAACATGAACCACGAAATTTTACCGAAGAGGCTCACAGCGTTCCCGATATTCAGGTTCCTATAATTTTGGATACCATTTATAGTCATTTCTAGACGAGTTTTACTTGGCATGAATTTTCGGTTGAATATTATAAGTTATAACTGTTATAAGTTATAACAATTTGAATGTGATGGTGACATTGCAATTGTAATTATAATTAATTATAATTATAATTTGCGAAAGTGAATGTAGTCTGTGTCAGTATGGATCCGCAGAGGAGCTTCAGGTTCGAGTCCTGCTCAAGAATATTGCCTTTTTATGCCCTGCAAAAAACCCCACAGCAAAAGAGGAGAAAAAGTGGTTTCAGTCAAATTTCGCCAAATTTTAAAATGGTAAACTTCTTGGCCTGACTATGCAAAATGTGGTTACAGAATTATCAACAACTTTGGAGTTGTTGGTATTCTGTTGCTCTGCCTACCCCACTCTGGGAATAAAGGCGTGACGTTATGTATGTATGTGTTTAAAATGATGTAGATTCAAATTTTCCCTTTCGTCCACTCTCACAACTATTTTTCACAACTAGTTATTATAAGAATAAACACTTTTTATTCCTTATTTGATAACTAGTTATTAAAATGGAATAAAAAGTAGCCTTTCTTAACTGTCATTCGAAATTAGACAACTAGTTATGATACAACAATTTTTACTCGTGTCGTATCGTTAGGAGTCCTATTTATATCTAACTGCTTATACTAATAAAACCGGCCACAAAAGAATATTCATGTTTCTTCATCTATTTCTTGTCACCGTCATAGCACTGTCATATCATTTCAATTTATCAACTGCAAATAAACTGAAGTGGCTAACGTTTTAAATCCATCTAGGTAGATAAGGTAATTGTTACTTTGGAATGAATAGCGTTCGTGAGTGAACCACTATGTCCTTTTCTAAACCCATGGACGTTATTTAACCACTCACGTGCCCGACATTCAAAAAAAAGTGCTCCAAAGTGCCCATGAACTTTCACCCGCCCGCGGCGCAATATCATGTTTTGTAAATAAATCGATTACTTGGCTTTCACTGCATTGTTTGTTATGATTCTTATGATGTTGTTAAGCTAAATGAACAGGCTATTTGTTTATCTATATCAAAAGATAGGTTATTATAGAAGAAATAATTTAAAAAACATCACAAAGTTACCATACGGTTTCAAAGGAGACCTTCTGCCAGAAATCGATTTAAAAAAAAAAGACTAAATCAATAACATGTATATTTTTTTGTTTTATGTAATATTTTAATAGTTTACGGTTCGATTGATACATAATAAAGTATATGATCGTGGGGAAATATTTTTTTTTTTTTTGAATTCGTTTTATTGTCGCTATATATTATATTAAACATACAAAAACATATTTTATAATTTGGGCACTGATATATAAACCCGGTGCAATTAGAGAAATTAACGGTGTTAAAAAGTAAGTTAAATCTATATGATTACTTAACCTCCTAAGACCCACCATACAACGAAATTTGCCAATGGAATATGAACCTTTTATGTATGCAATAAAGTCAATTTTCTAGTTCGATTGTTCCTCATAAAAACAAAGGAAAACTTATTTTATTTCCTTTGCAATAGGTCTATTTTCTAATGAACGTATTATGTACAATTTTTAGTACGAGAGGCCTTAGGAGGTTAAAATTTAAAATATTGAATACATAAATAACATATATTGATATATAGATAGATAGATAGATAGATAAACATCTTTATTCATCTCACACAATACATGGGTTCTTAGTCTAACAAAAGGAACATGCAAATATCAATTAAGTAATAAATATAATAATATATAGATTTATAATATTATTATTAATATATAGATTTAACTTACTTTTTAACACCGTTAATTTCTCTAATTGCACCGGGTTTTTTTTCTGTGGTAGACTGGTAGAGAATGCCTTTAGGCATTAAGTCCGCCATTTGTATTTTTACATTTATTTGTATTGTGCAAAGAGAGTTTAATAAATAAATAAATAAAAACACGCACACACCCACACGCACATACACACACACACACACACACACAAACACACACACGTGCGCGTTTTTAATTGATTACTTTTAAATTCCATTTCCTTCTTTTGAGTTTAAGTTGTTCTTTTAACGTAATTCACTGTTGTTTTGTTGTTGGATTTGGGATCGGAAATTCGGTACGACATTTACCTAAAGTTGGCAAAAGTTTGGCAAATATGAATGCGGCTTCAATTATATTAATAATTAGTTCCGGGATTCCGAGATTGCATAAAACGATACGAGAAGGTAAAAATACTCATTTTTGTGTGGTTTCTGTCTATTTATGACTATTTATTAAGAATATAACATAAGTTATTAATTTTGTTAAGTATACGGATGTAAAATGTATGTATGTAGTAATAACTTCAAATAAATAAGCAATAAGCTTATATAAATACTTAAATGAACAACTGTGGATTTATAGTTACTACTAAATTTATGAATACCGGGAATATTATTAAAAAATAAATTGGGTCCGTGTCCACTTATACCGTTCAAGCCGCCACACTTTAGGTAAATATCTTTCCGAATTTCCGATCCCTGATTATCAGTCATCTATATTTACCAACGACGTGCATAACAGAGCAAAGAGGAGGATCACCGAATTATAGATATGTTGCATGAAAGTACTAAATTGATTAATTCTGAAATTATACTTCTGAGAGAATTATGCCGAACCCAAAAATTATCAGGAGACTAATCTACGAGTAAATGGGTGAATTGTAAAAATATTGTACATAGTTAAGGACCTCATAAATGTCAAAGTTTAATTGAAGCAAAATATTTTTCCTTTGTGTATCGAACATTAGTCATACAATTGTATGATTAATCTTTGTTACACAAAGGAAAAATATTTTGTTTCAATTAAACATTGACATCAATTAGGGCCTTAACTACGAGAATGTACAATATTTTTGCAATTCACCCAAATTATGAATACCTATTGGGTGAATTGCAAAAATATTGTACATAGTTAAGGACCTCATAAATGTCAAAGTTTAATTGAAACAAAATATTTTTCCTTTGTGTATCGAAAATTGGTCATACAATTGTATGATTAATCTTCTCTTAATTACTTTATAAAATATTTAGAACAATTTTACATTGCCATGGGTTTTGATTTTATATGTCGTCTGCTGTGGCAGTCGACTCTTTCAGAAGAAAGCAAGCTGGCGTACATGAGCTTGATCGAGCAGCCGACGCCGGCGTCGCTGGTATCGCAACTCGTACCCGACGAGCCGCTCGCCGCCTACCGCGCCGCCACCATCCCCAAGCCAGCTCCGCGCCTCAATGAGCGCGCAGACTTTCACTCGCTGCAGAAACGATTACCCTACGAAAATAGGTATTCATATAAATATACCATGTACATGGCGTGAACTCTGCTTGACGTTGCATTACAGCTTAATTAGACAAGGAGGTCACAATTAGTCTGGAAACGATCTTGCAAATGGATAATTCTAGGTTGACGGGATGGAGGGCAACTCCCTGATGCCAAATATGTCGGTCTACCTGCGCACAGTGCGTTATTTATATAATTATGAGGGCTGTAAAAGTTTTACGACACTCACGTCAAATATTTATAGATATTTATTTAGAAAACCAACAGCTATAAAACAAAACTTAAAATATATACGAAAAGCTAATTACAGCTTCTCACCGAAAATTACAAGGTAAGGTAAGTAAAGTAAGGTTACTAGTTATACCACACAGAGTTACAATTACACAGAAAACAAAGTTTATCTATGAATAAGGATTATAGGAATCAAAAAATATAAAAATCTTCAATCCATCTGATTAAGGTAATTTAATTATGCATAATTTAATTACTCAAAGCATTTTTTGGTCAATTTGTGCCTTATGGATAATATGTTTGTATTAGATGTATGGATGTCTGCATCCTGTGCTATAATATTTATAGTTAGAAGATGCAAAACAAAGAGGTCAAAGTTTTGGTCGCGTTATGGCGCTACTGTTATTGATCATATAATAGTAGTTTATTCATTATTCACTAAGGGGAGTATGGCACGGATTACTAATCGAGTTGTGCATTTGCGGCCCGACGCAAAGCGGAGGGCCGTAAATCACACGAGTTTAGTAATCTGTACTTACCCTCGAGTGATATATACTGCTTTATTCTATACTTAATTACCCTTCCTTTGTTTCGCCGTAGTCGGGTAAAAATAAATAAAATACAAAAGTAACAATAATTTTTTTTTTCTATCAAACAGGGGCTCTACTTTGAAATCCGTAATTCGAACTTCGTCTATTGCTATTCCTTTTGTTCTCGATGCGTAACTAATTTGCAAAAAGTGATAGGCCGATCCTAAGTTTGAATTACGGATACGTTTTGAACAGTTTGCATGCCAAAAGACGTTAAAGAAGGTGAATACGGCCCGATTTACAGCGTCCAACTTGCGTGCGTGTCAAAGGGGGTTGATTGACAACGTCATCTAGAATTTTAAAAAAAACAAAATGGGGGTAATTATGGATTTTCATACGACATTACTGCTCTGATAACAGGGCAGTTATGAAATTCCATTTAATATTACTACCCTGATTTTTGAGAAGGTTTAATGAACGGCTTTCTGCCTTTTATTAGGGTAATAATTATCCACTTACTGACAAAGTGTATTATAAAATGATTAAACACAGTACTAGCAAATAATAAAATACTATATTGATATGTAAACAGATTGACGGTCGTAACAAAGATGATGACTATGACATGGAAAACAAAACATTGACATAATTACAATATTCTACATACGAATTACTACTTGTTCATTACAAAAAAGCTTTATATTTCACACGCCCCCTCAATTTGTATCGTCATACAAACTTAAATAAAACCCCTAGATATTTAGCTAACAACTTTAATAACAAATTTAAAACACGTACCTACCTACGAGTATTTAGTTTTCACATCTCATGCTCGTGAAGTCCTTCTTTATGCTGGGTATAGGCTGCATAAAATCGCATTGTATGCACTAGTGCATAAAGTGTTGTCGTCATCTACACTAAGACAATTAAGCCCTACAGCCAGACAGACGAGATTAATGCACTAAATAAACTTGTTATCTGAAAACATTTACTTTAATTTATTTGCCTTCAATGTTGCATCTAAAAGTAATGAAATTTTAAAGTATTAAAAACAAGCATTACGAGGGTCAAATTGAAAGTTCTTAGAAAATCAAAAACTGAGTAAACTAGCAAGTTATTACTGTTATTAGTTTTATTATATCTTTTCAAAATAGTGTCCACTCATGTCAATACATCGCTGCAAACGATGGAACCACTGAGAAAAGCACTTTGCCTACTCGTCCTTAGGGGTGTCGTAGACGGCCTTTTGAAACGCAGCTTCCTTGGCGTCCACAAAACGTTTTCCTCGAAGTTTTTCTTTTATTTTCGGGGTAAAATTGCAAGTTGCGAGGTCGGGGCTATACGGCGGGTGACCCAGTAATTCCACGTCTGACGTCGCCAAATAGTCGATCGTTCACCTGGCGGTGTGCGACGAGGCGTTGTCGTGGTGAAGCAGGATTCTACTGCGAGGTCGTTTCTCCCGAACTTTTTCCAAGACAAGTGGCAAACAATTGTTAGTGTACCACTCTACAGTAACTGTTTTTCGATCCTCTAAAACAATTGTCGCGTAATGACCTGTCCTTCCGAAGAACGAGGCCACCATCTTTTGTCCCACGCTTCGACCTCCCTTCACTTTAGTTGGCAACTCCTCGGAAGGAAACACCCACTGAGCATATTGACTTTTGGTTTCGGGATCATAACATAACAGTAAATCCAGCTTTCGTCACCCGTAAGTAAGTCGAACACAGTATTTGAGTCACCTGCGTTAAATCTTTCAATCATTTCACGGCACCAATCAACACGATGGAGTTTTTGGGCCACCGGGCACAAAGCTTCCTGACCGCTAAATGTTCATGTAGGATTTTGTGCACTTGACTCATACCGATGCCTAAGCTTGTCCGAATCTGCTGAGGTCACTCTTTTATCAGTCTGTATGATACGCCGCACAACACTGATGTTATCTTCAGTCGTCGCCGTAGAAGGCCGTCCCTTACGCAGATCATCGGTGAGATTAGTGCGACCACGTTTAAATTCATTAAACCAGTTGTAAACAGTGGCACGAGATGGGGCTTCATCGTGAAAGGCCAATCATAATCTATCATAACTTTTTTGTTGACTTATATGATATCGAAAATCATGAAAAATCATTGCATGAAAATTATCTCCCGTTAAATTCATGCCTTCGTGACACAGACAATTTTCAATTTGCCGTCAAATCGTAAAACAAATGACAAATGAATAAAATTCATACTCAATAATATTGGCAAAGAGTTCCATCTTCAAAATTTAAACTTATTTTTAGTTATTTTGTTGACAAGTGGCCAGTTCTAAAAACTTTCAGTGTCACCCTCGTATTAACAAAAAACATACAAACTCAACGTATTACTTGGCAGTATCCCGTTGGACCTAAGTTAAAAGTTTCAAGCAGAAAATAAAAAAAATACAGTGGCGGGAAAGAGGTTTTCGTCTCGTTTTGGACTGTTCATTAGTTGTTTTCTTCGCAAAACTGGTAGCTTTGCGTTAGACCTAAGTTACAAGATACATGTAAAAAATTAAAAAAAAGTTAAACGCAGTGGCGGGAAGAGGGTGTAGTCTCGTTTTAGACTATTCATTAGTTGTTTTCTTCGCAGAACTTGTTGTGTTACGGAAATTTGTAAAAAAAATGTCAAATTAATAATTCTCACACCTAACACACTAATGATAAATAATGCAAAACAACTTATTGAACAGACATTGCCGCCTAAATCCAAGAAAAAGTTTTTTTAATAAAAGCTGTTTTATTTTCTCGTAATCGAAGTGAAAAGCAGAGTATGTAACTCGGTCTTAAAACCCATTTTATCCTCGACTTAAATATCCACTCTCGCCTGCCGGCTCGGATGGATACCATAAGTCTTGGATAAAATGGTTTGTTTTATGCCCTTGTTGTACAATCTACTATTGCCTGAAAGGTAGGCTTTAATTAATAATTATTTTAAAAACTGAGTGACACCTAAGCCCTCCACACATCAATTGTACTTTTATTCAGGTAAAGTATTTGTTAAAACATTAGCAAGCATAAATCCAGTTCGTAAATGCACTCTCTATCCCTTTATTACTAAATTAGTTTTATCAAGTTATTTGAGTGATTGGGATAATTCATGTAAAACGCAAAGACAAACACCCTCTTTCAGCCATTATTGAGGATAAAAATCTTAAATAATTACTGAGTTTAGAGAATAATCCAAACATGATAAGAAAATAATTGCTCTAAGGTGGGACAACTAAGGGGTAAATTAGTATTTTTTTAAAGGTAGTAAATCATTTTAGAACAATTTAAGCGCCCTTTTATAGTAATTTAAGAACCTCAATTTCTATAAAAGTGAACAAAATAGTTTTAACTCGTTTTTTTAGTATAAAACCTTTAAATTAAGGTTACCCCTTAGTTGCAATAGCCCCGCTCCACCTTACCAAATATGTTTTTGGAAAAAAGATTTAAAATGTCACGGTAATTTTTGAATAGGGTTTGTCGGGTTAGGTTTTTTTACATTAAAGAGCGATAGATATGTCCCACATGGTGGGGTTTCTACAGCCTAGCAGCGGTGACAGCAAGCAGCAGTAAGACTTATTGGGTTTCTAATATTTCATACAAATAGGATGTGGGTGCCGACTCGCAATTGAACGTTTTTTTTTACTTGTAATTTATTTAAAACTATGATTTCAGGCAATCATCTATTATTTTCAAAAATCCTGGTATAAATGTCAACGAGGTAAGTGTAGTTGAGTATGATATAAAATATTTTTAAGAAATTGCCATTTTTTTATAAATTATGGTTATATTTTAGAATAATCAAAACGAGCTGCCCCTGCCCCCCAGGGCTTCTAAACCTAAATTGATCGATAAACCGAGGCATGTCAGGAAATACCCTCTCAGATTGCCGACTGCTAATGCTACTGGTGGTCAGATATCAACAAACGGAACTGGCACACAAAAACCGGTGAACATATACCAAAATGCGGTTCCAAGCTCAGTAATTAAGGAGTATATGAATAAAAGTTGTGAAAACTCTCGATTGGGTGTCTTGGAGGATAACGGGAGAGATGTGTTTGACGGGTTCGAAAAGCCTAAAGTGGATACGAATCCTTTCACGAGCGGCGCTGGCCCGAGCTCCGCCAACCCGTTCAACTGCTACCTGACTCCGGTCGATGACGTTGTCCTGCCGCCCAGAGACGAAAAATATTTCGAGGAGGGATCTCTTGTTAAAGGTAGGCTTAATTATAAATTGTAGTTGGCTGTGAACCAACCGTGTTTCAGAAATACCCGTTGTTGTAGAATGGGAAGATTTAAATCTCTTAACTTATTTCTTATTTGAATTTAGAATAGTTGCCGTGTGGTTGCCGGGTTAGAATAGTGCCACTCCATGTCTTCCCGTGGATGTCGTGAGAGGCGACTAAGGGAATAAAGGCTTGTAGTACTGTTAGGCGATTGGCTTGCAACCTGTCACTAATACACTGGTAAACATCTTAGCCTGACTATGCAAAATGTGGTAACAGAATTATCAACAAGCTTAGAGTTGTTGGTATTCTGTTGCTCTGCCTACCCCTCTCTGGGAATAAAGGCGTGACGTTATGTATGTATTTAGTAAATGTACCTACAAGCCACATTCATCCTATAAAAGAAATGCTTACGAAATATTTTTAAACTTTGTAAAATGGTACCATTACGGATAGATAATGCAAATTACCAGTTATTAACCGAATCTAGTATGCAAAAGACGGTTAATTACCGGTTTTAATCGGTTATTTGCATTCCCTAATTACGGACTGTTTTTAAAACAAACTACTAACTGGCGTGTATTTATATTCCAGGAGATTGTATATGTGTAAAATAAAATAATGACTACTTCATAAAAGTCACTTTAGGTCATCCTGAGATCTCAATACAAAAACAATTTATCAAGTAACTGTTCTTCTCCTAGCTATACAGGGTATTTTTTAATAGGTGCTAAAATTTTAATATTTGCTTCGCTATTGTTAATCAATACATACCTACAGCTTGACAATCCGTGTCATCATTTCTAGTGTGACTGTGTCCACACGAGAAGGTAATAGAGATAATGTACAACAAAAAAATATAACTCGTTTTATTGTCGTAATATATTATATTAACGATACAAAATCATAAATTAAAATTTGTGCACTGATAAAAAAATTACCCTGTATACTCAAAAGAGGACTTATGATACTGGAATTAGAATATTAAATCATATTTTGACTCGATCTCAAATTGTCTTAGTTTCAAAATGACAAAATTTCCATGTAGATTTATTTTCAATGTAATAAAATGTCTAATGAAGTTCACACACATTACATCCGATATCCAAAATGTATAGTTGTTAAAAAACAATTCTTCTTAATACCCAATTATCATTAAGACTGAATGAGAAAATGCATTATTATCATAATTACCAAAATTCAACCATACCTTTGGTTGACAGGCCTAAAGATCCAAATGACACTGTTTCATTATACCTAAAATAAACTGGGTACAATAAATATAGGAAGTTTTTTTTTCAATTAAACAAAATAAAAGCTTTTTCGGTCTAACACAATGGGGGTTTGACTTCTGTACTACCACCTACCTAATAGTAGATTATACACCGAGGGGATAAAGCACAGTTTTATGTCACGGGCGCGATATTGAATCCTGAACGTAACGAAGGACTCCAGATTTAACTCCCGAGCGCAGCGAGGGTGTTACGAGTTAATTCCCGAGCGAAGCGAGGGAATTAAGAAGAGTCCTGAGCGCAGTGAGGGGTTCAAGCGCGCCCAAGACGAAAACAGCTTTATCCCCGAGGAATGTACTCTACTTTTCTCACCTTTTGCGAGACAATAAAAAAGCGAGTCTACTAAGTGAAAATTGATATTTGAGACATTAGTCCAGTTGTGGAAAGACAATATTTATTTAAAACTTTGCAGTTATCACCAATGTATTTTATTGCAGCGTCTTACAATACTCGCGGCTTTTGTTTAATTTCAAATGTGTTCCATTCAGCTTGCCGTGGCCAGCTCGATTTTAGAAAATGTTCGATTTTCAAATTAGGTTCGACGCGGCGGTGGCGGCGGCGCCGCGCCCGGCCTTCGAGTATTAGTTGATCTTTTATTACGAAATTAGACTTTAAGGCCATTGTAATAAGAACTATGAAAAGTGAAAATATTACAACCCAGCGAGTTATAATGAGATTCAGTACAACATTACACCCCGGCTAAAGCCAAGGGCTTTAATGAGTTGGTTTGCGTAAGGTTTGCATGATATGTAATTTGGCATTGTCGAGCAGGTGGTGTGAAAATAATATTATTTTTATTTACATATAAACCATAGAATATTATCAATGTTACGTTGTGTCGTTTTTCCATAGGTACTGAGTTTTAGGTATTATGAGAAGTTTTAATTTTGAGAAATTTTTGGTATCAAGTAGAATTAAAAAAAAAACAAAACACGCCTAAGTAAATTTTAATTATAGCCATATCAAGAGTAGGTACGTTATTTTAAGAAGTAGGAGTGGCCATTTTAGGTTTTAGACATTTTGAAACTAATCTGACCGAACCTACAAAGCTGTTATTTGGTATAATAAAACATTTAAGTTACGCCAACAAAGTTGTAAAATATAAATTATATCAAAAATAAATTTCACTGGTGTCACCCATACAAGTAAAGTAAAAGTATTTTTTACATTTTGCTACTGGACGAGGTATCATTAAATAGCTTTTAAAAAGAAATATGTACACATTATTAATTTCAATTTTTAGATTTGGGCGACCTTTTTAGAAAATTTGATTTCCAAAAGTGTAATTTTCTCTAAAGTTAATCGCCGCGCCCCCTCCCCAGCAGCCGAAAGTACTTGTAATAAAAATCTGTAACATATCTTAAATGAAAGCAAATACGAGTATACCGAAATTAAAAGGAAAACTTGATAGTTTTCCTCTAAGTAGTTAAGACTTGATGGGTTTCTGAGTTACAGGCGGCTCAAGTGTTTATACCTACTAAAACTCAACTAAATCAGCACCATATAACTGTAAATACATAAATCTGTTCATAGATAGTTGTTTTTTGAGATAATTTTTTTGGCCAGAAGTTTTTAAGTATTGTAATCTTATTAAAACTATGTTTAAATATCTCCATAAATAATGAGATGAATGTAATCATTATCAAAACTGACTGTATATTATATTAATGTGACATGTAAAATAATATTTTACCAATAAATTAACTAAGGACCATTTCGGAAAGAAAGTACACAACTTGAGGCATCTCTAAAAACTGGCACGTACATAAAATAGGCATAAACTTTTTTATAGTACATAACTACGTCTTTTTCTTTAAATCGCAACAAAGATACAATAGCTATTTTTCACAAACTGTCAACATGGGCAAATCAACCCTTTTAGTCCGGATGACGAGGTAACTCGGTTTGTGCGATGAGCTCTCAGATCCGGGTATACTCGTTTTAATCGCAATCGGCAATCGACAGTCACTTGCACTGCACAACCCGACACATTAAATGTAAAACGCAAATTTTGCGTCCCGTACTCTTGGACTCGAGTCATGCTTGCTATAGTTACGTGATGTTGCCAACTAGTTGAGAGTGAAAAGTTAATGATCGTATTTTCCGATGAATATTCATTACTTATTTGTATCTTAAAGTGTTTCGTTTTACACAAATAAATAATGTTACAATATTATCAATATTATATGGGTTATCTCATTTACCGGATCTGAAAAGCATTTTACCTAGCCGAGAGAAGTCGTCGATCGGACGTAAGAGCATCATGTTAACGAGTTAACTCGTCTATAGGACTGAGGCGCAGATATTATTTCACTGAACCTGACATACTGGGTAGATTTCGTGTAAGACTTTGCCGGAACGAAAGCGTTAACTAATCCGTACGTAAAAAAAAGTGTAATATTGGATGATTGGTGCAACGAAGGCGACGACGACGATTAGAAAACTGGCTAAAAAGTACGAGTTGAGTCCCGGGGCGTGCACAAATTAATAAAAAAAAGACGTGTGGCACTCGGGGACTGCCGCGGTAAAGCTATTGCATAGCATTTTGTATCAACTTATGCAATTATAATTTTATTTATTTATTTTATTCATGCACCTATATACTTTTTCATAAACAGCTGCTTATGTATTCGTCCGATTTCGGAGCAGCTCGTCTCGATTCGTGCGAGTTTCGTAGAGTCGTACAATACGTCTAATCGCACACAACGCCGTGTCGAAGACTGCCGAACTGAAACGACGTTAGACGATGCACGGCCTTCAAGCCACACCTCCTTGCCCGTCGGAGTGGGGAGCGTGAGGTTTTTTCGTTACGGAATTTCTGGATTCGGTCCCCGCGCTCAAGGCCCGCGATAGAAGCTATGCAATAGCTTAATAATTGATGACTTCTATACTCTCGACGTGTACCCCGTGTGGTTGCTGGCTTAGAATAGTGCCACTCCATGTTTTCCGGTGGATGCCGTAAGAGGCGACTAAAGGAATAAGGGCTTGGGTACTGTTAGGCGATGGGCTTGCAACCTGTCACTAATACACTAATAAACTTCTTGGCCTGATTGTGCAAAATGTGGTTACAGAATTATAAATAAGTATTTTTAGAGTTGTCGGTATTTCTGTAGCTCTGCCTATCCCACTCTGGGAATGAAGGCGTGATGTAATGTATGTACTCTCGAAGATTTGCACAAAGAAAGTAAACCGGGGACAACCGACTTGGCACTAGAAAAGAAAGTCGTAAGATTGTTATACAAAATCCATCCCTTTCAATTCGAGATGCGGCAAAAAGAGCCAAAACTTGTTCAGCTATGATACAAAGAATCAAACTAAGATGCCTAAAAACCTATAAAAAACAAAAAAAAACAACCGAAACGAGATTTAAATCAAACAATAGCTGTTAGAAAACGGACAAGGAAATTGTACCATCGTATATTGACCGAAAACATAAGACCATCAACATCAAGAAATTCGGCAAAAAAGCATTAGTGTGGCAAGCGATTTGTCAATGCGGTATGAACACAATATTTCTTCACTACAGGAACTTTGAACGCTACGGTATACCGTACTACCACTCATAAAGAAACACAGGATTAGCACTTTATTTAGGCCAGACTTTCCTTCTTGTCATTACTCTAAAACAACGAAGGAATGGTATAAAGCCAATAAGGTAGAAGTAGTGAGTAAGGAGATGAATCCTCGTAATTGCACAGAAGTACGCCCAATTAAGCAATATCAGAATCAGAATCAGAATCAGAATAATCTTTATTCAAGTAGGTTTACAAATAATAAACTCTTTTGAAACGTCATAGTAGCGACTTAGCCTAAATTGACTGCAGGTTCAAATCGCGACCGATCAGAGAAGAACCTGTAAGAAACTCTGTCGGATGTCTTTTTTTTTTTTTTTCGACGTTCGCAACCTTTTGTCGTAAGGACTAAACATTTTATTACAAGCAATTCAGTCCCAAGCATTGTTATCATTAATATAGTCTTTAATACTATAATATGCTTTAGAAATTAGTTTACGCTTAACGTAACTCTTAAATTTATTTACTGATAGTTTAGTAACATTACTTGGGAGCTTATTATAGAACCTAATACAATTACCCATAAAAGAGTTTTTTATTTTATGGAGCCGCGTGAAGGGCACTGCGAGCTTATATTTATTTCTGGTATTAACATTATGTATGTCACAGTTCTTTCTAAATTTAGCGATGTTTTTATGAACATACATAATGTTTTCATAAATGTATTGACTGTGCATGGTCAATATGTTAATTTCTTTAAACTTATCTCTAAGCGAGTCTCTCTGGCCCATCTTGTAGACAGCACGAATAGCCCTCTTCTGCAGAACAAAGATGCTATTTACATCAGCAGCACTACCCCACAGTAAAATACCATATGACATAATACTATGGAAGTAACTAAAATAAACTAATCGAGCGGTATCTAAGTCTATTAATTGCCGAATCTTATTAACTGCAAAAACTGCAGAACTGAGTCTACCCGCCAATCCAGCAAGATGAGGACCCCATTGGAGCTTGGAGTCTAACGTTATACCAAGAAACACTGTATCATTAACTAGGTCTAGTTTGTCATTTTTAATAGTTACAGTAGTTTGACTATTTTTCACATTAGTAGTCATGAACTTTATACATTTCGTCTTTTTCTCATTCAGTAATAAATTATTAACACTAAACCAATCGACTACTTTTGATATAGCATTGTTTACATCGACATTAAACTGCTGTTGTCGTTTAACTTTGAACACAAGTGACGTATCATCAGCAAACAATACTATATCATGGTTATCCTTTATAAGGTAAGGTAAGTCATTTATGTAGATGAGGAATAAAAATGGACCCAATATTGAGCCCTGTGGTACGCCCATTGAGACCAATGACCCAGGTGATCGTACTCCATTCACTTCTACCCTTTGTATTCTCCCGTATAAGTACGTTTTTATTAAGTTTAGCGCAGTACCTCTAACTCCATAGTGATGTAGTTTCCTGATCAATGTGTCATGGTTAACGCAATCGAAGGCCTTGGACAAATCACAAAAAATACCTAAAGCATCCTGTGACCCTTCCCAGGCATTAAAAATGTTTTTAATCAACTCAACACCAGCTTCGGTTGTCGAGCGACCCCGAGTAAAACCAAATTGTTTATTGTGTAATAAATTATTATACCGAAAATGTTCCGCTAACTGTGACAAAATCAATTTCTCAAATATTTTACTGAAAGTGGGTAGTATGGATATTGGTCTAAAATTTGTGGGGTCAAAAGTACTACCCGTTTTGAATAATGGAATTATCTTACTATGTTTCATAAGATCAGGAAACTCACCACAATCAACACAGTGATTAAATACGACCATTAAGTCAGATGCTATGACTTCAATTAAGGATTTGAGTACATGGACCGACACTCCCCAAAGGTCACTGGTTTTCTTTATATTGATTGAGTTGAATGCCTTAATTACATCCAAGGCAGTAACGCGCTTGAATTCAAAGTATATACTGCATTCAGGCACGTTATCTTCTAAAAGTACAATGGCAGACGCAGGCGAAGAGTTCAAGCACTTAGTCGTGGACACTGGTATATCGGTAAAAAACTTTTCAAATTCAATTGCGATATCTGGATTGGAATCTATTATTTTACCATCTACTTTTAAACGATAGTCGTTAATGTTCTTTTTTCGGCGACCTGTTTCTTCATTAATTATTTTCCAGGTCGTTTTAATAACATCAGAACTATTCAAGATTTTGTTACTTAAAAAATTTCGCTTAGTTATACGGCAGTCTATCTTGAATTGCTTAGAATACTGTTTGACATGTTCCTTAAACTCCTCACTCGCGTTATACCTCCGTTCCTCATATAGTTGATACAGTATTCTTCTACGCTTATGTAAGTCCGCAGTAGCCCAGTCACTGAAAACCTTTGCACCACCAACCACAACCGATTTGGATGTAAATACTGCGTTAAATTGTTTCATGAATGTGTGAAAGAATGAGTTGTACATATCATCAAATCATCAAACGATACCTCCATTAAAACGTCAAAGCTGCCACCTCAAATGACGACTTTAAAAAAAAGTGGAACAGGGCATCTAAAAATGTATCAAAAGTGATCGTCTAGAATTCAATGAGACACATTATAAAGAAAGTTAGGTTGCAGGTAAAATAGATATCATACGACGAATTCATTCAAACCTGTTTTTTAAAAAGACCTTATTTTTCAGTTTTTTTTGTTTCATTATTAGTTTTCACACTTAATAAAAATAATATATTTTAGAGTTCTCTACTTTCTTTCCGATACGGTCCTTATTCTTATCTTACCTTAAAATATATTTTATTGGAAGCGTTAAGATAACTGACGACATTGGAAGCGTTAAGATAACTGATGACGACACGCTAGCCTAGTTGGAAGTGACCCTGCCTTCGAAGCTAGGGGTCCTGGGTTCAAATCCCGGTAAGGGCAGATATTTGTGTGATGAGCACGAGTATTTGTTCCTGAGTCTTGGATGTTTTCTATGTATTTAAGTATTTATTTCTCTATCTAAGTATGTTTATCGTTGTCTAGTACCCATAGTACAAGCCTAGAGCTTAGTTTGGGACTAAGTCGATTAGTGTGACATTGTCCTGTGATTATTATTATTATTATTATTATTATAACTTGCTGCTCTATGACAACATAATTGATAATGGTTCTCTCTTTATTCGTATTCTAATCGCACTCCGATAGTAACGAGTCTGCGATGAACTTTCAAATCTGCTCGGCTGAACATGGGCCGGGCGGGCCGTCTTGTGCATTCCAACATTCACTTTTTTAAATATTACTAAATCTCACTTTCTCTTGAGCTCACTTTCTAATCGGTGTTGTTTACAATTCTTCTGTATAACTGGGTATTAACTCGTTAATTCGTTATTCGTTAATTAACGAAGATAATATTTCGAGTTACGGATTAACTTGAAAAGATGTTAACGGGCTAGTTAATCCAGTACCAACTATTGACTTTTTTTCCAAGGGCAAAGATATTTTAACGCCAAAACAAGCCTCGCTTTCAGACGAGTACTTCAAAATATATTTTTTTATGAAGGAGAATACATTATGTTAGATGACTAAATTGCACACCACAATTATACATGTCTAGACCCCGGATCTTTGTGGCAATGTCGTCACAATAGGGTAATTTGGGGAGTAAATGGAACGGTGCTAATTAATACAATTTGATAATTAATACCTTTTTAAACTGAATATTTTTATTATCTAGGCATTCACAACAAAACCTATTATTATTACCGCAAGTCATTTAGAACAACTTTTGATCTTTTACGGAGAGTCAGGACCAAAGAACCACGTCGACAATTGACTTATAACTTATAAGTAATTTATACCGTGAATACCTAGTTGTTTTTAGTATTATTTTACACCATTCCGTTTAGTAAATGGAACAGTGGGACATACTGAAATATACAACGTGTTAAAAAATAATCCGTAAAAAAGAAATTATAAAAGTAGTGTCAAACCTTATTAAATAACGTCAGTTCAGAATCTTAGGTATACAGTATACTAGGGTTGACACTACTTTCGTAATTTATTTTTTTAAGGATTATTTTGTAACACGTTGTATTAGAGCTATCTTTATCAATATATCAGCTTTAACCTATACAACCGTATTAAGTTTCGACCTAAGATATACAACGTGTTTATATAATAAATAGACAATACTTAAATACATGCGATGAAAACAGTGTGTGATGAAGATGATGACACTTAATTAAGTTCTTGCTTGAGGAGATATTGGCGAAGCTTACGTTTAAATACAAACGTGCTGGACGCTTGTCGAATTTCAAATGGTAGCGCATTCCAGAGACGAAATAATACTGATGGAGCTGCATACATGTTAAAAGCAGGTTAACAATTACAAGGGATTTACACTAATATGATTCATACAACATGCCTTGCCCACGGTCTGAACAGGGTAGCTGAAGTCGTGCGGCAGCAATTCGAAAATGTAAACGACTTAATCGCGAAAGTAAAACCAATTTTCCTCAAAGCACCAACTAGAATTGCCAAGTTTAAAGAAGTGTGTCCGAAGAACGAGGCCACCATCTTTTTTCCCACGCTTCGACCTCTCTTCACTTTAGTTGGCAACTCCTCGGAAGGAAACACCCACTCAGCAGATTGTCTTTTGGTTTCGGGATCATAACAGTAAATCCAGCTTTCGTCACCCGTAAGTATGTCGAACACAGCATTTGAGTCACCTGCGTTAAATCTTTCAATCATTTCATGGCACCAATCAACACGGTGGAGTTTTTGGGCCTCGGTCAAATTATGAGGTATCCACCGGGCACAAAGCTTCCTGCCTGACCGCTAAATGTTCATGTAGGATTTTGTGCACTTGACTCATACCGATGCCTAAGCTTATCCGAATCTGCTGAGGTCACTCTTTTATCAGTCTCTTTCATACGCCGCACAACAAATATGTTATCTTCAGTCGTCGCCGTAGAAGGCCGTCCCTTTCGCAGATTATCGGTGAGATTAGTGCGATTACGTTTAAACTCATTAAACCAGTTGTAAACAGTGGCACGAGGTGGGGCTTCATCGGGAAAGGCCAACCGTAGTCTATCATAACTTTCTTGTTGACTTAAATGATATCGAGTCATAAAAAAACATTACACAAAAAAAATCTCGCGTTAAATTCATGTTTACGTGACACAGACAATTTTCAATTTGCCGCCAAATCGTAAAACAAATGACAAATGAACAAAATTCATACTCAATAACATTGGCAAGAGTTCAAATTGGCGTCGAGACCCTTGGTCATTAGCCCGGTGCCATTAGCCTTTTTAAAGACATAAAAAAAAAGGCTAATTGAAACAACCGGTGACCACAGAGCTGGCAGCTTCCTCGGACAGCGTATTAGCATTGCTATACAACGAGGAAATGCTGCCAGCATCTGTGGTACTTTGCCACGGGGGCCCTCACTTTTCTAGTTTTTATTTAGTTTTAATTGATTTGTATTTTTATTTAGTTTAGTTATTTAATTATTTAGTTTAGTTATATTTCACCTAATTAACGATATATGTAATGTTTTCATTTGAAATAAATTAATTTCTTCCCCCCTTTTGATACCTTTGAATATAAATAAATATCCTATAATACAGAAATTATTTTAATTTGTATTATGTAGGAAATAAACTTGATTAATTTTTTAATTATTTTGTTTACAAGTGGCCAGTTCTAAAAACTTTCAGTATCACCCTCGTACTCCCCAAATTACCCTATTGTAACGTCATACATGTCTTTTTTGTTCCTAACTTGTTAACTTCCAGAACACTTCCAGTATTTTTATAAGTAGACCCCTAACGCAACGATATAAAAAATGCAATTTTTATCACGTGTCACCAGATTAACAATTAATGTTATATATCGTTCGAAATGTAACGGTATACAGTTTAACGAAGTTAACTTTTTTAGTAACGGATTAGCGATTAACGAAGTTAACTATTTGATTAACGGTGCTCAGCTTTATGCCTTAAATGTACGGGACGCAACTGGTGACAAGCCAGCAAACCGCACGTTTGAAATTGCTTATTCGAGTATTCATTTAATTATAAAACTGTCCTGCTAACACAAATGGCAGTATCTCAGACCAAACTAATGTAGCAAATGCAAAATTATTAATAACAGGTTAGGGTTGAATTTGCTTTGGCCATTAAATTTGAGATACTCCTTCAAAGAATAAGCCCATGCCAATGCTAAGCCAATGCGTACGAGGGCAGAAAACTCCTCCACGTGTAGGTTGTGTTAACGTTGTATATTTTATCGCTCGTTCCCTTAAAACCATAATTGCAAATTATCAAATTGCCGACATTCATATGCTTATCAAAATATCAGATTCCCACAATACCAGTATCTTTATATCTTATGGTCCTTTTAGTTTTATAAAATGCCATGTTCTCAATACACCATGTTCCCTATATAATCTTGTACCCAAAATATCAAATTTCGAAATCACAAGAAACGCAAAGCACTGAAATACTTTACAAACCTGATTCGGAAAACTATTTTTTTTTCAAAACAATCTGATCTCACCTTAGCATGATCATGTAAATCTTGATTTTTCAAACAGCAGATTTCCGATTAACTAGATTTTCGATATACCAGATTTTAGAACACCAGCCTTCTATATCACCATCTTAACAATGACAGGTGACAGGTGACATTTCAGTGTACATGAAACTCAGTAATTTATCAGCGAGTTAACTTTGCAATGTATACTGAATTGTTACCCCTTACGTGTCATTCCCAAGATGGTGAAATAGGGGGCAGATCCCCAGAATATCCAATATCAAACAAGTACGGTCAGGTGCACTCATGCACACCGTTAGCTAAGTATAAAAAACACCTAAAGTCATTGAATTGTTCCTTCTAACAATTGTGTTATCTATCAAAATCTGGTATAATGGAAATTCGGTCTCAAAGAGTCGCGGTGTTTTTAGAACACGTTGCTTTAGCAATCCGATCTAAGGGTGAATTGCAAAAGTATTGTACATAGTTAAGGACCTAGTCCTACCTTGATGTCAAAGTTTAATTGAAACAATTTGTTTTTCCTTTGTGTAACGAAGATTAACATTACGATTGTTTGACTAACTTTCGTTACACAAAGGAAAAATAATTAAACTTTGACATCAATTAGGTCCTTACAAATGGACAATATTTTTGTAATTCACCCATAAAAAGAAACTCGGTAAAAAGAAATTCTGGTACTATGGGAATTTAATACTTTAGAAATCGGATAAACCGACTATACAGTACTTTTCAGTTCTGATATTTAGGTAACGAGCGTATTTTTACCTGTTGATGTGTAGTGTAGGTGTATCAATGTAGTCGTGTTGGTTTCAGACCACGTGTCGGTGGAAGATTTGCTGGAATTCGCCGATCAGAAACCGTGTGGGCGGCAGCGTGGTGTGGAATCAGATGAAGTCCGAATTATGAATAAAGTCCTCAAGCAGCAGGTAGTATCGCTCTTAATTCATATTCAAAATTGTTTAAAAAGAGAAGACCTGTGGGTGGAAGAAACATGTCACGTACTTAATACGTATAATTTAGTTTTTTGATAAAAACTCATTGATCGTGTTACCAAGAAATCGCTCTACGATCTTATCTATACACGGTGGAATTTAATCGGTGAACAGGAACCCATTTTTCTAATTCAGTAATCGATGGCGGTCACGTTTATGTAGTACTTAAGTGGAACCAAGTTTTTTTTTATCATAACTAATTTTTAAGTTGAAATTAAATTTTAATTAAAATTTATTGTCACCCTACTAATGGTTCAGTCTGAAAAGTTTAATACCTCTTTTCAAACTAACAGCCATAGAAACTTAAAACATAAATGAGCAATAAGCTGTAAATTTGTCATTGTCAAATTCATAACAAATGGCGGCAATCATTTATTGACGTCTGATCTGTCTAGTTTCCCGCCAAAGCCAGCAAGCACTTGACGTATGTACCCTAACGAGTAACTTCCCTTCAATAAAAGTAGGGTGTCCATTTATTCAGCCAGTGTACATTTTACCGATGTTAATTAAGTGTGATTAATTAGATTGTGAGCTATATTGCACGAGATCTCACGTATTGGTTTCTATGTAGATTGATAATTAAGATTTTTGGATTCCTGATCACCGATTAAATTCCGCCGTGTATATGTACATGGCAAAATTGTAATAGACCTGTAGTTTTTGTATCCGCATAACTACCCTTTTTATGTATAGGTCTAACTAATCCTATCTTGCGTTTGTCTGGATAAGTTGATTGCGATATACACGAGTTTATTAAGTGTAATAGCACCGGAATCATATGTCCTGAGATGTACTTTATATCCCTTGCTCGTACTTTATCATGACCTGGGCTCTTGTTGTCATCTAATTTCAAGATTATTTCATGCAATATATTCTAGTCGATTTTGTTTAATCGCAAGCAACTTGCACTTGGAGTACTGCCCGCATAAAGCACAAGGCGTTGCCGTGGAGTGAAGTACTGCGTGGACCGGTTTGGCACAGCCAGCTTTTTGGAGGCAAGTTTTGCCTTGCCGTCCGTTTCAAATGAGGTATCCCGAAACCACGTCGTTAGCAATGTCAACACCAAGGATCCCAATACTTTTGGAGATGGAAATTGGAGTTCCTAAGAACTGTGTCGCGGGACAAAATCGGCTTTCTTAGCAGAGAAAGCGCAGACCTGTGTCTTCGACGAGTTGAATCGGACGAGATTTAGTCGACTCCATTTGGAAGCTCGCTCCAAGAGCTAGGCCCCCCGACTCTCCTTTAGTACTGACCGAGGGATATTCGCACGGCTGGTGTATCGTGCGTCGCCTGTTGGGCTAGACAAGTTGCATTTGACAATCGTTAGCAACTATGTTTCGATAGACAAATGTATCGAATCAAGGTAACCCACCGAGATAGTCACGTGGTACCATCGTGGAGCAAATATTTTTTCAATTCCGAAATCCCCTTTTTAACTAATATTATGTAACTTAAGTATCTTATCCAACTATAGTGCCCGGCCGATAAGAAGTAAATCCTGAAACCTGTCATTCCAGTACAAATTATAACCTCAAACCCAAGAATAGGTTATAAACTGTACTGTGAGGACGGGTGTCAGAATTTACTTCTTATCGGCCGTTCACTGTAATGCGAAAGTTTGTGTCTTACTTTGTTTCTCCTTCAAGCTGCAACTTGTAGACGGATTTAGATGAAATTTAAAGTGAAGATAGCTCATACCCTGGATTAACACAGGCTACTTTTCATCCCAGAAAATATGAAATTCCCGGGGAATAACAATGAGAAGAAGGGCAGAAGCTAGTATAAAACATGTACCGTAAAACCAGAGATCGTTACCGGTATTCTGACTACAGGTTTCAAATGAGGTATAACCGGTTATAATTGCATTTCGCTATTTATATCGCTAAAGCTCTGATTAGCGGTATAATGAATACCGGTATTCAAGTATATTATCGGTTTAGCCAATTGAGAACAATACCTCTTTTTGATACTTGCCCCTAAAAACCATAACCAGTAAACCTGTAAGTGTCAATATAATCGTTTATTTGTCGTTGTCGTTTATTTTCGGTGTTATGGCAAAAAACTCAGACACGCCTTAGACAATTCTGAAATTACAATTAATTGCAGTGCAATTGACATCTTACTTATCAGGTTCAATTAATAGTGGTATTTAATACTGTAAATAGTGTATACATAGCGATAAAAACATAAGCGGAATGACAGTAATACCTCTAATTCAAATATAGGTTTTTTTTTGCTATAATAATTTGACAATTTAAATACAGGTATTCAATAAAACCGGTTTTACAATCCCTGCGTAAAATTACCTACACAAGTATAGTCCTAGCCTGCAACAAAATTCCAATATTCTTTTTCTACATTATCCTTAAAATATGATAACCGTATGGCTGGTAAAGACGAAAATTGGACTATTGTTGCAGGCTAGGACTACAGTTGCGTAGTTTTACGGTAGTCATTTTCAGTCTCTTACCAGAACATAGAGGAACGTTTTATTAGAGGTTATTTGCAAACTTCTACAATGATTAATATTTAAAAAACTACATAATCAAACCGATCGATTAATAAAAATAGGCTTGTGTATTTATTTTTTTACTTTTTTCTGTGATACGCTTTCTTTGACGGGATATAATAAACAAATTTACCAGTTTCGACAGTAAATCTGATCAGTAACTAGCATGCACCATGATTATATAAATCGGGACCTTAACTTTTATGCTTTTAATTTTGTGAAAGGGATAATTTTTTACAAATGTTTGACCAAAATTGAAATCCTATCGCTGCACCGCATATGGGTCATATACACTCTTAAAAACGGCGTCGTTTATGCGGCAATGGGCTTAGCCAGAAAATTAGGCCTTAAAACCGTTATCTTCCGACGTGTCCACAGGAAAGACGCTAACCTAAATCTGTGTATGATCAAAATAGCTAAAAAAATACCGGTAAAGCTTCGTTTTCGGTAGCAATTATGTATTTTAATTTTATGTTTATTTTTTATCGTACATTTTTTTAATTTTCTTTCCTTTGGCTCCGTATTAATTGAAGACGGTGCAGCCGTTTAGCTTGTAGAATTTTTCGAAACATGATAAATTATAGTGGCGCCGTCTGTGTTCCTAAGGGGTGGAAGTATTGCTGCTGCGGGTAAAATCACTTATTTTGGTCCCTACCTATTATGTATGTACAAATCGGGCCGCGTCTATTACAAAATGCTGCCTTTCCCTAAAAAATCGTAGTATTAACTATCACAACTACTTATGACTTTAGGGGGTCCTGAACATGTTCGCGCACAGGGTAAACAGTCTGTATTTAAATTACTGCGGCTTGTTACATGTCCGCGAGAATAAAACAAGGTTTTTTTTTTTGTTAGGTTAATTTCCGTCATTGTCATAAGCAATACTTTAAAAAAAATGACTTACTGTTGAGTTTCTTGTGGCGCTTTTTCTCAGCAGTGGTCTCCTCTTGGGAAGCGCTAGTAGAAATTTGACGTGTAAATGTGCCCGTGCGGCCTAGGGGAAGATGGGGTGGCTTCGTACACAGGGAGCATTCGTACAGTGGTCATATCTTGACTATCCAACATGCTGAAGCGTTCATATTTGTATGCGTCACTGCCGCTCATATGCATAGGCTACCTTTAAAAAGTGTTGGCAGTGCGGCAGGAGATTTCACCGGAAATAATTAATATGTGTTTTCGCGATCCGAAAGTAATTTTTGGTTCTCCTTTGAATACTTCCATCTCTAATAAGTTTTACTCAAATTTGAAAAAATATTTTTGTATAAGTACTTTGTAATTAGATGCTTGACATTAATTTGTAAACAATGGTTTTGGGATTACTTTAACGGTTTTTTTTTCTTTCTTATTTCTTTTCGGATCGTCCTGGTTGGGGTGCCTTCGTACAGTCAAAATGTATGTAATTTCATACTGTGTTCGAATGCACCCCATGTAAGTTAAAAAAAAGCATATCAAGAATAATTATAATTACAAACCAGGTGAGTAAGATATGCCTGAAAGGTCACTGAAACAGGTGAGATAGCTGAAAATCCAATGAATCCTGGGGAAAAACGAATAGTGTACGAAGCCACCCCACGTGTGGGTTGCATTCGTACGATTCCTACTTTTTGGGAAAACGATTATATCTTGGCACAGTTGCTTTGTATCCAAACTGAAATACACAATTATTATAGCCAAATAATTGAGTAATACAGTAGCATTCATCTCATTTTAAAACAGCGGTTAGTTTTTTTTTAACAATTCTTAAAGTAATAAGTGTACGAAGCCACCCCATCTTCCCTACTTACTGAATAAACAACTTTTATCTTTTTATAAGTTTTTTAATTATTACCAACACAGTGATCCAGTGTTGGTAGTGAATATAATGAATGTTATTATTTTGTATGTATTATTATAACTATTATCATTACTCTACCTACTTTGTCTCATTATTCCCTTGCTTTATTGTATTTAGCCGCAGTCTCATCTTGTTTGCCGTTCTGGGTTACCTAAATTAAGAACTGTTTCTACCGTTGTTTTTCAAATAAACATTAAAATATTAATTCTAATATTATTAACTCAGGTCACGCCAGAGGAGTGTTTGGAGGCTCTGGAACTGAGCGAGTGGGACGTCCATCGAGCCATTAAACTTATACGAGTTAAGATCGCCGTCGATGGAGCAGCTTCTTTAGATGACTGTTGTGAAGAATTGACTAACGCCAATGGAGATATTATAAAGGCGTCTACGGTTCTTATGTTAATCAAGAAGTAATAAATCAATAAATGAAACCTTGTTATTTTACTTATTAATAGGAGAAAGATGTCAGATGAGATGACCAAAGGAAGCTAGAATGGATCGAAAATACAAAGTTTCGGTCAACGGTATGTTTTTGAGACAAGCATTTGTTGCAAAATAAAAAATAATAATGTATAGAATAATAACACACGGAAACCTAGTCCACGCGCAAATGTAATTCGGAGATTTTAGGCGTAATTTCGATTAAGTAATGAATATTGGTGACATTCCGTTTATCCACCCTAAGGTCGGGTCAGAAACACGTGTCGGAATTCACTTGTGAAGGTTCTTTCCTATACGCATGGACAAATCACGTAATACAAAACAATAGCCCAAACATGGCACTACATCTTATTTCAACATATAAAGCTTAGAGTTGTATTATCGATACATTGCCGTCGACGACGCACAAGTCGTTTAAAATGTCGTCTGTCATTAGTCGGAAATCTATAACATCATGCTGTCGAAGCTACATATGTTGATATTTTAGAAGCTGACTGGAACAAGGTAGCAGTGGAGTAGAAATGGGCTGTTAATTTTAGGGTTCTGAAAAACAATACGGGTTCCGTTTTTCGGAATCCTAAAACTAACAGCCCGTTTCTACTACCGTTACTACTAAGCTCACTCAATGACTATCCGTTTGTCGGTTCGAGTTCGATTGCAAGCCCATCGCTTAACAGTATTACCAGCTCTTATTTCTTAGTCGCCTTTTACGCCATCCACGGGAAGACATGGAGTGGCACTATTCTAACCCGGCAAAAGAAGGATAAACCGTTTTTTTATAATTTCTAATGTCTTTCTCTTGCTACCTATTAACTTGCTCCAATTCTCATTATAAAACCAATTTTTTTTTTCATTCATCTGCTAACCCTATTTCAGTAAAACTAAAGAGTAAACTACGCAGAATGCTTATGTACATATTTACCTAATTCGCGGAACGATAAAGAGACAATAACAAATTGTTCAGAATTCGATTATTTAGATAGATATTACAAGTCGAGTTTTGGAAGATTTTAAAAGACCTAACCTAACATAATTTGAAAGTCCTGACCTCGTGAATGTTGCGTCATCCGTCCAAAGAACATAGTTTAAGTAATTAGGGCTGTTCCCTAACTGTCTGTGGTACCACTCGCAGAAGTTCCTCCTGGGTGCAAGATCGGAAGGTATCAGCACTTAAGTACGGCGATAGTGATAAAGGTGACGAGTGTAGTCACGAATAATTCGCCAAACTGCAACATGATTCATACTAGGGCTCCTGGTCGTGTCCGTGTTTCGTGTACCCGTAGCCGAATCTCCGTTACCGAGTAAGACGGCAACGGAGATCCGGCCCGTTCGACACGTGAAATTCGGCTACGTGTAATTAAGATACGTAGCTCCGTGTTACACGGAGATACGTTTCTTATTTACACGTAGATCCGATCCGCCCGTGACCGTGACGTTTAATGAAGATTTTATGTGTGTCTTTAAGACCTCCGAATGTAATGCAATAGTCGTGTTTTTGATTTCATTTTCTTTGCTTTTGCATTTAAAATAGGTTTAATGAGTCATTATATAAATATAAATATTTTGTTGGAGGCTAAAATAATAGACCAATACCCATTATATAGTTGTATGCAAAAGATGTATATTCAAATAATTCGTATAATAAAACAACACTATAATGAACATTTTTGAAGTAAATCAACATTTAAAAAAAAATGAACTGCACTATTTAGGTAGGTATGTCTCGTGTCTTACTTAATAATGACCTATGAGTACATATCCTATGAATTCAAGTTCGAAACAGCCCCCACCAAAGTAGCAAAAAACACCTGAGTGTTTGTTTCAAATCAAACAAAATAACACGGCCACTACTTTCTTTCACTCGACTTTACGAACAATAGATACACATGGTACTTAACCAGGTAAACCCAAAGCTGCTTATAAAGATTATTAATTGCCCGCAAACTATTGTTATCTTTATCTGCACGTGCAACTACTTCTTTGTATTCTCACCGACGAAGGATTATCCAGTCAGTAATGATAATGAATAACAGAGTAAATGATTATTTAACTTGACAAATTTTTAAAATGTTGCGTTGGTCGACCTGTTTCGTTTCTTACCAGGGAATTAATAAATAATAGAGAAATATTAGTATTCTTGGGTCCATTTTCATATTCATGCAATGCATTCGGCAAGTCCTTGGTTTTGTTTTGGTCTAAACTCATAATGGCTGGTTATGTAGAAAACAGAATAATACCACTAATTACTAAAAAGAAAAATATAACTAAAGCTTGACATATAAAAATAAACTAGAACACATATCACATATCTAATAAGGCTCCGTTCGACAAGCTTTCATTCAATAACCGTGCGGAGCGGAGGCAGAGCCGAAATCCGCAGATACGTAGCCGAACGCAGACACGGATACGTATCTTGGCGTGACCGTGTAGTTCGGGAACTTAGCACCGCCGGTGCTAAGATCACGGAGCTACGGTTCCGCGTGTAACACGGATATCAGGACCACTAGTTCATACCGAATCTTGCTCCGGGTCGTCTCACACTCGTGGTTGGCTCTTCTTCAAATGCTCTAAGACTAATTCAGCCTGCCTGACATCGACTGTGCTTGGACATCCGCTTCCAGTAGACCGATGAAAGATGGAATGTAGGTGTCTTGACATGTTGAAAAAACACTGGTATGAAGGTAGCCGTCGCTGTTCAGTGGAGGGTCTTCCATCGATAAATCATTTAAAATAGATAACATAACATTTTTTCCGTCGACGTCGACGATTTTGAAGCCAGTACTTAAGCATAATGACATCCTAGTATTGAGATAGCAAACCATTGTGGATGAAAAACAGAGAAACCATTAAAGTTGTCAATTATCAAAATAGATAAGTAGGCCTCTCCGTTAAAATAATCTATGCTAACTCCGGTTCCCTGACATGACAGCTTACTAGGGTTGACAATATTTTTGGCTTTGATAATTTATTATATTTTTTACGTGGTATTTTGTAACAGGTTATATATATTTCGATAAGAGTTTGTAATACGAGTTGCGCCTTTTATTTCCTAACTGCAACACACAAACTATAAATATACATATATTTCGAAATTATCAATACAGAGTTTTAATTAATTTTTCCGGACTTATTTGTATCGTGTACAATGGTAGGTACTAGTGGGACAAAAAATCCCGGTAGTATAGATAAATAATAATGAAAATAAATAATAAAAATTAATAATGAAAATAAAGAAATAAATAATGATAATAATGTAAATTTCTCATTGGTTATTAGGTCGACTGGTAGAGAATGCCATTAGGCATTAGGTCCGTCATTTGTACTTGTTTTTGTGCAATAAAGATTAAATAAATAAATTAATTAATTAATTAACGAGAGCATATGGAATTACATATGTAGTAGTATGTTTACAGACATTCTATATTTGAATTTTCTATTTTCTCGTACTATCAGAATAAAAAGAGGTTTGTTATACCTATATTGAAGAAGTAAATACCAAAATAATGTCAGTGTTAAATTGTGAATATTATTAACGTTGTGCATATATTTTTACGTCTGATTTTATTGTATTCTCACAATTATCAGGACAATTTTGTGTCAGCCCGTACGACTAAGTGTAAGTTACATAATTTTCACAAAATATGGCAGTAAGTAATTTTGGTCCGATTGAGAGTCCAAAGTAAGCAATTAATTTTAACTGTTATAAATATTTTGAACTTGAACTGAAGATATATTTAAATTCCCCTTACACGGCTGCCCAGTTAGTTGAAAAAGCTACAGGTGTTTGTCTCTCTACTGTTTATAACATTGTGTCTGAGAGCAATAGTGACAAATTCGCATCAACAAAGAAATTCACCTCCCCGAGAAATAAAAAGTTACGTACTTGTCCGTCATCAGCAGTAGTCGATTTTGATCAGGAAGTCATCCGGAGAACTATATATAATTTTCATCTGTCCCATAAGCAATTTCCAACCTTAAAGGCACTCCACCCTGTGTTAAAATCCGATATAGGTAGATTACAAATTTGGCATTTCCACCTTATAAAAACAAATACAAAATTAGGATTTAAATGAAAAAGACCGAGAACAACCGAAAAATATTAATGGAAAGACAACATACGACTGCTAAGAATAAATTACCTTACCAAAATTGCGGAATATCGGTATAATGATAGACCACTAGTTTATACTGATGAAACCTACATCCACACTTCACATGTGTCTGGAGAGGCTTGGACCGATGAAACAGAATTTGGTGTACAAAAACAAATCAGTACTTGCCAGCGGTTAATAATAGTGCACGCAGGAGGAAAAGATGGTTTTATTCCCAACGCTTTGTTAATGTTTAAGGCAAACCAAAAAACGGGAGATTACCATGACCAGATGAACTTTGTCAACTACGAAAAATGGTTAAAAGAAAAATTAATACCGAACCTTAAACCGAAAAGCGTACTTATCGTAGATAATGCGTCCATCACAACAAACTTTTGAATCGAGCTCCAACGTCAAATTCTCATAAACAAGAAATGATGGATTCGTTGACAGAACGCAACATTTCATATAGCCCGTTGATGTACAAAACCAGTTTGTATCATTTAATTAAACGAAATAAAGAGCGGTTTCGTGAGTACCACATAGATGCAATTTCAAAAGAACATGGCCACTCCGTTTTGCTATTGCTACCGTATCACCCGAAATTCAATCCGATCGAAAATATTTGGTCCATGGTAAAAGGATATGTAGCGAAAAGAAACGTTTCTTTTCACATACAAGGCATTATGAGTTTAGCAACTGAACGAATGAATACTATTACTGCTGAGGACTGGGAAAATATTTGTCGCCATGTCGAAAGTGAAGAAAATAAATATCGATGTCAGGAAGGGGAAATGGATCGAATTTCAAACAATCTTATTATCAATACTTGTGACAGCTCAGATGAAGAACATGGTAGCGACTAAAAGCAAAAAACAGAGGACTACTACTTATTTCATTTCTTAAGGGTATGTAATTTTATTAAATTACGAGAAAATTATTCTCCTTTTGTTGCAAACGGTACAACCACTACAAATGCAATTCCATGTTCTCGATAATTCATCTATACCATAAGTTACCCGGTTGCATAACTTGTATCGCGTACAATGGTACTAGTGGGATAAAAATTGCCAGTAGTATCATTAATAATACTAATCAATGGTACAGCTGGGAAAGAGGGGTTACTGGTAACAAGAAAATCCGTGGACTTGTAGATTTGTGAAATACACCCCTGTCAAAGTGAATGAACTAATAGTAGAGTAACATTTAACATCAATAGGTGAAATTGGTACTAGGGCGCTATTCTTAACACTTCGCAGCAAAGTATAAAAAGGAGGTTGTAGAGGGAATTTATTAAGTCAAATATCATTTAAGCTAAATATTAAGGAGGTAAATAATTAAAGGGTGAATTGCAAAGGGCGTGTAACGAAAATTAGACAAACAATCGTATTGTTAATCTTCCTTACACAAAGGTAAAGTAATTTGTTTCAATTAAACTTTGACATCAATTAGGTCCTTAGCAATGTACAATATTTGTGGGATTCACCCTGAAGACATTAAGATGTATAGTAATAATTAAATAACTAGATGATCACGCTGGCCAATCATTGATTTTACGTATTTATACATATTTAAAGATGTTTTGCGGCTCTCCCTTGTCTGGTGTAGAGTACGTTTCATTACATCACCGCTAGGCGAACGATCGACTATTTGGCGACGTCAGACGTGGAATTATTGGGTCACCCGCCGTATTGCCCGACTTTGCCATTTTTATTTATTCTGGAAAATAAAACAAATACTACGTTTTATGGACGCCAAGGGAGCAGTGGCTGCGTTTCAAAAGGCCGTCGAAGATACCCCTAAGGACGAGTGGGTAAAGTGTCATTGGTTCCTTCGGATGCAGCGATGTATTTACGTGAATAGACACTATTTTGAAACATATAAATTATTTAATAACTTGTTAGTTTACTCAGTTTTAGATTTTCTTAGAACTTTCAGTTTGACCCTCGTATAGAAAGAAAGAAGAAATAAAGAAAAATATTTTATTGGAATCAAAAGCGCACCTCCACCAACTTAATTAACTTAAACATAAGAAATTTTACAGTACATTGGTGGTATTGCAATCACAAAAACACGGACAGTCTTTAGTACTCGCATCAGCTGATCGCCGCGTCGAGAGATCCTTGACTTCACAACGGCCGAGCACTATAATTGACAGGTTGGCGGTAGGATTCGATAAATTATTGTCACATTTGTCACTCGGTCATTTAATAAACTAATTGTCTTTAACTGTTAACTATTTCAGAAGAACAACTTCACTATCTCTTTATTATAGAGATATCTAATTGTAGCTATAAATTTCTAACAAAATGGAAGCCGCTAAGTATTATTAACGTATTTATTTTACACGAGCTGAGCGCAGATGATGTTTACGTCGCACGCGCTACGACTACCCTGATGTATATGAGAATTATGCCTACATGAAACCATTTCCTGCTTTACATTCGACCGATCGGCTGTATGAAACTGTTTTTCTACATATTTTTCTTGGGACTATACCTAATTTTTTTGCGGTCACTCTACCTACTTATTGAAACCAATCTCACGAGTACAGTCGCCAGCAATAATATATTATCCAACATTGCTCTTAAATTAAAACATCTGACACGCGCTTATGCTTACGCGCTTATGCCTCCAGTAGTAAAGACGTGTCAGATATTGTTGAGGCCAATTTTGGGTAATATATTAGGTATAGCTGGTGACTGTTCAATAAGGATGGGTTTACGATATGTAGGTACAGAGAAGATTCTGTTGATTTGGTTTATACAATACAATACAAAACACTTTATTATAATGACACTTTGTTATTATTTTATGTATATACATTTACTAAATCTTGGTCAATTTCGTATTGCAAGCTTTAATAACATAATGCATAATTATGTAGGTACTATACCTATGGTAACGACACCAGTACTCGACAAAGGACCAATGTTCGACACTGACTCTTATTCAAAGAAGAGTTATTCATTTGTTTTGCAACAAACAATTTATAACCCTATGATCTTTGAATTAAAAGCTTCTGTCGATTACTGGTGCATGTTAGCTAAAATTTTCGAACATTGGTGCTTTATCTTACAAGAAAAATAAATGTTTTAAAAAACAAAAAACCGCCTTCAAAAACGCTTAAAATAACTTCTTTTAAAATAGGAGGCACCTATCTAATAGGTTAGTAATTTTAAAAGAAGTATTTTTTGCGTTTTTGAGGTTGGTTTTTTGTTTCTTCAATTGGTTTTTATTTTTTTTTAAACTAAACTTACTAGTTGATATGAAACTTTAAGTTTCAAGCACGCCGCAAGCAACGCCGCCGGTAAGTCGTAGTCATATTTCAACAAGTAAATATTCTTCGTTGTAGTCGCTCAACTATCTTAATCGAGTTATCTGATCGCCACCCTTGAAATAGGTACCGTTGAGGAGTTCCGATGGCCATCTGTGGTCTTCATAATCAGTTCCACTTCCCCAAATGATACTTTCTGAATGCAAATGCTAGATTTGTACTAAAAATACTAAAATCGCTATAGGTTTGCCTACGATATTTGAGAAGTTCCCTCAATTCCTCACTGATCCCCTCATCAGATTCAGATTTGGTGACAATGGGACCACCTCGGGTATACTCTATCAAAACCAAAAAAAATATTAAAATGGGTCTTCAATTGACAGAGTAATCGGTGAACAACGGTGAAAAAAATATATACATACAATGGAACGTATTACCTCTTCCTTTTTTGAAGTAGGTTAAAAAAGTCTGTCGTCATCTGCAATCTAGACAGAGTGTCTAGATTGCAGATGAATCTTCCTAATTATATAATTTTTATTATTTATTTCGGTTTTTCTTGGTCATAAAATAGAAGTATTTTGTTTTAATAACACCAGTACCTATTAGGTATATTTACTTTAGTCAGATGTTTTTTATAACCTTTCTATCATTATCTTGAGAAATAAATAATACCTAAGTACACTTTTGTGAAAATATCCGGATAGTAATAATTTTACTGTAAGTATAAATACGTATGTATGCCTAGACAATATATGATTAAGGCAGGTGCGGTCGTGGTGGCTACGGGGTCGCGACAGCGCAGCCGGACAAGAATTAGGTCAATGAAAGTGGATCATGCCCGGCCAGCCTTACGCAGCCTCCCTGTTAGCCCAGGCCACTTGCGATTTTTTAGAAATAATTCGATATCAGGCTAACTGCTTTATAAACTGTCGTGAAGCGTTATATTGACTTACTTTATTATTGAATCCACCAAAATGTTATACCGGGACATGCTAGAAAAAAGTTGTACCCTAAAAAGAGCTGAATTATTTCAGGAAAGCTATTTTTATGGTGGAAATGCATTGTTCGAATATCAAACACAATGACCGAAATTAATCTACAAAAAAAAAATACTGGAATATACAAATAAGTAACAGAAATGGGCTAATTATTTTCATAGTTAAAATTATTTTCAATAATCCTGTTCATTTTCTGTTGGATTCAGTTCAATATACAGGGTAGAAAGTTGAGATGGGGCATTAAGGGCAGCCACCAGATTCCTTGCTGCTAAGCAAAAATGAACATCGTCAGAATTGAGTATTTTTTGAATGCCAATCGATCCTATTCCCGTAAAGGATTAAAACACTCTTTGAATGGTAGGACGGACCTCAACGTTTTTGTTCTACCCACTCTCGAAGAATGGGCCGGACGGCATTTACCAGTTCTTGGCTAACTCCCGGGTCTTCGAGTTGTACTGTCCACCTTCGGAAGAGATCGCCCCGAGCACCTCTCCTCCATTCTTCAATATCTTGCGGATGTGGACGGTTTCCTTCCTGCTTCGCTTCCGCCGCTCGCCAGTAGACCACCGCAAGAACTTCAGCTTCAAGGTTCCACGGCGGAATACCAGCGAGCCTACACGCTGCTGTAAAAGACACATTACGGTATGCTCGGGCAGCTCTTAGTGCCATGGCCCGCTGTGGATGTCGCATCAAGACCTGGTTACCGGTACCCAGTGCGTCTTCCCAGAGTGGGGCTCCATAAAGTGCCATAAAGCGCACAACCCCTATGTACAGGCGCCAACACGCCCCTCCTGCCCACCTACGTTTACCACCATAATAATACCATAATATATTTCTATAATTTTAAATGACCAGAAATTGATTTTAATAATTTTGCTTCTGAATAATCATTTTTAAAATTAATATTCTATCAATCCGTTCATTCTTTTTCTTTTTTGTGGAGGGCCACCTGTCATTTTTTGTTCAATTGCATTCTCGTTGCTTATAGTTTCTTTAATTAGTTCTTTAATTAAAAAATCAGCCCCGGATGATGTTTGTCAATAATTTGATAAATTTTATGATGCCACGCTTCGGCGGAGTTCGAAGTTCTAGGTATTTTCATGTTATTCATTTAATTACAACTCCAAAATCCTGGACTATATTTGGCTGGCCCAGTATCAGTCCCACTCACATAGTTTTCTTTAAACCAGTACGCATTTTTTTGCCATCGTCAGTCAGGGATTCTAAGTGTTTTTCAAAATATTTCGGAATGTCTGTCTCCTTTAGATAGCTAAGCGCCAGTAGACATTTGATGTCCTTGTTGAAATGTCCATCTTGTGAATACTTTTTTGCAAAGTCACTACTCTGGACTTTTCTGAGAGGAAAATAATATAACTATTAGTTGATATATTACATCTAGACACAATAGAATATCGTATCATACATTTTTTAGTCATTATATTGTAGATCATAATTATGTTTAGTCATACATTAATCATCATTAATAATTAGTTTTATCTTGCTTGTAATTTGTTCTAAGTATCCAGAAAATGCAACGAGCAAGACGAATCAGGGCAGAACTGACTCGGACAGCTTAGGTTAGAAAGTTGGCCTTCGAGTTATTTTTTTCTGCCCAGAAATAGGTAAACTACAGGAGACTAACTATTTTGTTTTAATTCAGCCATTTTATGTCAATAATTGTATAATCGGAGCTTAGAGTATAGAACAAATTACAATGAGCGAAACTAATTTAACTTTTGTTGCTCAAAGTCGAGGAAGACTTTTATTGTTGGAAAATTCTAAATTTATATCGGATTACGAACAATCGTTTATCAAAGCGTCATGGATGTTATTTCCATTTCCAAAACCAACTATGGAGGAAAGCAAAACTTTTTAATTTAAAGAAGCATAACATACATACATACATACATCACACCTTCATTCCCAGAGTGGGGTAGGCAGAGCTACAGAAATACCAACAACTTTAAAAAGACTTGTTGATAATTCTGTAACCGCATTTTGCACAATCAGGTCAAAATGTTTACCAGTGTACTAGTATTAGTGATAGGTTGCAAGCCCATCGCCTAACAGTACTACAAGCCTGTATTCCCTTAGTCGCCTCTTACGACATCCACGGGAAGAAAGAAGAAGAAAAAAATTAGTAAAATTGTATCTCTATGCACTGTCCTGCCTCTTCTGCCTGTATCAAGAGTTGACGATGGATGGGATTACATAGTTTCGGAAAATGATGTTGTAGAAGGAGATGTACATATGCAAAAATTTCTAAGGTACGTAAAAAGATTTTGGATGCCCAAGAAGACACTGTGGTGCTGTTTCGGTGAGCGGCATCGTACGAACAACGTCTGTGAAGGATGGAATGGGTATATTAATAACTGGTTCAAAAGACGACCTGCGACTGTAAATAAATGCTTAGCTGTGCTTAAGCAGGATGCCGCTTTTAATGCTGTTAACGCATTGACAACATATCCATATAACAACAGGGCAAAAAACGTCAAGGAACGGAATAAATATATAATGCATGTACAAATGCAATTAACTAATGGCGACATTGATGTGCCGCTATTTTTAGAAAAGTTAAGGTAAACTCAGTGTTCTAGTTATAAAGGTGCATTTTTAATTTTAAGAAACATCAAAATAGGTACATGTGTGTGTGTGTGGACTGAGGGACCTTTTTTTGAAATGAAGCGTCATTAGTTTTATATTATTACATGAAGCAGTTGTAAATTTATTTGTGAAATGTATTTGTTGTTGCTTTTTGTACGTTTATTTATATAAAAAAAATGGTTCCGCACACAAACAAAAGACGGCCTTATACAACTTTATTTTTTATTTTACCATGACTAGGAAAGTGTGGTGAAGTACCTAGTTGTATTAATGTTAATGGTGCAAACGAAAACTAATTAGTCTCATCTGCCCCATTGATGGTGCAGGTCAATGGTGCATACGGTACGACGGGAAAAGGAAAGTATGGTCAAATAGTTGTATTAATATTAATGGTGCAAACGAAACTAATTAGTCTCTTCGCACCATTGATGGTGCAGGTCAATGGTGCATACGGTACGACGGGGAACAAAGACAAAATACTAGTGGAAATGTTTTATTGTCGTCTGAAAATATATTTCCGTATATTGCATACATATAACTGGGTAAAAATACTGGGCACAAAAAGCCATGTACACAAAAAGATACACTATAATGCATTTATCCTCAAGTGTCAGTGCAATACATTTATTCTCACGGCGATAAGAGGGTAGCGGAATAAGTTACCCAACAGACTAAATTATGTTAACAGACAAAAAATGTCTTTTTATGAAATAACTAATTTGTTAAATGACATTTGGACAAATGCTTAATTTGCGAAATATAATATTTGGTGAAATGGAAAACGGTCAATTGACATTTTATTATTTAACACATTTACCAATTGTAGTATTTGTTAATTGATCATTTGCTAATTGAGTTTTTGTAAAATGATACTTTTGTCAAATGTCACGTTTGCCAATTTGGTGAAACTTTGTTTGTCAAATGATCATTTGTCAATAATTTCTTGGTCAAACATTAGTGAACCGATGGGAGCTTTTCTCTCATAAAAGTCAAAACAACTGTTTGAGTTGGAATCCAAACCGGGGAATTACTATCATTGAAACTCTTTCTGTTAAGTCTCCGCGCTTTAACAATGTTGCCAAACCCTTCTGGAACCTCAATCGCTGTCACCAACTCCTCTAAGGTCCACTCAACTGGAACTTGACGACTTGACGTACAATACCCATGCGAGTTAGGTACATTACCTAGGTATAAGAAAATAACTTCATATTTAGCAGCTATCAGAGCTGGGTGGACAAGAAAGGAGTTTGCGTCATCGGCTGATTTGAATTGGACAGAAACACGGTTCCTCCTATTCTGTTTAATGCCGTCATTAATAACGATTTTGATATCATTCCTAAATAGGAAGTGACCGAATTTTATACCGCGAAGAGCAACAGTTTTGCTAACATGGACCATAAAAAGACCCATATCTTGACTACTGTAAGTTTTTTTATTATTTTTCAAGTCCGCGAGCACAAAGGTTGTTTCCGTCATACAAACTAAACCTTAATATTACTAGCCTTAAGCATATTTAGCAAAAATGTTGGGGTCATGATCACTTTCTGGCTTGAACTACCTATTTATTAGTTTATTGCATGCTTTTCTTATTTATTAATCGTCACTTTCTTCGTGATGTGCAAACATTGCCTATCTCCTTCCGTAGGTATATAGTAATACTAATAGGGGGTGCTTGGTTATAGTATCAGTGGAGCGAGGCAACGCCTGAATAACACGGATGTACGAGTACTTACCTACATGATTTTTATGCAACCAGTTAGAGTGGTTTGATTACGAATAGGTACGTAGGGAACTATTTATTTTGAGTGATTGAATAGTATCTATAGTTGACGAAGTAACGATAAATGAGGCTTCTTTGGTAAATTATAATTCGCCAAAGAAGGTTCTACTAATAGTCAGTAAGTAATCTTACCTAACCTTGAGTTTAGGTATAGGTAAAATACCAATTTTTTGAGATACCTACAATTACTAGAGGCAATAAAATAGGTAAGAACCAATTAACTTAGAAGTACGACAGTATCAGTTGCTAGCAAACTTGATAGGTACCTTTTATTGATATTTTTTTTAATTAATGGTCCTATTAATGTTGGGAAGACAATAATTTCATTGTAAATATATAAATAGGTAATGGGACACGCTATGTATAGCTATACTTATGTTAGTAGGAGTTATTTACTACAAAAACTTAATTTCGCTACACATTATTGTAGCCGTAAGAATATACCTACCGGCCATCATATTCAATCTATACTATACTAACAAGGCACACATGTGCGAGTTTTCGACCTACTTTTCGGGTGAGCGTGGTGAATGTGTGTGTGTGCGTGTAAGTAGAACGTGGAGTTGTGTGCGTTTGGCAAGCAGGACAGGGCTCTCGACCTAGATTGACATCAGTTACAATGGGGGATCACTGGTATCAAGAATGACCATCTGAATATAATTATCTAAATTAAATATACCTAAGTAACAAAACTTCTGGAACGTCGATGTTGTGCCTGGCTGTGCCCGGCAGGGCCTGTATTCTACCTGGTAAATAGGCTTTGACGTGTTTCCATATTGTCAACGCTTTGATAGCTCTTATTTACTCGACAGTAATGGCGGCTGAGTTAAAATAATGGAATTAGTATAGTATCTAGGTTCATCTGGAGTGCTTACTTTCAAAATAGTGACAATTAAAATAGAACTCACTATTTTAAGCCTGATGACTGTATTTGTGGAAATGAAGTACTAAAGCCTACATAGACTTACTTTGTCTTTGTTTGTCTCCCTTACACAAATGCCATGTTAAAATGTCCTTAGTACGAAATGTTAACTAGGTAAAGCCTGACAAGATTCTATTTGGCCCTATTTCCATATTTATATGGAAATAAGGCCAAATAGAATCTTGTCAGGCTTTATATCGGTAGTTCATGTTAATTTTGAAAAGTGTGATAGGTATCAGTATATTTTATACGAGCCCCAATGCAAAAGAGTTCGTCAAGTCATAGATTGTTAAGTATATGAATCTTATATCAACTCGTTTTATTTCTAGAAAGGCATTAGCAGCAAACGATTTATACAATATTATACTCCATAAATACGACGTTGCTTTTACACTATTGCACAATAAATCCATTATATGAAGAAAAAAAAACCTATATATATTAATTCATATTATGGTTTCGCAAAACAGTTCGGCAGGTTCTTAATTGATGCAAAATAGTTCGTACATGCCTAACGTTAAGCCTCTTTAATTTTATTTCTCAAAAGAATAAACAAGATTCAAATAAATTAGGAGCCCATTGTCATTTAACATGTCAAAGGGTATATATAAGTACGTACCCCAAGTATTTTTCATTATTATAAGTTATTAATTAGAGCAACATGGGCCGCGGAAAACCAGTCACAGAAGAAGTCAGGAAAATTATAATTTCCAGTAGTGAGAGTGGAAAATCTACCAACAAAATCACCAGAGATTTATTACTGCCAAGATCTACTGTCCAGTCAATCATTGAGCATCGCAAGAAACACGGCACAATTTCGTGTTTGAAGAAGTCGGGTCGACCGCGTATGACGAGTGCCGCTGAAAACCGTGTTTTAAAGAAAATTAACAAACAAAACCGCCGTGCTCGTGCGGGGGAACTTACCGTAAAATGGCGTGATATGATCCAGAAAGACGTTTCAGTGGATACCTGCAAAAGGGTTCTCAAAAGAATGGGATATGGTTTTTACACGGCCAAGGAAAAACCTTTACTAACGGAGTTACAGAAAAAGAAGAGGCTGAAATTCGCTCGCGAGCACTCAAACTGGACTACTGAGCAATGGCGTCAAATAATATGGAGTGATGAATCAAAATTCGAAGTAACTGTCGGCGACGAACGGAAAAAAATCATTCGAAAGAAAGACGAAGCATTCATCAAAGACTGCATTAAGAGAAAAGTGAAGTTTCCTGGGTCTGTGATGATATGGGGTTGCATGTCGGCACAAGGGGTAGGCCGCCTGCATTTTGTAGAAGGGACGGTTAATGCAGTGATATATCAGGACATTTTGAAAACAAGTTTAATTCCATCTATTCCAAGCTTGAAATATGAAAATGTCTACACTTTTCAACAAGACGGGGGCTTCTTGCCATACTGCGAAAACCACGAAGACTTGGCTCGAGTCTAAAGGAATCCCCACTATGGAGTGGCCGTCGAATAGTCCAGATTTGTCACCCATTGAAACATTGTGGTGGAAAATGAAAAAAAAAATACGCAAGTTTCCATCGAGGTCAAAAAGTGATTTAAAAGAGAAAATTGTCGCTGTCTGGGAGTCTATAACCCCAAAAGAGTGTGAAGAGTTGGTAGAGACTGTTCTTAAGAGTAAAGGCGAGACAACTAAGTGGTAGGCGAACTATTTTGCATACTCAAGATCGATAGCCGAACTATTATGCGTTGTCGTTGATAGAAAAATTGTATTTTTTTTTATTTAAATACTGAAATAATTTTAATTTGTATTATGTAGGAAATAAACTTGATTAATTTTACAATACTTTTTTTTATTTCTTGCTTCCAAGCTATTAAAATTACTAACTAGATTTGACTTTGAAAAAAAGTTACTTTCAATTTTAAATAGTAGCCGAATTCTTTTGCATTGAGGCTCGTACCTATTAAAAGTAAGCACTAGGAATGCATGTACCTATTACATATAACGGCGCGCACCTTGTTTTGTTTGTTGATTTTTATATTGATCTGGGCCTCTATTCAGGTGCGTTAAAACGATATTTCGATATAACGCCTGACAGATGTTTTCTATGGTGCTCAAGTCATGTATTTCATATCGTTTGTTATGTGATGGCGATATGGTTGGATGCTTATTCATGCTCTTATGATGTTATTGTGCGCAACTGTACTTTATTTGATTTAATGTGTATAATTATGTTTTATTTCATGCGCATTTGCTGAGTTGAAAAATACTGATGTAAGAAGTCTGACGGCTGCTTTGATGTGGAAGGCACAGGAAGTCCGATGTCTGGACTGCACCATGCCCGTCTCTTCTGTAGAGCCGTATCGTTGAGATTTTGTTTTAAACTATTATGTCTTGTCTTTTAATAGGCGCCAGCTCTTTGATAGCTTGGATGCTTGGCCCCGTATAATTGTTTGTTTTCAGATGTCTTTAATGGTATTTATTAATTTCATGTACTGATGCTGAGTTAAGCTGCCATCTGGCGACGCTTACGTTCGCAGACTGTACTACTCATATATGGTTTTTTTAATATAATGACATGTAATTAAATATCTTAGCATAGCTGTAGTTAGTAATAAAAATTTAGCGTTCTTTTAGTAGGTATTGATAGGAGATAACGATTGATGGTCTTTCAGAGCATGAATTCTTATCACGACTTAAATAGGTAGGTAAAAAATTATATTCCTTCAGAATATTATTTCTGATGAGTTCTTATAAGTTCAAGTTAGCTAAGGGAAACTAATATTCCTACAGAATATTAGTTTAGTTGTCATGCCAAAGTGACATGACATATCTGATGTCATCTCGCTTAGAAATAGTGCCTGTGGCACCACAGACAGTAACTCTCTGTCTGATGAGAGGGGATGTCTATGGTTCCGCAAGTAAGGCGACTGTGTGCGCCAAACCCTTCCAAGGCGTTAAAGCATAGACACGGGTCTATTTATTTTTATTAATGTCAATACCAACCTCCTTGGTACGATGTTTAATGCTTTTGTAATTTTATGCTGGCAACGTATAAAGAGAATAGATTATTTCTTGTTGACCATGCACCTTCAGTGCTTGGGCTGTCAAGCATGTTTGACAGTAGATATGTAAGGTTAACTATGGATCGCGTCTTTTATTTTTGGTAGGGTTTTTTAAAAGGCAAAGTTTGCTATGGCAAGTGGCACAGACGATGCCGATGACGCATGGTACGTCACTAACACAAGTTTTGGCATTAGATGCGGTATTGTCACAGGAAATTATCCTGTAGAGCAGGACGATTCCCCTTAATGTATTGTTCCCTCCTTAGGTATTCATTAGGGTTTCGTATAGGATAGCATAGGTAGGGACCTTGCTTCTAGAGGGGCGAGGGATGTAATGAAAGAAGGATGTAGCAGTACATACTCCTTTCATTCTTTTCTTTTTTCTATTTTGTTATGTCGAAATGTCTCGAAATCTTTTGAATAAAAAAGATTTCGAAATATGGAATGCCCGCCGGTGGTTTTCAGGGGAACGCTCCAGAGTCTCCAACGGACCGCGTTGGTTTTCACATGTGAACTATTGTATATTTAAACGTTGAAATAAATAAAAGAATAAACAGAGGAAACACTGCTTATTCTGCGTAGCTTAGTTGAAAGTGCGTAAAGTATTACGCTTAGGAATAGGCGCCTAACAGGCTTACAGTACCCAATATTTCTGCTTAAGACATTTAATGCATATAAACGATACCTTTTTTTTTTTTTTTTTTTTTGATGACGAAGTGGAAATGCATTTACGCATCCCCCCTGGCCTAAGGATGACCGTGCAATGGGGGGTATAACGGACTCTCACCTAGTGAACTACCGTTTAAAACCACTCCGGCGTAACCCTCCTGACTGGTTAACGGAGACGCCGCGGGACCGCCAAAGCATTGACCGCTGGGCGCCTCCCAGCCCGCTCCGAAGAGCACACCGCCAAAGGAGGAGACGACTGCGTACGCACACAGCGATCTCCCCAAGCTGGAGGAGCCGTGCAATGTGGGCCCTTCACCCACGTGGCTCCCCATGAAGTCCAGGCGATCAGCAAAAGCTGGGTTCGCCTTTCCTTCACAGCCTGCATGGAGTGTAGGGTGCCTTCCGGCAGGCTATTCCCCCCAGTCGCAGTGACCGGGGTAAGTCCTCGTTCCTTCAAACACCCACACTACACCTGTCTCAGGTCTAAAATGTCCTCTGAAAGCAGAGGTCACTAGACCCGAGACTCACGTCTGGGCGAACCAGGGTCGCTTTCCGGGAACGGGATACGGGGTTCCCTACCCGAGCTCCGTCCCTTCAAACTCCCCCTCGTCGCCCCCCTCATGTGCGCTCTTTTGGAAAAGAAAGTGGAAAGTGGATATCCCGCCACTAGTTCGGTGGAAAAGGGAGGAAGGATGGGAGCTGGGAAGGAATGGAAAATCGGGAAGGTGGGAATGGGATAGGGACGTGCCGCTCTTAGTCTGGTCCCTCACCCCGAGCCTTTCCGGTATGGGTAGCCCTGTCCGGTATAGCCACGGGGATCATAGAGACACGCAAGCCCCCCCACCACGGCAAGGTGGCAGCACAATCGGGGGGGATATAAACGATACCTACAATTATCATGTAGTATTAAATGTATTCATTTACTTATAAATTCTCGAATTTGTAATGCGTTTTATTGATAAAACGTCACTTTATATGATAAAACTTTAACTGATAATAGGGCGGTGATAGCTTCTTCAATTTTACTAGATGCAGCCATGAACGACCCATGAGTCGGTAATGGCCGCCACGTAGACTTTCGTTTTTGTATCTTTTCTGTTGAAATTTGACAACTATCCAAGTATTTGTATAAACCATTTTAATAACAAACAATCCGCCTTTGTATAAATCAATTAGCGTTATACAATAATTTGTGTAGTTTTCTTGTTTTTGCGTTGTAAATTTATTGAAAATGACTACATTATTCATAACTCGATTTACTTTAGAGACAATAATTAACTAACCATAATTTAATAAAACGTTGATTCGTAGTTAAATGTTGTATTACGGTCACCGGTCACCGGTTATCAATCACGGTCTGTTTTACAGTCAGGAAACCACTGATTATAAATATTATGTACTTTTTATGAGTCGGTAATACATTTTACTAATTATACCTACATATTCTATTACCTAATTGAGAATTTAGATGCCTCATGCCTAGGCCAATCTGAAACACCCCCGTGTATGTTCAGCGATTTTCATTGGTTTCTGAGTTATTTGAAACTTTTGGGATATTTCAACAAAAAACAGATTATTTAATTCTGCGATGGTATTAAAACCGATTGGTTTATAACAGTGTTTTTTTCTAAAAGTAGTCCTAAACGATAAGGGATCTTTTGTATTTTAATTAAAGTATTTTTCACCATTTACAGTTATATCATTTTCTGACAGTCGTTAATAGCTGCAAAAAAACGTTAATAGCTTCACAGCTGTTACTATGGGTCGGTAATAGAAACAATCGACTTACCCACTTTATTAATTATTTTTCACAAGAAAATGCTTTATTTTGAAGCATTTAACGTGTTAAATATAAACCCAATATTCAATATTACCATATAAAAATAATGAAAATACTGTGACGGCTACCAATATTCCTAATAAGTATGATCAATTTCAAATTGCCTTAGGAGGGTCGTTAATAGCTGCATTTACCTTACTTCAGTATTTCTAATAAATAATAAATTTGTCGTAGTTTTACAACAACTTCAATAACATTACATGTTCACAATTAAAGTTCACATTTAGATATTACTAATTGACTACTACTGCTTCACTATCGACGACCCTGCCCATGACCATCCAAGAACTCGGTAGGGGAGCCGGTTGGCGTGGCCAGTAGTCATCTATAACTAGAATATAATGAACTCCCCTCGGGACTCTTTCGGCGTGTGAAAAATATTACCTATTTAATTTTCATGAACTTTAGTATTGGCACAGAAAGTGTTAGAATAGGTAGGAACTAATAGTTCAGTAAATTTATACCTACATTTTACCTTCCAAAAGGTCGGGTATTCGTTACTTTTGAATATGTGCTACTGGTAGAGGCCTCAATTAATAATCGCATTTAGTCCTGTTTATTTCTTTAGAATGCATATTTGATGTAAAACAGAAATTCAAGGGTGAAATATTCATTAGTATATTCATATAGGTAGTCATTTACGGTTTGAGGAGCACATACTAAACACGGTTCGAAATTGTTTCTACAAACTCAAAGTGCTTTATAATATCCGTCAATTACTCTCCGTAGATCTACGAATTAAACTCTGTGAATCCCTTATTCTCTCTAAATTGAATTATTGTGATACTGTATTTGGGCCTTGTCTTTACAATAAAACTCAAAAAATCATTCAAAGAGTTCAGAACGCCTGTGCTCGTTTTTGTTTTTCCATTCCTCCAAAAACATCAGTGACACCGTTCCTTAATAACGCTAAACTTTTGAAAATTAAATCCCGCCAATATCTTCACCTTGCTTGTCTCTTGTTCGGAATTATCAAATCGGGAAAGCCTGAGTATTTCTTAAATAGATTGACGTGGTGACAACAGCATCGGGCAGACCGTTTAAGGGCAGTAGCCAAACCGCTCTGTGTCCCGCGACACACATCCGCCGCTTTCCGTGGCAGTTTTCGGTTCCAGGCCACAAAGTGTTGGAATGATTTACCTCCTATAAGCTACCTCCATTCCAAATTTCATCCAAATCCGTCCAGCCCTTGCAGCGTGAAGGAGTAACAAAAACCCACACACACAAACTTTCGCATTTATAATATTAGTTGTATTATTTTAATTAGGGACTAGTTAAAACTACAGTACTAAAGTACGAGAACCAGGTCGGTCTGTTGAGAAAAATATACTAACTGACCAACCAACTGGTTAGTCTGGTTGGTACGTAAGGAAAGATCTCCTAACTGACCAACCAACTGGAGAGCTCGGTCGGTCTGTTTAGAAAAATATACTAACAGACCAATCAGCTGGTTAGTCTGGTTGGTACGTAAGGAAAGATCTCCTAACTGACCTACCAACTGGAGAGCTCGGTCGGTTTGTTGGGAAAATATACTAACAGACCAATCAGCTGGTTAGTCTGGTTGGAACGTAAGGAAAGATCTCCTAACTGACCAACCAACTGGAGAGCTCGGTCGGTCTGTTGAGAAAAATAAACTAACAGTCCACCTATATGGTAATTTAACTGATTGCTTCAGAAAAATTTACCAACCGACCACCTAGTTGGCACTTTGGATGGTTGATTAAGACAAAAGTACCAACCGACCACCTAGTTGGCACCTTGGATGGATAGTTAAGAAAAAAAAAAGTATCAACCGGACAGCCGGATTGTGGGTTAGGAACATCTATTATTAACCACCCAACCAGGTTGTCACTTGAGATAAAAAAATACCAACCGTCCAACTGGGTGGAATGTCTGGTTGGTGGGTTGGTAATAGAGGTCGCAGATTCCTAGGTTCTGACAGAATAACAGCGTTGTGATTGCTCCGCAGTCGCAGCACAAGCTGAGTCAGACCCTTTTCATCCACACATTGCTGGCTCCTTTTACCTACAAATCCACTATAAATTGGTGAAATAACTATTTTAGTACTAGTTTTTTTATGTTTATTTTTTGCTATGTGTGTGCTGAATAAATATGTTTATTTCTTCTTTCTTTCTTTCTTTAAATAAAATAACACAAAAATTTCATCTTTTTCCGAACATGGCAGAGACCGCGGCCGCACCCCAAGGTCGAAAACTCATAGAATATAAGTGGCGGATACCCGTTACCTTTTGCAAGGTAGGTAGGTACCCTTAATTCATACAGATATTTAAAACAAAATTTGTAATATAAAATCTCTAAATTGTAGTTAAGTAAACCATTTTCCTGGGAAGACTGGCTAATGAGGAGATACTAAAATACTATCCTAAGAATTCCGAGCAATAATTGTAAAGTGGTTGCGAGTAACGTGCTCTTCATAAGATACACCAAGCAAACAGAGTTCTATGTTAGGACATCAATCATCAAAATTATAATCTCATCTGTTCTATGCCACCTTTTTGATAACTTACTTATTATTTGCCACACTATTCTCTGCCACTAATTAAATAACCCATTTCTCCATGGTAACTCAATGGAATTAGTGAGTAAACGTTGCAGTTCTAGCGGTATAGTAGAAGTATCCTGTCCCGTCTCGATATTGAAGATAATAAATTAGACACTTTTTAAGAAATGAAGATGTTTAATATGATCAAAAATTTTAAAAATACAGAAAAATAAGCAGGAGGGCACTGTCACGAGCCTTTAGGCGAGTCCGGTCATATTCAGATTATGCCAGTTTAGTCTTAGGTCAAAAAATGAGTAAGTAGGATTCTGATCATAACAGATTCGCCGCAAGTCTGTTTCTGGTTCCGATAGATTTGTTATATGACCTATGAAGTCGAAATCACTTTCTCTGGAAGTGAATTTCTGAGTAGGTCAGATTCTAAGTGGGTCACGGTCATAAAAGTATTTCGTCGTTTGAGGTATAAGTCTGTTTCGGAAAATAGCATTTTCTTATTAGGTCAGATTCGTATCGCGTCGTTTTATAAATAAATCTGAATGGTATGTCAATTCATTCTGAGAAGTTTTATTTTTTAGTAGGCCAGATTCTATACAAGTTGAATACTGACAAGGATAGGTATAATTCGCAAGAAAAATACCACGGAGTACTTAGGTACTCAAGACTTACTAAGGTTATTAGATACATATCAAAGATATTGGCCACTTAGAATAATAAAACACGATAAGCATAATACGTATTATTCTCAATGACAATGTCATATTAATATCTGTTAATATCTTTCTGTTTGAAAGGCGTTTGTAAAATGGAAGAGGAAAATTTTAAAATTATTAAAACTGCTAAAGATCGACCCTGCCTACTTTTAAATGGGTTTAAGTATTGCTACCAACTAAAAAATAAATCGGGTACAGTAAACTTCAGATGTTCCAACCGAAACATGTGCAGTGCGTCCTTAACAATGAATTCAGAGATGACTACAGTTTGTCGAATAAGTGAACATACATGCTTGCCCGATTTTGATCGAAACTCTATTGAATGGGCAATGTTCACTTGCAAAGAAAAGGCAGCGGGATCTTTCGAACCCATACAGCCCATTTTTGAAGAATCGCTACAGGATCTGGCACATCTACATCATTCGATACTGCTGCCTACATTCGCATCAAAAAAAGATTCTATATATGCATGGAAAAAAAAATTTTTAGGCACCGACTCTTTGAAATTCGACCGTATAAAAGACGTAGAATTACCCAAAATTGTAAGTGACAATTTCCTAATCGCTGAAAACGGCGATGATGATGATAAGCTGTTTATTTTCTGTAGCGAATCGTCGAGAAAAATATTAAAAAAAAACGTACAGATTTCTAGGTGATGGGACCTTTAAAGTAGTCCCCAAGCCTTTCCACCAGCTGTATACTATTCATGCTATATTAAACTATGAATCGGATAGCAGCCGCACTATTGTGCCAGTAATATACGCCCTTTTGCCAGACAAGCAAGAGAAAACGTATGTTAGATTGTTTCAAACATTAAAAACGGTTATGAATATACAAATTCAACATTATAAGGCTGACTTCGAGTTGGCTGCTCTAAATGCAGTATCCCATGTCTTCCCAGCAGTAAAGAAAACTGGATGCTACCTGCATTTCATTAAAGGAATTTGGAAAAAATCTAAACAAATGGATATTTCTACCGAAGATGACGGTAAGAGATTTGTGAGGTATCTGACATATCTACCTCTACTACCGGTCGAGTATATTGAAGAAGCATGGCGTACACTTATCACAACATTTTCGAATGTGAAAAACATCCAGAAATTCCAGAAATATTTCGAAAAATATTGGTTTACCACGGTCACGCCGACTTTATTTGGCTGTTCTGACGAAAAATACCGGACAACTATAATTTAGAGGGGTGGCACAATCGACTGAACAAAAAATTAAGTAAGAAGCCGAATATATTTAAATTTTTATACACTTTGAGACTGGAGGCTAAACACTACGATGTCATTATTAAACAAGCGTGTGCTCATCGAGCAACAAAAAAATCACGAAAAGTGGACTTGAAATATGATCAGCACGTGAAAAATTTAGTAACGGACGTGAAGAACAAATCTATCGGCATCATAGATTTCTTCAGAAAAGCTTCACACTTAAGCTATGAAAGACATGTCAATGCTCAATTATTCGGCAACCAGAATAATAAATCAGAATCCGACAGCTCAAGTTCTGAAAGTAGTTCTTCCAGTTCTTCGGCTGACTCATCCAATGATTCTCTTAGTGACTCGGAATCGGAAATAATTACAACAAACGACATAATAGAAGCATTAGACGAACTACAATAAAGAAAATAAAAATACGATCTAGATTTGATTAAGAAATAATCATATAATGTTAAGTTTTATTTTATTTCCAAAGTAAGTGTCATTTTGTGTTATATTTTTTTTCTTATATTATAAACATTTAAATACAAACGTATTTTATTTAATCTCAAAACATGTTTTGTGATTTTCCCTCTGACTGTACATCGGCCTAACGTACCCATACATTGACTGTCATATTATCTGACCTTCTCAGAATAAAGTTTAGGCACAATATAATCAACACATAAATTGTCGTATTTAGAATTAGACATACTGAGATTCTGGGTATACAATTTTCTGACCTACTCAGAATGCGGTACTATGAGAATCTGAAGTGCTAGGAATTTGACTTAGTAATAATCTAACATATAAGGAACTTGGATATCATAGACAATACCCTATTCGGAATCATACCTACTGAGAATCCGACTTAAGTGGCAACCTTAGAGTCGTACCTACTTAGATTTTGACCTAAGGCTAAACTGGCAAAATCTGAATATGACCGGACTCGCCTAAAGGGTCACGAGATCTCGTGTCTGGTGCCTATCGAAATTATTAGCGAACTGAAATAATGGATCGAAAATTACAAAAAAAATCAATAATTTTGAATTTGGAAAGATTTAGATGGTAAAGAAAAAGTGGCCAGGAACGTAAAAAAAGGAGGTTTGTAACAACCTCGTTACACAGTGATGGCCTATTGTAATAGTAAGGAACAAGGTGTCCACCCAGATCCCGGTCGGGTGTGGGGCTCTATAGCTATACTTATAGAGGTTGGTAGAGCTTCGACGGAAAGGCGGCGTAAAGCGGGGTCCGTAACATGTAGGGCACCCAGTTACCGCCGCGCTGCGGGGCCGCATCGCCCGCGTTCGTGACCTATTTATTGCCTCTCCGGGTAGCCGCCGACGACGGCGTGCTCTCTGCCCGCCCACCCAGTTTCCTCATCTCACCTTTTTACTGAATATATTTATTGTATGATTTTAGGCAAATGTGTATTTCTTACTAAACGTCCACTTTAATTTACTTGAAATTATTTCTACGATATTGAAACCGTTTGATTATATTTATTGTCGAGTTTTTCATTTGTGCTTCCGTTGAAAGCACTAAGGTAGGAAGAAAACACGGCTAAGAGAGTACAAGGGTAAGCATATGTAGTTGCACTGCTGATACCCGTTCCAAACATCAAACCGCGGATAGGTTAGCTTATTTACTTCAAGTTACAATTTGGCATAATATGGTTAAATATTTGCTGCCATGCAAGATATAAAATCGAAGCTCGACCGGCATTACTTTTCTAACAGGTATCATACCGGGTCCACGAGTGTGGTGGCCTAGTTTCTCTGATCTAATTATTGAAGGAGGCTAGCGCAGGCAACGTGAATAGGTCGATCATGTACTCGTAGTACCTATACCTGCGTACACATAAGAATGTAGGTCGATGAATGGCTGCTTATCAAGTAAATCCGTTTCAGAATCAGAATCAGAATCAGAATAATCTTTATTCAAGTAGGTTTACAAATAATAAACTCTTTTGAAACGTCATAGTAGCGACTTAGCCTAAATTGACTGCAGGTTCAAATCGCGACCGATCAGAGAAGAACCTGTAAGAAACTCTGTCGGATGTCTTTTTTTTTTTCGACGTTCGCAACCTTTTGTCGTAAGGACTAAACATTTTATTACAAGCAATTCAGTCCCAAGCATTGTTATCATTAATATAGTCTTTAATACAATAATATGCTTTAGAAATTAGTTTACGCTTAACGTAACTCTTAAATTTATTTACTGATAGTTTAGTAACATTACTTGGGAGCTTATTATAGAACCTAATACAATTACCCATAAAAGAGTTTTTTATTTTATGGAGCCGCGTGAAGGGCACTGCGAGCTTATATTTATTTCTGGTATTAACATTATGTATGTCACAGTTCTTTCTAAATTTAGCGATGTTTTTATGAACATAAATAATGTTTTCATAAATGTATTGACTGTGCATGGTCAATATATTAATTTCTTTAAACTTATCTCTAAGCGAGTCTCTCTGGCCCATCTTGTAGACAGCACGAATTGCCCTCTTCTGCAGAACAAAGATGCTATTTACATCAGCAGCACTACCCCACAGTAAAATACCATATGACATAATACTATGGAAGTAACTAAAATAAACTAATCGAGCGGTATCTAAGTCTATTAATTGCCGAATCTTATTAACTGCAAAAACTGCTGAACTGAGTCTACCCGCCAATCCAGCAAGATGAGGACCCCATTGGAGCTTGGAGTCTAACGTTATACCAAGAAACACTGTATCATTAACTAGGTCTAGTTTGTCATTTTTAATAGTTACAGTAGTTTGACTATTTTTCACATTAGTAGTCATGAACTTTATACATTTCGTCTTTTTTTCATTCAGTAATAAATTATTAACACTAAACCAATCGACTACTTTTGATATAGCATTGTTTACATCGACATTAAACTGCTGTTGTCGTTTAACTTTGAACACAAGTGACGTATCATCAGCAAACAATACTATATCATGGTTGTCCTTTATAAGGTAAGGTAAGTCATTTATGTAGATGAGGAATAAAAATGGACCCAATATTGAGCCCTGTGGTACGCCCATTGAGACCAATGACCCAGGTGATCGTACTCCATTCACGTCTACCCTTTGTATTCTCCCGTATAAGTACGTTTTTATTAAGTTTAGCGCAGTACCTCTAACTCCATAGTGGTGTAGTTTCCTGATCAATGTGTCATGGTTAACGCAATCGAAGGCCTTGGACAAATCACAAAAAATACCTAAAGCATCCTGTGACCCTTCCCAGGCATTAAAAATGTTTTTAATCAACTCAACACCAGCTTCGGTTGTCGAGCGACCCCGAGTAAAACCAAATTGTTTATTGTGTAATAAATTATTATACCGAAAATGTTCCGCTAACTGTGACAAAATCAATTTCTCAAATATTTTACTGAAAGTGGGTAGTATGGATATTGGTCTAAAATTTGTGGGGTCAAAAGTACTACCCGTTTTGAATAATGGAATTATCTTACTATGTTTCATAAGATCAGGAAACTCACCACAATCAACACAGTGATTAAATACGACCATTAAGTCAGATGCTATGACTTCAATTAAGGATTTGAGTACATGGACCGACACTCCCCAAAGGTCACTGGTTTTCTTTATATTGATTGAGTTGAATGCCTTAATTACATCCAAGGCAGTAACGCGCTTGAATTCAAAGTATATACTGCATTCAGGCACGTTATCTTCTAAAAGTACAATGGCAGACGCAGGCGAAGAGTTCAAGCACTTAGTCGTGGACACTGGTATATCGGTAAAAAACTTTTCAAATTCAATTGCGATATCTGGATTGGAATCTATTATTTTACCATCTACTTTTAAACGATAGTCGTTAATGTTCTTTTTTCGGCGACCTGTTTCTTCATTAATTATTTTCCAGGTCGTTTTAATAACATCAGAACTATTCAAGATTTTGTTACTTAAAAAATTTCGCTTAGTTATACGGCAGTCTATCTTGAATTGCTTAGAATACTGTTTGACATGTTCCTTAAACTCCTCACTCGCGTTATACCTCCGTTCCTCATATAGTTGATACAGTATTCTTCTACGCTTATGTAAGTCCGCAGTAGCCCAGTCACTGAAAACCTTTGCACCACCAACCACAACCGATTTGGATGTAAATACTGCGTTAAATTGTTTCATGAATGTGTGAAAGAATGAGTTGTACATGTCATTGGGTCCCTTATCAGTTGTTAGAAAGGGCAAATTATGCACTAGGTTATGTCTCATTCTTTCCACACGGTCTGCAGTTATTGGCACAAAAGTAATTTCTTTTTTTGGAATATTATTCGATACGGACTTGAATTTAATTAATTGACCCAAATGATCCGATTCCAGGTTGCTGATCACACTCTTACCAATAGGAATTATATCAGTAAAAATGTTATCAATACACGTGGCGCTAGTGTTAGTAACTCTAGTTGGCTCCATAAAAGTATGTGTCAGGCCGAAAGATTTGAAAAGATTTATTAATCTTTTGGTTAGTGGACTGTTTTCTAAAATATTTACATTAAAATCTCCACATATAATTGTTTTTTTTCTCGAATAAGATAATTTTATTAGAACAGTTTCCATAATCTTCTCAAAAATTTCGAAATTGCCTAATGGTGGCCTATATACACATACAACCATGAATTGCTCTAACTCTATTGCAGCGAGTTCTAATATTCGTTCAACAGATAAGGACACAATGTCCTTACGGTCTTTAAATTTTAATTTATTGTTTAATATGATTAACGACCCGCCATGTATCGAGCTATTTCTTGTAAATAAACTGCCGACCTGGTGGTTGATAAAATTAAACATAGCTTCGTTACTAGTTAGCCAGTGTTCCGTTATACATAAAATATCAATGCTACTACTATTAAGAAATAACTCGACTTGCAGGTCTTTACTCCTTATACATTGAATATTCTGGTGAACCAGAGTGATATAATTAGATACTTTGCTGCTAAATTTGTCCTTATATTTATAACAAATTTGGTTGCCAGGGTTGAGCTCCTCTGTTGTCTTGTGATTTAATTTAAATGATTGATAGTAATTGGAACATGTTCCAAAAACCTGTCAGGTTGCTGAATAGCAGCAGGAGCCAAATTCTTGGCTGAAATGTCAAAAAAATAGGATAGCGACATAGCTATCTGTTTCTTAAAATAATTAGGCAGGTAAAATTTACCTTTTGTTAAAATATAATAATTGCTAACATAATTGTTAGAGTCAATAATGTCAATTTTTTTATTATATGTACACATGTTATAAAGTGTCACATTTAAATTATGTCTTATGTCATTTTCCAACTGTGACAACTGTTTACAATAAGGGAATGTAAACAATATGATTTTTTTCACACTAAGGCTATACAAAGTTTCAAAAAAATTAATTAGTTTATTTTTGTTTACATTCCCTCTATTTCCTACAAGAATAAGCAAAGTCGTGTCTATATCAATATAGCTGTCCTCTAAAATTTTATTTTGGATATTTTCCAAGCTGCTTAGAGGTAAACAGTTGCTGATCACACTATGTCAATTTTGTGTAAGAGATTAGATTAAAAAATTGTAAAGACGACTACGACTATTTATATTTATACGAGTGGCTGGAAGTTAATTACTTAGAACAATAATGGGTCATTGTACTTTTAAGCGCAGGTCGATTTTTTGACAAGTGCTCTTCAAATAATATTTTTATAAAAACGTTAAAGTGCTCGGTTTTGTAATTTAATAATAAAATAGTTACACAACTTGGCTTACATTTAAAATTATCACTACATTTAAAAAGTCACTATAATTAACTTTAAAGTAGGTAACATAGTGGTCACGCATGTACCCGCCATTCGAATGGAAAAAGTGTATTTACCGCTGTGTTACCAACTTTTCCTGATAAAATATCAATAAATTAAAAGTGTTTTGTTTTGAACTATTTAATTTAGTTGTTCCAGTTTCAATATAAGTCAAACTTACGTGAAAAAAATGTCAAAAAATGCCTTTAATTTCACCAATGATTATTATGCGCTAAAAAGTAGAATGACCCTAATCATAAAAAAACGTTATAGGGAAGGAAACAAAATTAAGTTGTACAAATATAATTGTTGACTATTGTCAAAGTAGTAGCGTGCCGGCTGTGTTGGATTTGATCGTACCTACTATTTTACGCAATATATTCCACACAATACGTACATACAGGGTCTCCTAGAACTTAGCGTAAATATCAAGGGATAAGAAAGCCCTTTCCTTACCGGTTATTATAGATAACTGCAATTCAACAATTTATTATGAATATTATATTAAGTATGTGTATTGATAAATTATTAATAATTAAACAGATTCTCTTTGCAGATGTCTAAAGTCACAAATATTGGTTAATTTATAGGAAAACCAAAATACATAACTAGTACTTCAAGTGTTTAATTTATGCCTCTAACATATTATTAGTACTGTAAGAAAGAAATTAAACAAATAAAATCCACGATTACTAATTGATATATTTTCTTAGTTACATTTTAATATGAACGTTATTTCTTGCGCAATAAGGTCGTAATTTGTTTGTTTGTCAACTCCCGAGGGTGCTGTTGCGCCGCGAGTCGCGAGCAGTCCTCGTGCAGTAGTCGTCCCACGCTCCACGCATTCATTTAACAAAGCCAGCTGCTAGATCTAAACAGTATCAACTCAAAAACTTGCTAGTTCTGTTACAAGTTTACAAATGTTGTATTAAAGTTGATTTTACGATCAACTCAAAATACAACTGTATTTTAAAATCAACTTTTGTAACTTTTAAAGTACCTAGTTACATATGTATTTTGGTTTTCCAAAAATAACCAATATTTGTGACTTTAGACAACTGCAAAGAGAATCAGTTTAATTATTAATAATTATCAACACACATACTTAATATAGTGTTTATAATAAATTGTTGAATTGCAGTCATCTATAACTTCTGGTAAGATAACCCAGAAAATGTGTACTTAACTTACTGAATCTTCTTTATTACCCAATGATAGTCGCGATTGATTAATTAGTTTGATTTTGATTCTTTAACTGGAATGCAAGTGAATGGAACTGAACTTATAAAATCAAAATGTTTTTAAAGTTTTGAATAAGTTTTTTTACATTGACGCGGAACCCTAAAACGTTTAATTATTTTTATTTTAACTGACTAACAACACTTTAGGTATATTACAGAGAAAAAAATTACAATTATCGAATTTTGTCCAAGTTTTGCTAATTTGATGCGCCTATAACGACAGTCAACTAAATGAAAAATCGAAACTAATACGAATACCATGGCAAACGCGGCAACTGCGGCAAGCGGCAATATCATTAGCGAGCCGTCATTCACCCTAGTCTCCTCTCAAATGGAGGAAGCACTCTCTAACCGGTAAATGGATTTCGTTCCCTGTTTGCGCTCCGAGATATTAACCGGTTAGAGCGATGTTTGTGCTAGCGTAACTTTTATTATAGGTTAGGCTCTCAAGGTGCGGCTCTAACTGGTATGGAAAATAAACCGGTTTTCAAACCCTGCTTCTGACACACCACTTTCGTCACTGGGACCAACAGCCCGCTTTTCCGATATCCGGCGCATGAACGACATTGCATCATCATCCACAGAAAACCCCGCCAAGCCCACCCTACTAATATTGTCCCGGTAGGGGCGGCTGAAAAGTTCTAAGCCTAAGGTATTTTGAGGTTGTATATGTAATTATGGTACTGGGCCTCTATTCAGGTGGGTTAAAACGATATCGTGTTTGACACGTTTAAGAATCGTTTATGTCACAGTCGCCATTATTGTAAATGACATAAGAGTTATCAAAACGTTGACAATACGGAAACACGTCAAATACGATATTGTTATAACGCAATTGAATAGAGGCCCTGGATAAACTATTTAAAAACAAATAATGAAAACAAGCATTATGTCGTAACAATTGTAAAGTCTCGTGATATTCAACGATTAACAGTATCATGCCTGAATTATCATTGCATATTACGAAAATCGAGCACCGGGCTGTGATTAAGTTCCTCACGAAAAGTATAAAAACTCCTCAATGCATTTTTCAAGAAATAGCTGCTATTTATGGTGTCTCTGGGCCTTCCTATGCTACAGTTAAAAAGTGGAGTAGCCTATTTAAACAAGGAGGAAAGTCGATCGAAGACGACCCCCGCTCAGGACTGCCAGTATCGGTAGTGACCGACCAAAACGTCGCCAAAGTCAAAAAAATTGTGTTGGAGGATCGAAGAATTAAGATGTGTCAATTAGCTGAGGCCTTGGGCATTAGCGAGGAGCGGGTTGAAGAAATCCTGCATACACATTTACACATGACCAAGGTCGCGTCGGGTACCGAAAACCTACGGTGTTTTGGGACGCGGATGGATTTATTTTAATAGATTATTTAGCAAAAGGCTCTACTACACTCGCGAGCAAAAAAATCGACTCAAGCTGCACGTTTGGGTTCTCCGCCCAGTATCTCTTGACCCATCCAAAATATCTTGAAAAAAATGGTATCAAACGAAAGCTGATAAAGTAACGATTTCAAAAATGTATAATTTTCAGTCATGCCAGGTTCCACAACTGATGGGGCCAGGTTTTGCAAAGACGAATAAAAAAAATACTATGAAAATTAAAAGGAAGTCGTGAAATAAACGGCATTTTAAGAAAAATAAGATTTTATTTGTTAATTTAATATTTTGTATTTCCACCCCTAGCCCTTATCACAGCATCCAGGCGGTTTTTCATCGATCTGATGAGCTTTTTGTGAAGCTCCTGGGGGATGACATCCCACACCTCCTGCAGAGCTGCCTTCAGCTCCGTAACATTTGACGGAGCTGGTTCTCTCTTCCGAACTTGTCTTTTCAGGTAGTCCCAGACATGCTCAATGGGATTCAGGTCCGGGCTGAGAGCTGGCCAGTCCATGGTGGGTATGCCGACCTCGGCAAGGTAGGCCCGAGTGATCCTTGCGGTATGACAAGGGGCATTATCCTGCATTAGGACGAACCCCTCGTCATAAAAACCGGCGTAAGGAACAACATGCTCCTCAAGGATCTCGGTGATGTACCTGGCAGCGGTCAAACCACCGCCACGGCCCCCACCAGGTACAAAAACGAGCTCGGTACGCCCTTCCATGGAAATGCCCGCCCACACCATGACGGAACCCCCTCCATAGGCAACTGTTTCCCTGAAACAGCACTGTGCGTACCGTTCCCCTGACCTCCTGTAGACCCTCCCCCGTCTGTCACAGCCATTCAAGCACACCCTGGAATCATCGCAAAAAAGAACTGGGGTCCATTGCTCAATGGTCCAGTTTTTGTGCTGATGAGCAAATTCCAGGCGTGCTTGGGGGTGACGTGGGAGCAGTCTGGGGCCCGTGGCGGGCCGTTTCGGGATCAGGTTAGCTTCCTTAAGCCTTCGCCTTACTGTCCACTCGCTGGCAGTAACCCCTCTTACATCCTGAAGATGCTGCTGGATGGAAACGCCGGTCTGGTGCCGATTTCTGGAGAGGTAGTGACCATAAAGCGATCATCCCTCTCAGATGTGCACCTCCGGCGGCTAGAACCTGGTCTTCGTACCAAGGCCCCAGTCTCCCGATACCGTCGGTAGACTCGGGATACTGCTGACTGGCTTAAATTCAGCTGGTCAGCCACAAAGCGTTAGTTGTGTCTCTCTTCCAGCAAGGCCACGACTTGGGCGGCTTCAGTCATGGTGGTATCCATTTTCTCCAAGGCTTCTGAGTAGGGTCGTTAGCAGAGATGTGTACCGGTCAACTTCTGATAAGTGACTGATGACATTTCCCCCTCCACCCCCTTATTTATAGGGGTCAAAGGGGGCACAACTCGTACGTTTCGGAACGAGTTAATATAGTATGCTATTTATTTTTACTTTTGTGACGTAGAACTGAAGCTAAGTATTTCACTAATATCATAAATCATAAAAAACAGATTCTATCACTGTCCGAAAACCGTACGGAAACTGTATCGAATTTGAAGATGATGAGGTAGTTATTGTAACGTATTGGGATTGGTAAAGTAACTGTGTGTCTGTTACTTCAGCACGGCTAAAAGGCTGGACCGATTAGTCTGAAATTTAGTTTAGAGAAATCCTAGGAAAGGACACATGATACTTTTAGAGCAGGAAAATTGCAGTACTCATTACTACATAAGCTGTGTGCCGACGTTGAGACGGGACTAGTTATAGATGTTTGATTTAATCTAATTTTATCAACTTATTATCATCTATTTGTATTAACTTTCGCTTCCTCTACATTAATCATTTTCATCAACCCCTTCCTGCACCCACGTCGGTTTCGGTTGCTTTGGACCCACTAAACAAGTTTAAATAAATTATCGGTCTCCTAGGAATTTCCTATCTGGTGCCTAACAGGTACATGAAATGTATACAAGCCTGTGTCAAGTACCACTGACATACGTCAGTCGAAATAAGTTTTTCAAGTCGCTTTTAGGGTTTATGAATACGGTTTTATTTTTGTTACAAAAAATCTAACAGCTCTATAAGTGACTTCATCAATTACATATTGCAGTTACTAAGGTTATAATGATTTCCAAATATTGTAAAGGCTGTTTAAGAACTTGTTACCATTCTCGAATGAATACAAACACATTTGAAAGTATAAATACCTAAAGACAAACTTCACAATATTTGACAATAGGTAACTAAAGCCCTGTTATAAATACCAACTCCAATAATGCGATTCTGGCCTCGGATTTATTAAAAATAGATTTTGATATCTTAACCTTTTAAAAAAACATTTTACTTACTGATAATACGATATATTTTCCTTGTGCTTTCCTGATTATATTGCTGGCGCGTTAAATAGTTTTCCTCAAAACACACACAAAATCACCGTAAATATTAATCGGCACTTTTACTAATAATATCTATGCTATCCAAGTCACTAAAAAGTCCTTTACTAATAATATCTATGCTATCCAAGTCACTCAAAACTCCTTTACTAATAACGTGCTCTAGAACACAAACTATCTATAACTAACACTCTTTTCAAACTTAGAGCAAATAGGAAATGGACTTGGATGTCACCAGACAAAAACACCAAAAACGAAATTGACTTTATACTGACGAATGACCCGAAAAGAATAACAAATTATGAAGTTTTAAACATGTGACGTTCCCTTCCGACCACAGACTACTAAGAGCAACATTTACCTTAAACCATACTATTAAAAGCAGGGCGAACTTAAAAAGAATACCTAGAATAGCAAAAACAGGTGAAGAAGTACTAAACTATCTTAGACACCTAAAATACAGTCTGGAAATAAGAACATCACAATTAAGTGTTCAGGATTACTACAACCAGATAGAGAAGTCTAGCATAAACAGTCTTAAAAAAACTAACGAGACCGATCATAAAAAAGAGAACAAAGTCTTTAGCGAGAACACAATTAAACTAATCAAGCAACGTACAGATCTAATGTTCGCAGACAATAAAAGTAAAGAACAGAAGACAAAGTTAAGCAATCTATTCAAATTAACAAAGAAATCTATAAAGAAAGATTACAGTATGTACAGAGAGGAGGTAATTACACGAAACTTGTCTAAATTCAGAAGCACAAAAAGAGCCATAAAAGAGCTAAATCTAAATAAAAATGGTTACAAAAACTCGAAACTAACAAAGAAGAGACGAAATCAAGACGAGATGTCAATGCAACAAATTTCTACAAAGATCTATACAGCAGTCATGATTCCGAGCGCACAGTGAGAGTAACAGAACAAGACAGACTACAAAGTACCAATACCATCAAAACAGTTGAGCCGATCCAAGTTAAGGAAGTATACGAACAAATAAGAAAGCTAAAGTCACAAACAATCCCAGGTCCAGACAACCTGACCAACGAAGCCCTAAAACTAGGCGCCCCAGTTTTACTTCACCATCTTACACAACTATTCAATACAGTACTAGGCTCAGAAACAGTACCAACCCAATGGTGTACATCCGACATTATCCTGCTGTATACAAAAGGGACTCTATTGGACATAGGCAATTACAGGCCAATTAGCTTATTGGCAAGTATCTACAAACTCTTCTCATCAGTTATACTAACAAGAATATCCAAAACGATTGACGAATCACAGCAAAAAGAGCAGGCTGGCTTCCCGACAGGTTTTAGTACAACTGATCAAGTGATCACATTCACTCAATGGAACAAATAATTGAAAAATATAAAGAATTTATTAGAACTATATATGTGGGCTTTATCGCCTACAGTAAAGCATTCGATAGCCTAAGCTACAGGGCAATATGGGATGCGCTCAGGAAGACCTGCGTTCACCAAAAATACATCAAAGTTATAAAAAATATATATGCTAATAGCACCAGCAGAATCAGACTAGAATCAAGAGGGGATCTAATAAGAGTAGAACGTGGGGTACGACCAGGAGACCCTCTGTAGCCGAAGATCTTTATTGCTGTCCTGGAATGCATTTTTCGGAAGCTACAATGGGAAAAAAGGGGCATAAGACAAGACGGAAACTACCTCAATCATCTTAGATTCGCAGACGATATAGCAGTCATAGCAGAAACTGCCAAAGAACTCGAAGAGATGATAAGCCGGCTGGATGAAATCAGTATAGAAGTTGGGTTGTACATAAACGCCAGCAAAACAAAGGTTATGACAAACAGCCATCAAGTCCCAATTGCCATCAAAGGTAAAACTATTGACTATGTAAATCACTACATCTACCTGGGAAAACAGATATCCTTCAAAAACACAAACAACGAGGAAGAAGTAGAAAGATGAACCAACTTAAAAAATCTGGTCATTTAAAGAAATACTTAAAGGAAACTAACAAAGGCCCATGGAAAGAAGCATACTGAAAATAAACGAAAACATAAAATCAGAAGTAAAGACATACGAGACAAAACCAAACTACAAGATGCACTGACTCAAACTCTTATACTAAAATAGCGATGGGCAGGGCACTTAGCTCGATATAAGGACAAAAGGTGGACAATACTTACAATTAAATGGAAGGGTCCCACTGGAAAGAGAAATGTTGGCAGACCCTATAAAAGATGGACAGATGACATAGCAGAGACAGCTGGAAAAGACTGGCTGTAAAAGGCGACAGACAGGGAGGCATGGAAAAAGCTGGAGGAGGCCTACACCCAGAGAGGAGTCCTAATCTTTGGCAACTAACTACAATTAACTGAACTAAGAAAATACTAACAATACTAACAACTCGAAATTTTGTAAAAATTTAAATGTTTGTTACACCTGTATTTGGAAATATAAAGGCTTTATTATTATTATTACCGCTGCCGGCTCAGCCGCCTGCGCCCCGCGTCTCGCCGGCTCGCGCTTGGTTTTCTAATTTTTGAGGTGTTTTACTTTAACTCTTATCAACATACTTTTTGCATTAATGTTTTGGTATTTTGATGTAGAAATTCTAATTTTATTTAACCAATTTATTAAACAAATATTTACAAACAGAAAAGCCGGTCAGCGACAGACAGTTTAGTTAAACTGTATGTAATACAAAACAGATAACCCTAACTACTAGTAACATCAAAACGAATTCGTAAAAATATTACGACTTCCAAATTTAAGCAACTACAAGCGTAGTCTAAAACAGGATGGGTGACCGCTTAAAACGTCGTGTTGATAAAATCAGTTTTGTCACATATTTGTAGCAGTTTTACTTGAAATTGCTATTTAGTCGTAAACTATGAAACTATGAAGACTACAATTTAAGCTTAAAGTAGCATCAAAATACGAAGGCATTACAAAAATACAATCCGTATAAAAATGATAAAAAATATGTTTTATTTCATGTTTCTTGTATGGGGACCCCTCTTGGGATTTGATTTATTGTTCACTTTATAATTTCCGGTTTATAAGCCATCAGGTTTCGAGCGCCGCATACGATGTTTAAAATTCAATATCTCGGAAACTATTTGACGTATCAAAATGTTTATTTTACACGTGTTTTTTGTTTTTAATTAAGAATACGGTAAGCCAACAATATAAACTAGCTGGCATTCTCTATTAATCGTAGAAAACCTTTATTTAGATTTAGTTCTTTTTATGCCTCTGAATATTGACAAGTTTCGTGTAATTACCTCCTCTCTGTACATAATGTGATCCTTCTTTATAGATTTCTTTGTTAATTTGAATAGATTGCTTAACTTTGTCTTCTGGAGGGTCATTACTTTTATTGTCTGCGAACATTAGATCTGTATGTTGCTTGATTAGTTTAATTGTGTTCTCGGTAAAGATTTAGTTCTATTTTTTATGATGGGTCTCGTTAGTTTTTTAAGACTGTTTATGTTTAAACTGCAAATCAAATTGTAGCTGTAACATAAGTTTGTAAAATATTACAATTGCTAGCCCTACTTACCTCTTTCGTCGTAAATTGCCCAGTGAGGTAAGGTGCAGGCTGAAAATCAGCGCTGCGATTATACAATCGTGGCACAGGCTGAGCCTGAGCCTTTTGCCACCTCCATGTTTGTGTCTCTGTTGTGTTCCTTTATTATGTTGTTTGTATGATTGGAATGTCTGATTGTGAGATGAGTGAATGTGAAATGTCTGTATGGTGTAATTTAGTTTATTTTTATTTTTGTTTGTGTACTGTAATGTACCTTTACGTTTATGTTTTATGTTTATGTTTTATGTTACGTGGCAATAAATGATTTTTTGATTTTGATTTTGACTTGATTTTGATAGACTTCTCTATCTGGTTGTAGTAATCCTGAACACTTAAATGTGATGTTCTTATTTCCAGACTGTATTTTAAGTGTCTAAGGCCCGATTCGACCAAACTTTTATACCGGGATAATCGCTTACTCTAAGATTAGTAATGTCAAAAAATGACAGTTTTCTATGGCATTTTGACATTACTAATCTCAGAGTAAGCTTTACCCCCGTGTAAAAAGTTAGGTCGAATCGGGGCTAAGATAGTTTAGTACTTCTTCATCTGTTTTTGGTATTCTAGGTATTCTTTTGAAATACTTTTGATAGTATTGTTTTTAGGTAAATGTTGCCCTCAGTAGTCTGTGGTCGGAAGGGAACGTCAAATTGTTTAAAACTTCATTAGAGATCTAGGTCGTCTATATTATGTTGCAGCAGTGCTACTCTTTCTGATATTCCTGTTTTTTTTTAATCAGAAATCATCTCCATGTAGGCCTTTTGTTTCACCAATGTACCATAGGATGTAGTCTCTGTATTCCTCTATGTCGCAGCCCATCTTCCTAAATTCGCTTAGTCCTACTATGTCGTGTTTTATGTTCTGCAACGCATTTGTTAGTTCTAAATATCTTTATGAAGATGCTAAAGACCTCACATTGTAGCAACAGATTTTGAGAGTATCGCTTTGTTTCGGCGTCTGTTGTCGATTTCTTTGTTCTTTTTGTTTTTGATATTCATTTAGATTTATGTGCTCAGTTTTTGATTGTTGTTGTTCCTGTCCAGGTTTTAGTAGTGGTTTTGAGCGACGCGGTAATTTTTCTGTTTCCAATGGCGTTGTCTGGAGGGTGGCGGTCATACTTCCCCGCGGTGACCGCTTGCCGACTTGGGGAATGGTTATTTTTATTTGTTGCTGAGTTGTTTGTATTGCTGGTTCTCCGGGGGCCTTTCTCTAGTTGCTATTGGTTACTTGTGCTGGGTAGTGAGTTAGTTCTGGGACGGATCATGAACTTATATGCATCTGTTTTATTAATTTTGTTCGGAGCCTTCGTTGTTGTTTCATGGTTAGAAAGATCCTGATTGGGTGATTTAGATGGTGAACGTTTTAGTTGCGTTGTTGAGATTGGGTTTTCTTTTAATAAAAATAATAAGTCGGTCGTAGCGGATTTTTGCTGAGTTTCCCTTATTAATCTCCTCTTTCAATTTTGCTTTTAGTTCTTCCCTTATTTTAAGGACATCCTTTGGGTAATCTTCTGTCACATAGGATCCAGTAGGGAAACTTTTACTGTTTTTCAATAGTTCCAATCGTCTCCACGCGAGAGTGAGCTTTACTAATATTGGTCTACTTTTCTTATCTTGTTTTTTACCCAGTCTATAGACGTCATTTAGTTCCCATTTATCAAAATCTTCCGACCCCACCTTTGGGCACACAGTGTTGAATGCTTTCAGGACTATTATTTGAAGGTCCTGATAATTTTCTTCAGTTTATTCTATTCCATGGAGAATGAGATTATTTTTCCTTGCTTCCTTTTCTAAAGCTCGTACTTTAATGTTTAAAGTAGATACTTTGTTTTTTATTACTTTACTTTATTCCAGCAGGGGTTTTATCGTGCTCTCTATAGTAGAAGCCCATTCTGCGGCAATTTTTTCGGTTTGGATATTTATTTGCGTTTTGACTTCTTCCCTCATCTAATTCATCCCATCGGGATTTGGAGATACAAGAGACACTCGCACCTGAATCAACGAGTGCTTCACAAATAATACCATTTATTAGTACTGGAATAATCGGTACAGAAATATCCCTAGAGGTTCTATAAGGATCTGGTTTGAATTCATGCCGCCTGTCGCATCCCGATCTACTAACGACGCGGCGTGAAGTTTGGGTGCTACCTTGATGAAGAAGAAGTAACCTCTCGAAAATCGGATCGATAACCTTCATTGGCCGTCGCTGCGCCTTGCTGCCTTCGCGAACTTTCTTTTGGTGTCCAAGGGCGTGGGCGTGGACACGGACGAGGACGAAGATCGTATGACTCGCGTGGTGCTTCTGGTTCAAAGTGCATTCTGCGTGGTGCTATTGTAGCTGGTGTCCCGAACGGTGTCGATTCATCGAATCGTGGTGTGTGCATCGGCTGATTACCGCGGTTCCTGATTTCTTCGAAGTTTATATCTGCATTTAAAACTGGCAATTTTACATTTCTTGCATATGTGTTGTCGCAATTAAATATGTCCTCCATTTGCATTATTGTTTTTCTAAGTTCCTCTTTAGATGCGAATAACTTCGATGCCAACAGCCACTGGTGATGCTGGTTCATAGATGTAGTAAAATGCCTTATGAATCTTTCATCATCGATTTTAGCGTTAACAGCTAAGTTTTCTAAGGCGTAGAAATACTCAATCAGCGTTTCCTTGTTTTGCTGCCTTCTGTGGTAAATTTTTTGTGCGAAATCACCTCGGCAAGGAAATTGCATTTTTCCACTAGCACTGCGTAGGTCGTAAATTCCTCAAAATTTGTTTTAATAATACTAATAATAATAATAGTAGATTATACACCGAGGGGATAAAGCACAGTTTTATGTCACGGGCGCGATATTGAATCCTGAACGTAACGAAGGACTCCAGACTTAACTCCCGAGCGCAGCGAGGGTGTTATGAGTTAATTCCCGAGCGAAGCGAGGGAATTAAGAAGAGTCCTGAGCGCAGTGAGGGGTTCAAGCGCGCCCAAGACGAAAACAGCTTTATCCCCGAGGAGTGTACTCTACTTTTCTCACCTTTTGCGAGACAATAAAAAAGCGAGTCTACTAAAAACAGCGTTTTATTATAGTAAATTAAAATTAAAAGTGAAAATTGATATTTGAGACATTAGTCCAGTTGTGGAAAGACAAAGTTATATTTTTATTTGGTACGTTTATCGAAGTTGAGGTAGAGTTTATCTGAGTATTGTTCACAGCTTCAGAAACTTGCGTCTGAGGGTCGTTTTGTACAGTCAAGGTCATAAATATGTATACACTTTAGTACCTTGTCTATTTAACATCATGCTTAAACTGCCAAATGAGATTGTCACAGCGATTAATGTGAACTTGTCTGATGATTCTTAAATCAGCGATAGTGCGTAATTTCTTAAATACGTATATTAACTTACGCATTCTTGAACATAATACTGCAATGAGAGGCCTAAACGAGAGACTTTCATCTATTAATACTCCCAAATACTTTATTTTGTTAGTTATAGCTATGTTTTGACAGTTGGAATGGTTATTTCTAGGTTCCTTACAACGGTGGGCAAACAATTTCAGGTTAGGTGGAGCTGAATTTGATTTACGCATAGAGAACTGCACATATTTAGTTTTGTCTGCGTTTAATGTTAGAAGGTGTTGCTGGAGCCAACTATTAACAACGTTGAGACCTCGTTGTGCACAATCATAAACACCTTGTTCTGAATTTGCTGAGAACATTAGAGCAATATCATCAGCGTAGGATATGATAATGCCATCATTTAGTTTTATATTACAGAGGTCATTAATATAAATCAAAAATAGAGTAGGTCCTAAAATACTCCCTTGGGGAACCCCAAAAGATGTATTATTTAGATCGGAGCTAAGAATGTTGCCTATTTTCACACATTGGGTACGCCCGTGTAGATAATTTGCGAATAGTTTAAGTTGGGTGCCTCTTATACCTATGAATTCAAGTTTCTGCAAAAGAATGGGAATGGACACTGTGTCAAAAGCTTTGGCGAGGTCAAGGAATATTCCCACTATTTGATTGCCCTTGTCAAGTTCCTGTACTGCATAGTCCGTGAGTTGATGCACAGCATCGGCAGTCGATAAATTCGGCCGAAAACCAAATTGCGATTTTGATATTACAGAATGTTTTTCTAAAAATGAAACGAGTCTTTTATTAATGATTTTTTCTAATATTTTTGATATTGATGATGGGAGCAATGCCCGACTTATGTACAGGAACAACAATCGCTTTTTTTAAACATTTAGGAAAAGATCCCTCAGAAAGGCATTTTTGGAAAATATAAGTTAGCGGTGAGACCAGAATGTGCTAATACTATTTTAGTATTTTGTTAGATATATTATCCCAACCGACTGCAGAATCGTCTCTTAGGTTCATGATGATACTCTTCACCTCGGCCTCGTCAGTATCTAACAGCACAAATGATCCTGGATAATGGCAGTTAGTTGGTTGGGTGCTTGTAGCTACCAAATGAGAAAAATTCTGAGCTTTTTCTGCGAGATTTTTGCCAATGTTTACGAAAAAATTATTTGCGCTGTTTACAGACGTTAGCTGCGAAGAGTGTTCTTGCAGTAATCTTAAAGACGATTCATGATGTTTTGATAGATGCGTTACATTTTTTATAAAGCTCCAGACCTTTTTACTGTTTTTTCCAGCCTTTTCCAATTCCTTTTTATCGAAAGAACATTTTTTTTTTTAAGAATGTCATTACAAATATTTCGGTATCTTTTGTACGATAGTTGTAATATCGACTTAGCTTTTTTATGTAATTTGTCTCTATGTCTCATACAACGAATAAGCCCCGGTGTAATCCATGGTTTGATAGTGTAATTTTTATTACTTAAACGAGTGTACCTCGTGTTTTTTAAAATTGCTTCATGGACATTTTTTGTTAGATACGACATGCAATTGTCCGCGTCTGCAAATTTGTAAACTGGGTTAAAGTCAATGTTGCATAGATCATCATTAAGTTTGTTTATATTAATTTTAGATATGGTTTTTGTGCGAGCTACGTTAGGTAAATTGAGGTTTAAGGTTAGTAGGGCAGCATTGTGATCGGTAATTGTAGAGTTAGTAACCAGCGATATTGATGGAAGATTGGTTTTAAGCATGAGATGATCCAAACAAGAGCCACTTTGATGAGTGGGAAGCGTGTGCGCGGGGAGTAACCCATGAAAGGAACATATATTTAGGTAGTCCTGAGCAGCAGAATCGTTGCCCTCTGGAAGAATGTTGATGTTTATGTCTCCAATTAATATTACTTACATTCTTAAAAGCAGATAAGTGTGGAAATACTTGGTTAAGCGAGTCAATAAACATATTAATATTTCTAAAAGACGGCGATCTGTACAAAGCTAATACTGCGGTGTCTGATCCAATTTTGATTAGCAGCCGATTTAGGCCGATTACAGTCTTGCATGTTTGGCTCCTCGACGGTGATATTTAGATTATTCCTTGCATAAACTACTATCCCGTCGTTTTGATTGAAATTAACTTTACTGCTGTACATACTATAGCCTGACATGAGTGGAACGCTTCTATGTTTGCCCAACCAACACTCGGTCAGAACAATTAAGTCACAATTAATGTTTAATCGTTGTTGAAAAATACTGAAGTTGTCAAAGTTCTTGTAAATGCTGCGTATGTTTTGAGTTAGTAAGGTTAGAGGATTACTATAAGAGGACAGACATTGTTTGCACTTTTCAACGTCACAAGCCGTTGACTCAGATACAGCGAAATTATCTAGGTCGGAAATCAAAATATCAGTCAATGATAATAAATAAAAAGTTCTAACAAAATAGCTTAAAGATGGCGCGCTTAGACGCCTACATAATCAATAGAATTAATATACCTTTGTTCTGCTATTTTTAGCAGGGCAGTCTAAATCACCAGTTTTGTGCAATAGCACGGCTTCTTGAAGTGCAAACAAGTGGCGCATTTAGGTGCTTCGGTCTTCTTCGGACATTCCTTCATTGCGTGCCCTACTTCTCCGCAGTGACCACAGGTGGTGGCCTCCTCCCGGCACGTCTTGGCCGCATGACCGTACTGCTGACACTTGAAACACCTCGTGACTAAAGTGAAGCCTCTCACAGGGCACGATGACCAGTTCAGAAACACTCGCTCCTTTGTTATTAAGGACTTGCGTATATGTGCAGGGACCTCTATCACGTAGTTACAAGTCTCGGCGTCCTTTTTTCCTGACTTATGGCTTAACTTAATGGAGGACGAAAATTGTTCAAAAGTCATACCTTCAAGCTTATCGGCTAAATTTTGTTGGTATAAACAGCTGAAAACTTCTGTATCCTGCATAATCGCAGGCACTCCGATAACCACAATTCTAGGTCTACGCTTCTGCGGCTCATTCACGGTAAGTCCAGAGGTCGCCAGCTGCGCGGATTGCTTGAGCTTCTCAATGTCGTCCTTGGTGTCGGTGCTGATGATCACCCCGCCGTTCTTCATCTTACGTAGTCCTCTCACGTGCAATTTCATTTGTTCAGGTCTGATGATTTTTTGAACAAGGGTTTTGGTCTCCTCGCTCGACTTCATTTTATCCGTAGGATAAATCGCTACAGAGCTTAGATTATTGGGCGTAATGAAGCTGGTTGCGTTTTTCTTTATCACGTCGGCAAAGGAGACTGTTCCCAATACTGGTTTTGAGGACTCTTTAATACTTTTCCTGAGGTCTTGAAGTTGCTGCGAGAGGTCTTGTTTATCCTTAAGGGCTTGAAGGGTGGTATGGACTTGGACAGTTTTACCTTTAAGGGATTGGTAATGCACGGCCAGCTGAGATGTGCCATGACTCACTTTACGGCACAAGTTATTTAATTCTAATTTTTTGGTCAGAATTCAATTTTTCCTCCGACGCGATAGTGCACACCTCATTAAGGCACTGCTCGATGGATATCATCCAGGCTTGTATCTCCGGAGTAGACACCATTTCAGGAGGATCTTCCTCCTGAGTAGCATGGACGGGCGTGGATGGTGGACTGCGCTGCGTTAGCGCACTCCGATTAAAAGGACGTCCTTCCATTTTTCACTCTTACTTTGTTGCAATAAACATAATTAATTATACAATTAACTTGTAGCACAAACTCGATAAGTCTCTTCACAAAAGTGCCGAGTGACCCAGATAAGTCACAGCTAGGTCACTATTTTGCAAGTAGTTAATTTATTCTATTATAAAAATAACGAGTGGACACGTCCGATTGCATCGGCGGTTCAGAATATCAAAACCAGTGAAGGGCTGGTCCATCTAGATATGCGGCGATGGCATATTTTTTCTGCTCATCAGACCATCCTTTGATGATTCCAATGGCCTGGTACTGCATTAAAAAATCCTCCGTATCAGATAGCCCATTATATTTTCCAGCCGCCATTTTGCTATGCTATTTGGGAAGGACACGCACACAAAAATAAAATACCAATATGGGAACAGTTTAAAGCGAGAATAGGTTAATAAAGATATCACTCAGGTTCAGGTCAGGAGCCCTCCACTTCTTGCTTGCGAGAAGATTCTTCGGTTCTCTTATTCTCGATACCCCGTACTGGCTCCAACAAGTAAGCCTGGTAGGCGCCTATTCCTAAGCGTAATAACTTTACGCACTTTTAACTAAGCTACGCAGAATAAAATTATACGTCTTGCGGTGTTTCTTGAGTTTATTCTTTATTTCTATTTGTTGTTTAAATATACACCAGTTCACATGTGAATGCCAACGCGGTCCGTTGGAGACTCTAGAGCGTTCCCCTGAATACCACCGGCGGGCATTCCATATTTCTTTTGAATAAAAAAGATTTCGAGACATTTCGACATAACAAAATAAAAAAATAAAAAACAATGAAAGGAGTATGTACCTACTGCTACATCCTTCTTTCATTACAGTACTAATCTTCGCTGGCATGGGGTCAAAAAAAACAATTATGGTGGCTCATTTATAAGTTGATACTGATAAGGTTTTCATTAAATGATGAACGTTTAGGATTGCATATTGATGTATTTTTTCTATTATATATCGACGGTTCTGTGACTCAACCTCGTATGTTGAAATTTGTCCAGTATAAACCGACACACACTAAGTATGCACTCGCGTACTTATTGCGTGTCAGTTTATACTGGACCTAATTCCATATACTGGGTTGAGTCACAGATCCGTCGATATGTTTTAAAATTGTGTAACAAGGATTATTGTTTTTAGGGCAAAATTTCAATAGAATCCCAATTTAGGTAGACAAAGCGTATTTATGCCTTATTTTGCGCCACCTGAATTGTTCATATTTTTTTTTGCGATGAATCTTAAATTCTATTACAGTTCTGTAAACTACAAAAGCATCTCCCGTCGTTTTCCCTCGTGTGGTTACTAGTTATTGTTAAAGACTTAACTCTAAAGCATTTTTATAATAAAATTTTCAGTAGCTGTAAGGTAAAAGCACCTATTATGGAAAGTGCTCCAGTGATAAACAATAAATATGAGGTTCTGAGATTGATAATTGGTACAATTAGTTTAGTTGAACTTATTCGGGGATACTATTAGTTATTATAATGGAATTTTCAGTATTCACAATTTCAATACTAAAAAGGTATTTGTTCGTCACTGGGAAATTGGCATAAAATCGTGCATTGTTGAAATTGACCCTTATGAATCACGCTAGGTTTTTTGATAGATTGTCCGATTGCCCTTTTTCAAATCCTTCCTCCATCGCATTTACGCCTTCGTATCGAAACGGCCTAAAAGCAAATTGTCCTATTAGCACAATGACCTGAAAGCAAAACGTCCCACTAGCACAATGACCTGAAAGCGAAACGTCCTGTTAGTAAAATAACCTAAAAGCAAATCGTCCTATTACCAGAGGGGCACTCGCAATCGCAACCGGCTTCAAAATGGAGCAATTGTTTTCATATTGTATGCAGACGAGCGTTCGATTTTCAAAATGAAAACGATCGTGATTGCGAGTGCGTTAGACAATAAGCCCCCGCTCGGGTCGCCCTTTTAGCAAAACGTCCCGAAAGTGAAATGCCATGAAATCAGAATGACCTAAAAGCAAAACGCCCTATAAGCAGAACGTCCCATAGTGTACAGACATTCATTCCTTCATTCCAGTGAGGTAGGCAGAGCTATAGAAATACCAACAACTGTAAAAAGACTTGTTAATAATTCTGTAACCAGATTTTGCACAATCAGGCTAAGAGGTTTACCAGTGTATGAGTGACAGGTTGCAAGCCCATCGCTTAACAGTACCACTTTATATCATGTTAATTATTAAATGTTCGAAACCAAAATGCCATTTAAATTAAAAATAGGTACCGTAGATTGGGGCTATTTGGTACAAATTTTTATGAAAAACTGTTATAAAAACGAAGTAACTACAGATAGTTGTACTTTAATGATTACTCGTAACACAGCTTACCGGTGACTTCCCATCTCTGTATATATTAACCGTATATTTATTGAAATTCCAGAGATATCCTTAAACAAAAGTACCGTTACAAATATCGCAACAAAGGGGCTATTAGGAATTGACACAAAATAATGAATTTTTAAAAGTTTCTGGCGCTGTTTCAATTAGTCTCTTCAGGCGATAATCGGAACAATACATTTTCAAATGACTGTGTCCATATTAACAGTGCCAAAGGATTACTTTCATACTTAAGACTCTTATAAAAATATGGTGGTTCTAAATTTGGGGATATTTGGAATTGGTATAGTGATTCCTTTAAAGCTTTAGTGAAGTATGTGGGATGTATTTGGAACAATTTAAGGGGAAGTGAATAAAATATAAAATGACGCGGCACCTTTTTTTATTAATGGTTCATACAAATATGGCAGATTTCATAGAATAATAGAAGTAGTGGATATTGTGAGAACATCAACGAATAATAAATGTAAGTACTTTAAAATTACTTAACCTAATCAACATTTTCAAAAACAAACATTACAACTGTAATCCCTACCTATACATAATCAGGTCTCATCATGACGAAAACAGTCTCTCTAATCTAATAATCTTTAGTTAAAATTGTGAAAACAATAACAATGAATACTTTTTCCTACTCAACGAACTTTTAGGAATACCGTATGTATTCGCTGCCTGAGTTAAATTCATTCTCCCATCTTTTACACAATTAATTGCTTCTTGAAGCTTTTTAAGGTCGTAGTTTTGGTACGGTAGATATGCATTTCCGTTTCTAGTGTATCTGTATTTTCTTATATATGTATGTACGCACCATGGTGCAACTGAAACAAGAAAATAGAACTTACCCTTAAATATTCGAAAATTGCATTTGGGGTTATTTGATACACCATATATTAGCAATACTGATATCAGCCTGGAAGGGGCTATTTGGAATTCAGTTCCAAATAACCCCAAAACGGTTTTAAATAGCCCCATTTCATAAAATCAAACACGCATGGCGATCGAAACAGGTTAGAAAACACCAGTAAATATAATTAGAATCACAAGAAAACGTATGATAAGTGTCAAATCTCATATTCCACTTACCTCCAAAAACTTCCCGTAACTCACCAAAAGTAACACACACATATAAATAAGCACACTTTTGCCGATTTTTTTCAAAATTAGTTTTGAGGCACTCGCGATGGATTTATAACCTCAAAATTTCGTCCCGTACCTACTATTTTTTTAACTGAAGTGTTGCCAGACGATAAATTTAAAATTGTATTACCAGTAAAAAACAAAATTATAAACTAGCAAATCTTTTATTTTCAAATTTTCAAATAGCCCCATGGTTTTTAAATAGCCCCAATCTACGGTACGACATAGTTTAAAACTGAACAACACTATTAAATAAAATCTCAAACCAAAACACTTCATACAAAAACTTACACCAAACGGTTACAAGTGTTAAAAAAAAAAACAGTAATGCTAAACGTTTCAAACATATGAATCAAAGAAAAGAACATAAGAAAATATACTAACCGCTAAGCAACAGTGTTCGCATTGTTGTGTTCCGGTGTGGGGATAAGACAATCAGTGAAATTACTAGCATAGAGGCGTGACAAAATGGATAAGTTAAATTTTTTTAACTTTTGTCTTTAACGATTCACACTTTTTTTGGAGAACTCCCATCTAGAATTCGCCAAATTGCTTTGTGTCACTGGAAAAGTGCTGGTTGTTATGGCACAGAGTAATCCTAATTTAAGATCCAGCTGCATCTACTATTGAAATTATTTTGTACACATGTTTTGAGATACCTTTGTTTTTGTAACTGTCTTATTTCAATAAATTTATTATTATTATTATTCCATCTTAGTCCTCAGGATTGGCAACGCATTTGAGCTCTTAGGTTCTTAGTCTTGAGAATTCAAATGTCTATGGGTCTCAGATTCCACTTACCATCGGGTGGCCTGAAACAAAAACAAACAATAAACAAATAAAAAATAACATAAAAAAATGTATACACATAAATGATGGCACAATAGGCGTGCCATCATTTTCTATGGCGTTAGGTACACCAGTCGTGTCATTAAATAATTGTTCACCGCCACTGCAAAAGTTTTCGAAAATGGAAGACGCAACGAATCGGTTAACCCTCTACCCTTGGTAAACGGAATCTCATCCGCGGTAATAGGGTCAAATCCCGTCCCATACCTCGGTAATAGGAGAACCCGACTTTTTTGGTTTAATATTTATTTTATCCCTTATAATCACCGAAAATGAATCAAAAAAGGTACAAATTACAAAGTTCAATCAACAAACAAACTTATATTAAAAAACTACTATACTTTTTCAAACTGGGTGCCACAATGTATCGGTTATAACTTAGTGCTCTTGTAAAAAAAACACAATTCAATTATCGCAAATATCAAATGTTAGGCGCGTTTCGTTATAGCTAAATAGTTAATTTTTATTTTGACTTATTGTTTCGTGTTTTAAAAGAAACGATTCCAAGAAAATTTCATATTTGTTTATAACAAAATCATTTATTATGTACATTTCGTATCTTTTTTGTGTGCTTTGACATGTGTTGGGACGTCTCACTCACGATGTTCAAACAACGCAAAAGCATCTTTCAACATATATTTTGTAACTTTCATACATTTAAAGCCCATTTCGGAGCAAAACCAATGATTTGTTATCTATATGACTCGAATGAAAATTTCAAAGAGAAATCATGAAAATGTTGAAAGCATAGTTTTAAATCGCGTCGCACTGTAAAAAAAATACATTTACCCATTCCGTTAGCCCACTATACATATAGTTGATAATACATTTATTGCCAGAGTCATTGATTTGTTAAATGCGCTCACGTCGGGGTCCAAGATGCTGACGTATTTGCTAGTAAGTGGTCATTGTTACTAAATAATATTGATAGGTTCTTGTGTATTTCTCATTAGTATATAAGCAGTATGATTTAAAATTGTATTAGCATAATATGTGATTTGGTGTAAAGTGTGAGCCTGTTATTGTGTAATAAAATAAATAAATAAAATATAAAAATTATACTTAGTAGAAAATACTTGTAACATCTCAATTTTTTAAAACAATTACCATCCATTTCAAGTAAAACTCGTACCTAGTTTAAACGCTACTAAAAATTATAAACGCGAAACATGAAAATGGAAGACGAAACGAATCGGTTAATCCTCTACCCTCGGTAATAGGAATCTCATCCGCGATAATAGGGTCAAAGCCCGTCCCATGCCTCGGTAATAGGAGAACCCAACTTTTTTGGTTTAATATTTATTTTATCCCATGTAATCACCGAAAATGAGCCAAAAAAGGTACAAATTACAAAGTTTATCAACACACTGATATAAAAAAAAACGTTTTGGTCGTTAGAGTGCCTTGATACCCTTAATTATCGGCTGTTATTTAAAAACTATCTTAACTCCCTCGGTAATAGGTGCCGTTACCTTATTTGTAGTGTTTATTGTAAACGGAATAACAGCTCTAATAGAGCTTTATCTATTTATTGTACAGTTACTATACAGCTCCAAAAACGCAAAAAGCTACATCAATTGGGGGCTTTTCCTCTTATAAGCGCTGTATATGCGCTTATACAGTATTCATACAGCCAAAATGTACAGCTTTTAATGAACACACAAACTTAAATACAGCTTGAAGTTCTACTTGGGATGCAAACAAAACATTCGATTTTATATTCCATACAAATATATACATATAATGACGGCTATCGCTATGTATTATCGGGTAGCGGGCGGGACTATGCAACATATGTAAAGTTTAAATGAGTGTTACTCGTAAACGACTCAAAATAGGACACTAGTGTAATGAGCATACTCTTCAATTTCTAGACGATGGTTGAAAAACATGCCAGTTTGATAGCTTTTTCAATTCTAGGTAGTGTTTGTTGTTTTGGTACCATTGCTAATACATGTTGTCTTTTAAATACTACACCGAGCCTATGCTACTCGTGATACCCCATACGCCTAGGTTTGTTTCAGGCATTAAGAACTTATCTTGGAATAAATTAACTCACAAATATATGTATATACCTACATGAATCCTGAAAATATCCTCAAACTCCTTTTTTTGTACAGTCGTGTAAAAAGCAAGCCTCAGCCGGAAAGGTTTGCTGCACTCGTGGGTAGCGCGGCCGAGATACCTGAAGGCCGCTCTGACTTATACGCGCCCCGCAACGGTTTCCTTCTCGGTGACAGTAACTCATGTTTTATCGTTATCGTATTTTGATTGTAGTATGTAGGATGCTAACGAGCACGCAAGCTCTGAGGCCCGCGGCCATTTGTAATCTCAAGATTGCAGAAGCGTTAATACCCTGAGCCTGAGGACCATAGTGGAATGCCTCCATGCTTATTATTTTGTCACTGTCTTAATTACTCCTGTTTAAATATATACCTAAAATTGGGGAAAGAAATGTGTACTTGTCTAAAACAGCGAGGATTTAAGACAGGTTTGTAATATACTAAATAAAATCAAACTAGATGGGTGTTTGTTGGTTTTTATTGTCCAGTAGTGGATACAACGTTGGCAACGTTGCGCGAAACACGGCGGGGCACGGGACGCGGGCGACAGCACGTATAGAGCACACTGCGGCAGCGCTCTGCGTCGACGCGGGCGGCGCGCCGGCGCGGAGGCCGCCGCGGCCGTCATAAATATACAAAACATGGAGGCCCCGCCGCTGTCAGAGCAGCGCCTGCCGATGCAAGTCACGCCGCGTCCCGTGTCCCAGGTAAGTCTCTTGCGCTGCGCGCTATGTTTGTATTTTATCTTGGCGATTTTTTCCTCATTAAGCTGGCGACATTCCCTGGGTTACCGCAGCTTTATCAGCCGCTTGTGTGGGCTTCTCTAAACAAAGCATAAATGTGCAGCATTATATTGGGCATTAATCGATCTTTACGCGCTCGGTCCATTAACAGCTCCGAGAACCGCGTTTGTTCCTTCAAATGTATGTAATATCTTGTTCATCTATTGAGTAAAAGTTGGTAGGTATAGTGAAAAAGGATGTATCCTTTTTCACTCATACTTGTATGAGTGCATAATTATACTTATTTTTCAAAGCCCGCATATTGACATCATTAAGTAAGTACAATGTTTCCAATTGACCAAGGCTCGCCACGCCTGCGCCCGTCGAGACGTGGCTCAGAGCCGCCTCAATGCTCGTCAAACTAAGTAGCGGGCGGGACTTGGTCAATTAAAAACGCGATAACCTAATTTAAAATCGTCCTTTAGTTAGTGCATGTTTCTTTTAACTTGTCGTTGCCGCAAAGTCCTACAACAACGTTAATGCAAAATTCATTGATAATTTAATTTACTAGTTCGGTTTTTAGTCTGTTTATTATTCTTACTTACTTAGAAGTAATTAGAGGCCTGCAATAACTCTGAGAGGTCAAGCCGTGCGATTCCTCAGAGCATGTTGTTTGATCAGTAGTTAAACTAACTAATCGTAACTAAAGGTTAAATCTTAAAGAAATGTGTCCGTTATTCTTTTTTAATTTTAACCATTAATTTAGTTAATTACTGGTCAAACAACTCGGTCTAAGTAAGGTACAGGTCTACTCGTACTTTGAGCGTTTTGATTCCAACTTAAAGTCGTTCTTAGGAACCGCTTAAATAACGTGTTACTTAAACGTTAGTTAAACAAATCACTAATTTAACTAATCACCACCACCATACCAAGTAATTCTAAATCATGGAACCAGCATTTAACACTGTTTGCATCAACGCTTGCTTGACGCACGGTTGCGCCTTAACCTGCGCTGTTAAGAAGTCATTGTATAAAGGTACATAAAGTACTCGGTCTAGTCTAGTGTCGCTTGATAAGTACTCGTAGCGAGGTTAGTTGACGTCGCTCTACGTAGAGAACCAACGTTTTACCTGATTGATGTACTGGAAATTTTCCATGTTGTATAAAGGAAAGGAATTGAATTTCATAAGTAGGTACTATTTTATAATACCTGCCACTTTAAATACTATGTAGTGTAGCAAGTTAAAATTATTTATAAATACTAATAATAACACGTTGCACTTATTATTATGATGTTATATTTAAAAAAAAACTATGAACAGCTTTATGCAAAATAGATAGTAAAATTAGTTACCAATACTGCTTTACTTTTTAAATAACTTCTCCTTTTTACTTGTAAAGTTTTCTCACACATAACTATAAAAATCAAAACGTTTTTAAATGTGTTGCGTGTACCTGAGTCTCCTCGATGTGTTCAGTCCCAGTGAACCGAGTTAATGCGATCGTGAGCCGTCCGCAGCTCCCACTCAGCTCGCCGGCGACCGTGGCCGCCGCCTGCGCCTGGGCTGGTTGTGGCGATTGCACAGCGTTAGGTGCCCACGAGCTCGAAAAAGCTGCATCAAAATGGCAAGGCGGCTCATGTTATATTTCCCTCGAGCTGAGCGTCGAACAAGTGAACTTCTTTTAAATTGTCTAAAACACTGATGATATTTTCTAACCTAAATTTAACCTCACTAATTAGGCCAAAAAGTTTTATCGTTAATTAATTGTTTTGTTACGAGTTACAAGTTACTGCTCCTCCGCTACAGCGGAGTTTCTTTTTCTGGGTGGTTTGGCCCTTCGGGCCTGCCCAAGAACTAATATAACCTAAACCTACTTCATTTTTATTATTAGGGTTCCGAAGGCAAACTATCGTTTAAGTAATCTGATAATGAAATATTAAGCTTTAAAACGGTTCTCTATTGGATGGCATAAAATTATTTGTAATAATAGTGTTACGCATAATTGCTTTTAGCCGAAATAATGATGTGCATAATCATCTTTACGCATATATTATTACGCATAACATTAAAAAGCATAAATACGGTTAGCAAAATTGTCATCAAGACTAACGTCAAATAGCATAATTGCAAAAAGTCATAATAATTAATTGGCATCATTACAAAATGGATATCATACTAACCTAACCTAACCTAATGTACCTAACGTGACCTAATTTAACCTTAAGTATCTAATAATTATTAGCCCAAACAATAATATGCATACTTAATGTGTATTAGTCAAATACAAATTAGTCCAAGTAAAATTATTCTAATAGCCTAATATGCTAAAAAAGGAGTATGTAAAGTATTATTATGCGACAGTACAATTATGCCAATATAAATTATACGAAAAATATTAGTCTAAAACACATTATGCGATCCAAGGGGATCCCCTTTAAAACACTACAGCCAAAACTACAATAACAAAAATCAGAAAAAAAACTTAAATGTAAAAGCATATAACGAATTTTAAAGGAAAACTATCACGACTAAGTACCTAGACATCATTGGTTCTTGCGACACAGGCGATTAAAGTGTTTATACCTACTAAAATCAGCTAAGACGGCACCAACTGACTTTAAATAGAAAATTAGTAATTATTTATTGATTTTTATGTTTGTAGTACTTGACGGCTTCGGAAACCTACACTGAGCATGGTCCGACATGCTCTTGCCCGGTTTTTACGATGCTAATTTTGATCAGTTGGACAGGGCCTCTATTCAGGTGCGTTAAAACGATATCGTGTTTGACACGTTTAAGAATCGATTATGTCACAGTCGCCATTATTGTGAATGACATAAGAGTTATCAAAACGTTGACAATACGGAAACAGGTCAAAAACGATATCGTTATAACCTTATAACGCAGTTGAATAGAGGCCCTGAGCAGTTGAACCACTGCCCCGATACTCGGCCGTACGTCAATCCAATAGGTACAGTCAACCAATTCAATTCTAGGCCACTTTGCACTATGTCAACGTGACGTTGTAAACCAAATCATAAGAAGTCTCTTACGTTTTGGTTGACAAAGTCAGTATAATAGTCCTTAGTGGCCTTGGAATCAAATTGGTTGACTATTAATTTTCGTAGTCAGAAAATACATAATATACGTATTACCTAGACGGGACACGAAATAATAATACGAATGAAAGAGAAGCATTTCTACAGAAAGAAGTCGCCATCTTTACTTTTTATCTTACTCCACGTAGGTACTTATACGTTTTTTTAAGGCCGATTTTGTGTGCCACTACGCTATCTACGATTATTTTCTCAACTAACGTTATTGTTATGTAACTTTTCTAGAGCCACAGGGCAAAAGCAACAGGACAAAGAAGTATTGCATGTAGGTAAGCATTTTCAACGCAAGTATCTCTCACAAGCAAGAATTATTTACTGAACAAATATTTTGAATTTGAATTGCGTTTTAGTCCTCAATGACATATCTTTTGGCATTAAAGAACAGGGCTCGGAACCAGATTGAAAATTACCAGTCAACACCGGTTTATTTCGATTTTACTACGGACTTTTCTAGGGAACGCGTTTTGAGAACTTGATGTTAACCTTAATGAACCGGTTTAATTCACGAGCGGCGAGTCAAGAAACTTTTATCGTGCGTGACGTGCGTCCTGTTCAACCGGGTTTTTAGCTCGATACCCTCCAAAAACCAGTTAAAAAATCCGGTTCATGCGAAAGAAACCGAAATGAGAAGGTTTTGCGTCAAGTCAAGTACTTAAAACGGTTTGAAAATTGAACCGGTATCCGAGCCCTGGTAGAGATACATTTTTTTTAATTCACACACAGGCAGATGATATTTAATCGTATAAATGTTTACGGTTACGTTGTAACGAAAACCAACAAAATAGGTGGGAACGGTTTCACTGTAGGTACATCGTGAATATGCTGTGGCCTGTGCCTCGCCTGCCACGAGATGACGGATTCTCTAATCGCCAGGAGCGTGACATCTTCGTAGAAGCAGACATCCCCAGTATCCATTAAATACACTATTATTTTGTTACTGTTTTCATGATAAGTTATATTTTTAACGTAAAGCTCAGCGTCTCCGAGTAGGTTCGTTCATAAACGTTCGCTCTGTAGGGTTCCGACGCCGTTACTAGAAATACAAAAACTATCTCAAAAAACAACCCTTTGCTTTTACCCTTGCTTTACCCATGCTTTACAAGTATTAAGTATACAGACAGACATACAGACATGGCGAAACTATGAGAGTTCCTACTAAGACTGGAGGCCCTAAAGTGCAGTGAGCGTTGACTTATAATCAATATGCTTATAAGTAATTATGTTACTAGCGGTGCCAGCAGGCAATTTATAAGGAACGCAGTCGTTTTATTAACCAACAGGAGCTCCACCTCGCATATGCTGAGCCAGTATCCGGTTCACTGCCTCAAAGACAGACCTACCTACCTCTTTGTTTTTCACTGTACTGTTTTTACTATTTGTGTGTCTTGTTGTGTAAAGTGAATAAATGAATTTTCCTTTTATAATTAAAAATATTAGCTACATCCTTCAACTTACTAACGGATTCCCTTACTCGTTGATTTGACAGCCATGCACGAAATTGCCGCAGTGTAATGGTAGGTCGATTTCGCCAACACTTTTGTCCAAAAAGTGTTGGTCCGCGCGGGGCGGGCGGGGTGGCGCGGCGGCCGCGGCTGCGCGGCGACTGTGCCCTAGTTATTTCGGGCGCTGTCCTAGATGCAAACGAGGTCGCTCGAAACGCTGTTTTCATCATCAGCAGTGGAGTTTTATTCGAGGGGGCCGCAGCGGGCTGTCCGATTGCAGATACCTACCGACTGACTTAGATATTTCCCGTTCACTCGTTGCGTACCCACCTAGCTACTATTAGTTAAAAGCAGCATGTCATTAGTTATTATTTTCTGATTACTAACGATTTCTATGTGGCTGATGGTTTGCGTTAATACCGACATAAAAAATATATTTGAAGTTTCTGAAAATAATGCTATTTTTGAACCAACGAGTACGTAGGTATACTTACTGGCACATTTACCATAAGTGCACCTTGCAAGTACATTAAAAATCAACTAATATAGAATTGTAATGGGGTATGGACATGGGTCGTCCATTTTTTTTTAAACACGGAAGTTACTAGGTATTTAGGCAAACCTTTGGAGAGTTAGTAAGATACTTCCACCTTTGTACGGAGAGTACTATGTGCGGTAGCGCGCACTCCTTACTTCTGTGTACAGATGTAATAAGGCGGGGTCTCTCCGGCGAAGTAGTAAAAGCTATCAGAAACTAACTACGTAGGTCCCTCAAAAAAAAAAGGTTGGGCGGGGGTATTGCAACTAAGGGGGTAAATGTATCTTTTAATTTTTTTTAAAGGTAACGAAACATTTTATATCAGTTTAAGCGCCTTTTTATAGTAGTTTAAGTACCTACATTTCTACATATAGGTATAAGAAATATTTTTTACTCGTTTTATTCCATAAAACTGCAATATATTTTGAAGTAAAAAGAAAATGGTCAGGTGTCTTTGATCAGACTGATCACTTAATTAGGCATTAAGATTTACTTACTTAAAAGATACGATTTTCTATCTCTTTCCAAATTCAGAGGCTTACCTTAATCTAAATTGGATAAAGTTAGTCTAAATGTAGGTACTTAAGTACTATACTGTCAACAAAACGCGAATAACTGGGGAGAGATGGGATGGGGAGGGGATGGGGGATGGATGGACGGATGGATGGGGTATTATTCGGCGTATCCCAGTAGTTCCATTCTATAGTTCCATTATGGGACTACTAGGGTTTTTATCTCCCAGTAGTTCCATGGAACTGGCATTCTGTTAATGCAAGATAAAATTAGTCTCATTAGTTCTGGTATAGTTAAATCGCAATATGGGATTGACCGCAATATATTAACGGATCTGATTATTAGCATTATTAACACAACGTTGCTTAATTAAGGATCCTTTTATTTTTCATTTTCTAACTCTACTTATGAGCACTGCGGACGATTTTTCTCTAAGAAGTGTGGTACAGTAACTTCTCCACTGAGAAGTGTCGTTTTTGTAAAAGCATGTCCTTCACAACAAAATTAGAATCTCTTCTGGTGTCAGGATTTAAAATATTTTGTATTTTCTTTGTATGTACTGTTATAATACATAGCGTCATTTAATAGAACCAGGAATAGTTTGTATAGAGTACAGTTTTCTTAAATGACTTATTAAATCTGCCGTGCCATGCCTCTACAAAAATGGTTGTTCTGTGTCTTTCGCCGAAAGCATACCATAGGTTAATAAATTTAGCGACACGCTACCAAAACCGTTCCATGTATAGTTTAAACCTACATATTTAACTTTAGTTTCTCGGATTCAGGTATGAACTCAATTTCGTGTATTAATTGTATTTCAGACTTGATATACTCCCACCCTTCCATTATTTTGTTACTAGGTAGCAAGGCGTTTTATTAATGCCCACTTTTTTTGCTTTTCGCCACAAACACCTTGCGTAATGATAATAACACCTATGGTTTTATGCTAGTAGGAACATATTCTTAAAGGCATCTAAGCTATCGCTGGTAACTCAAAGTCAGTTGTAAGTTTGTGGGGTGTCCAATATGGTATTTGTGACTTAATTAACGAAAATAATAGACTATACATAATTTTTGTCTTTCCTAATAGCAATGCATAAATTAATGGTACAAGTTGTCGTGTCTTGAGAGCTACTCATATCGCCATGAATAGGGTATAATTCAACAAATGGAGCCGGACAACTTTGAAAAGTGCCGTCGCCTAAAAAGTTTTAAGGTTTGACATGAGATTTTTGCCATTATCAGAACAAAAAATCAGACTTCGTTGGGAATTTTAGTCTGCAAGCAAGAATGGAATAAATTTTGGTGGCACCTCCACTTCTCGTACGTCACAATAAACTAGTTTCTTCACGCCGACAGTACGATTTCGCTTTCTGTATAAACTTGATTTGACATTTCGGTAATTTGGTTATTCTTGGATAATATCAATGCCCGTACTCTGTGCTTTGGCCACAGTCCGCTTGGAAGCAGATGGAATCGTTTCTTCTTTGTTGACCGCAATTTTCATTTCATTTTCTAGGTTACAATTTTTTATTTATATTGGGATATAAGTTTCTAAATGTTGTGTATGCAACTTGACTTCATTCTCTTCCTGATAAGGAATATCTATTAATGTACTGAATGTCCAAAATGGGGCTTTACTGGTTTGGACCCCCAGTTTCATATGCACCATTCATCAATGTGTCTTCATCAGTCTCATCAATGGTGTAAAATAGTACTACTACTTACTAAACTACTATAATGAAACAAACAGTCTTCTTTCCAAAAAAGAAACAGTGATAGGTATTTTAGGAATGGGCTTATACAAACCCCTTTTAAAATAAATTTGAGTTATACAAATAAAACTTATTTTATTTAGCGTTACAATGCCAGAGCAATGTTGTGTTTTATATAAACTACATCTCCATATACTTACTATTGCCACTTTTGTAGGTGGTGTGCTTATAGTATTCTCTTCCACGGTAAAGAAGCACTCTACCTCGTCTGTGTTTTATAAAAGTATTTCGCTGCTCTCCATAATTGAACACCAGCGAGCAAAAGCAACAACGAAAAAAAAAAACCTAGCATGCAGGTCAAACAAATTATAGACAATAGATGTCTATGTTCCTTATTTATAAATCTGCCAAATGCACGTAATAACAATATTATGCCAGTTCATGGTGAATTGCACGTAGGTAAATAGGTAAGGTTATTGTTCTTACTATATTTAACTACCATTCAACTGTAATGGGATTAGATGAAAAAGTATTCAACTTCCATGGAACTACTGGGAGAAAAAAATCCCAGTAGTCCCATAATGGAACTACTGGGATAAGGGCTAAAATTTTATTTGCGTACCACAACCGCTCGTATTTTAAAATGGTTATATGGCACTCGACATAACATCTTCAATTTCATTGTTCCTATCCTACTCGTACTAGATAATTAATTAGTAGGTATTATAACTAGTGCCCCAGCTTCGCACGGGTGTACATTCATTAAAACTTAATTATAGTGCCCGGCCGTTGTGAAGTAAATCCTGACAGCTGTCACTCTAGTACAAATTATAACCTCAAACCTAAGAATAGGCTAAAACATGATCCGTCGCGGTGGTTTAGGCGGAGTCAGCTGACATTTAGACAGACAGACCGTCGCAGAAAGCGACATTGTTTTATAAACTTTATAATAGTTATTGATTAGGTATGTTGTCAGCTAAAAAATATTATGGACAGAGAACTAAAGAATTTTTGACTCCCAAAATTTACAACAAATACCCTGCTACTTGATAAAAATAAATTAAAAATAGGTTGCTTGAAAACTACAATCAAACAAATATTACTGCCTGATGACAAGTCCCGGTAGGGTTTGTTGTTACAATGAGTGAATAGATAGTGTTTAGTGTTAGTTTCGTCATTCTGGCACCCGTAATGTAAATTAAGTTAATGAGTAAGCACTACTGTCTAGGTATGTACCTACCTAACGAGTAGTATTACATTTTTGAGCGCATCGGTCGCCTACAATCTGTCTCACAGTTTGGCGACATTTAGACTAAAGTACTATGTAAAAATCTATGTACAACAAAAAAAAATATGTAGTGATTTATAAAAAAACAAAGTAGGAGATCTAATTTTAACCCGATATTTATGAGTAATGAATGTAATGTTAAATACATAAAGTGGGTCTTCTGAGCCCCCACCGCTCGACTCGAGCCCCAGCAGCGGCTCCGGGTGTTCCGCGGCGTCGGTGGTCGTGGTACAGGCACAAATAAAATCGGGGAGGGCCGGGTGCACAGCCTCACCCGCCCCGCGCCACCCCGCGCCACGTCGCACCACCCCGCACCACCCGGCACCACCCCGCACCACCCCGCACCACCACGCGCCACCCCACGCCACCCCGCGCCACCCCTCGCCACCCCGCGCCACCCCGCGACACCGCACCGCCCCCCGGTATCCCGCGCCCTGCCTCTACATTATCCCTTCCGTTTGTTCTGTCCAACCATAACCCATACCATAATATTCAACATCCAAATAGGTACACGACCCAATAAAGAAAGCCACCCAAAGATAATAACAATAAATAAATAATTCACAGGACTATGTCACACAAATTGACCTAGTCCCAAACTAAGCTCTAGGCTTGTACTATGGGTACTAGACTACGATAAACTTACTTATATAGAGAAATATCACTACATACCTATTATAAAACAAAGTCGCTTTCTCTGTCCCTATGTCCCTTTGTATGCTTAAATCTTTAAAACTACGCAACGGATTTTGATGCGGTTTTTTTAATAGATAGAGTGATTCAAGAGGAAGGTTTATATGTATAATACTTTAATCCGGAGCGAAGCGAGGGCGGGTCGCTAGTATACTTAAATACATAGAAAACATCTAAGACTCAGGAACAAATACTCCGTGCTCGTCACACAAATATCTACCCTTACCGGGATTTGAACCCAGGACCCCTAGCTTCGAAGGCAGGGTCACCACGAACTAGGCTAGCGTGTCGTCATTACAAAACAATTCAAATAGGTAGAGTAGAGAAGGTTTAGTCCATTAAATATATTGGAGCATAGGTTTACCTATAAAATAAGGTCAAACTAACAAAAATATCAATCAGTAGGTACGCTCTAAGCCGTTTTAATACAGTCAAATAAATGACCACATTAATTATATTTGGTCGGTAAATCTTGTGCCTATTTGTATCGCCTTCTCAGTCTACTGCACTATCTTTCGGTAGGTAAACTAATTAAAAAAGCCTTCAAAAAGCAAGAAGAATTTATTGACTATACGTTATTTTTCGACAAAATGCTATTTCGTGTGATCTGTAGCTATTTAAGTCTCTACGTAAAGTCGAAGTCGAAGCCGTCGCGTCAAATAAGTGCGTATAATTATAATTTAGTCGCATGCAGACTTTATGGTGGTGGAGGTGGCGTAGATGCGTGTCGATGTTTTTGACACGTTGAGAACGTTTATTTATGACTGACACAAAGACAGAGTCAAGGCCAAACAAATACTTTTTTCACCGATCACTTGTCTTGTAACTTCCAACCTTGACACTGGCAGAATTGTCCCACTGGACAGTAGGCATATTTAAAAAAAAAAAACTTGAACTTTTACTTAAATACTGATACCGTAAAATAGAGTTCATTTGTAAAATTTTAAAAATAAATCTTCTGTAACTGCTGCATTTACTTAATCAAAAATAATTAGTTAAAATGATTGCGTTGGCGACAACTCGCTTGGAGTATCTTAAAGCAACTAGAGCTAGACAGCGGTAGATGGCTTAGTACGCAGCTAATAGTTTCGATTCTTAAAATGGGGCTTTGATTATCCTTGTGTTTGCATCATAATATCAAAGTCGCCCCTGAACCCTGTCAAAATTGAGCGGTTTATTGATTCAACAATTTAGGGCCGTGTTCACCAACAATTAATCGGACGGTTAAGTCTTAATCAGCTGTTAATCAATACATCTGACACCCGTTAAACTGCTAATCGTCCGTTTAATTGTTGGTGAACACGGCACTTAGAATCCTATTTTTTTTAAATACTTGTTCTACTGATATTTTACTCTCGCATATGAAACATATAAAAGTAATGGCGCGAAAGAGCTGAATAATTAACTGACACATCGCACAGACTCGATGTACCTATATTTTTTTATCAAAGGCGCCTCATTGTTTTTAAGTCACCCCATTTTACCGATACTTATGTCTACTAGAAAAAAGAAATACAGGTCTTCTCTTCCAAGACGGCCGGTTCAGTTAACTCAATCATGAAGTCCCGAGGGCTTATTGTCTAACGCACTCGCAATCACGATCGTTTTCATTTTGAAAATCGAACGCTCCTCGTCTGCTTACAATATGAAAACAATTGCTCCACTTTGAAGCCGGTTGCGATTGCGAGTGCGTTAGACAAAAGCCCCTCAGGAGGCGATGAGAGGAGAGGTAGGTATTTTCAACAGAAAGTAAATGACTTTTGTAGGTACTCGTATACACTTAACTCCTTTGTTTATGTATCCGTTAATTATTTATTAATTAACTAAATATTATTATATAACTGCAACTGTACCTAGTTGTAGGTAAAAAATCAATCACGTATAGGTACCTAGGTAGTTATTAATCTAAGTTCCATTTATTTGATAAGGTATTTACTTACACAGGTACGTATGGCTTTATACAACTCATTATTTTATTTTAAAAGTATGTTTTTTACAATGTCGTACTTACCTACCTAAGTACCTAGAGTACTTACGTAAGGTGACTGGGCAAGACCAGCTTAGGTACTTTATTTGTTTTTTCCTCGGAGTGATCTAGCTGCGTTAACCATTCACCTACGTTACCGCTTGAAATCGCATACGATGAAGAGTTTCATAGTTCAGCTAATTATCATCACTAATCATCAGTTACTCACCGGCAAGAAGAACATGAAAAAAAACTCCTTTTTTAAGACCACTGGCTGGTTAAGTTACCTACTTATTTTAGAACAAATTAAAAAAATAACTACAGTATAAAGTTAGTTTTTTTACAGAGTAAAACGATTTTTATTGTTACAATTATAACGGACGCAAGAATATAAGAACCAAGAATAAAATTCATAATGCGGAAAAGGTTGGCAATATCTGCTTTGAGGTAAGATCGGCAATGACGGACTTCCCTCGAATATTGTAGACGGCATTTCCAACTTGGAACAGTTTTAAGGTTAGAAAACACATGTTTATAATTACAGATCTAGATCACTTTTGTACGAATACCTATTATTAAATAACAGTAGTATGTGAGGCGGTTATCAAATTACTTACTTACATAGTTCCTGTTTAATCCAAAACACCTTGAATTTCTACTTTTTTCATTTTTTAGGGTTCCGTAGCCAAATGGCAAAAAACGGAACCCTTATAGATTCGTCATGTCTGTCCGTCTGTCCGTCCGTATGTCACAGCCACTTTATTCCGTAACTATAAGAGCTATACTGTGGAAACTTGGTAAGTAGATGTATTCGGTGAACCGCATTAAGATTTTCATACAAAAATAGAAAAAAAACAATAAATTTTTGGGGTTCCCCATACTTAGAACTGAAACTCAAAAATTTTTTTTTCATCAAACTCATACGTGTGGGGTATCTATGGATAGGTATTCAAAAATGATATTGAGGTTTCTATTATAATTTTTTTCTAAACTGAATAGTTTGCGCGAGAGACGCTTCCAAAGTGGAAAAATGTGTGTCCCCCCCCCCGTAACTTCTAAAATAAGGGAATGATAAATGTAAAAATAATATATGATGTACATTACCATGCAAACTTCCACCGAAAATTGGTTTGAACGAGATCTAGTAAGTAGTTTTTTTTTAATACGTCATAAAAACATTGATCAAAGCTACAACGAACTTTTATATTATGTTACTTGCTGCTACGGAACCCTTCATGGGCGAGTCCGACTCGCACTTGGCCGCTTTTTTTTCGAATAGGTCGTTAACTTACCCATCAAGTCCAAAACAAGAAAAATCTTGACACTTGAATTACCTACCTACTTCCAAACTTTTTGTCGTAGCTACATGTATTATGAACTGATGGAACTAGAACAAAATGTTTTTTACCGAGCGAGCCGTTCGCGGTGTAGCTGTACCTATTCAAAACTATAAGGGTTCCTAGTTTGACTAGGGAACCCTAAAAACATAATAGCGTGTAGACGGACTTGCCCAGTGACCTAATATGTATGTACCTACTTTGTTTCTTTTTCACGATACATCAAAAAGTTTCAAAATTGCATAGGTATGTTTCTATTAATAAAGTAAGTACCTACTTACCTAGACTGTACTAAAACACATAGATCTGTTTACATGTAGGCCTATAGGTATTTATTGTTATTAATTAGGTAGGTAAGTAGGGACCTACTTATTAACGTGTGCAAAAGAATAGTTATTTGAAAATAACCAAGTACTTAATTGTTATCAATGACATTTTGTATGTGTTCAATGAATTTAGTGCTATAAAAAGTAGTTACCTACGTAAGTAGGTAAAGTAGCTAATAGAACAGTAAATAGTTAGAGCAGCTCGTCCTAGCGTGCGACAGAGAAGGGAAGGTGCTATGCCATTTGGCCTAAAGTAAGCCAAGGCCGCCATGGTGGGGATAACGTTTACACGTGTGACCTAGATAAGGGGGCCGAGTACTCGCGGAAACTCACGAGCTCCGGCCGAGCGCCGTGGCGCGCCGCTTGCCGCTCGCTCCTTTGATCAATACAGAATGCCTCCTAGCTATGCATGTATATTATTTAGCTCTTTCGCTCTTGTCTGCCAGTTCTCTCCTCCGCTGCCGGCAGGCGCCCGGGCGCCGCTCGTTCGACACTTCGAAAGTTACAAGTGTTACAACTTATCATAAAAGTTCTCAGCGGAACCACTTCCTACCTATTTGTTATCCCACATGGAAGCACGTGTGACAGAAGAAGGTCACTGACCTGTGCATTATACATAACTCGCTTTAAGGTTTCAAGAAAGTGAAAGAGCAAGGTTCGATACCACCGTATCGAAGTTTCGAACGAAATGTGTACCTTCCTGACTCATGCTGCCGACTAAAATTCGCGATTAGTTTATAGGCGTCGCTAGTGGCACAGGCCGCTGTAGCCGCTCGCCGTCGGTGCGCGGCGGCTGCGTCGTGCGGAGCGGAGTGCATCGATCGCGATTACATCATCACTTGCGTCCTTTCTCTGCGCGCGCACGGGCCGCACCTCGCGCCCGGCACCCCGCGGCCGGCCCCTCGGCCTCTCAGCCGAACGACACTTCGACGTCGATCGGCTCCGCGCTCCATTCGCCTTTTAGACGTTGGACGCATCGGTCACCTGCCTCGATCGCTCAGTTCGTAATAGTGTAACTTTGAACTATAAAAAAGTAGTATCATAAACTCTTGTTTCGTTGTGAGAAGCGCCGAATAAATTGTGCAATAGTAAGCATTATAGTGACGACTCGATCGAAGGAAGTGATTTATTAAAATATTATAATTGAAAATTGTGAGATGTTCGCGACCTACTTTTATAACTTCCGCAATGTGGTCCGCCATTTTGATATATTTTATCAATCGTTCGAAGTTTCAACTTATTAGCTCGACGGACGTAGGGCCGCACGGTCGCCGTGGTTTGCGCTCCACCGATTATTCGCGGATAGGTTTCGTCAGTCCAAGGCTCTGCAGCGTGGGACCTCAGATGCAGGTTTCAGGTGCGGTGCAACTGAACTCTTGCTGTGTGTGTATTTTTGACTTGCAGCACATGAAGACTGATGATCTGAAGAAGAAGAATTTTTTTAATGTCAGTCGTGTCGGGGGGAGAAATAGACGCGACTTTAACAGTATCAGTCAGTCTTTTTCTCTCTCCTATACGGTCGGCATGCAACCAACGTCCGCCGCCGCCGCTGTGCCGCTCTACCAGGCAAGTCCGCAGTGACCTCGGAGATTACGCAAGCTGTTCTATAAATTCGGCTGTGAAATCACTGAATTTTCTGCTAGAGACTGCCATTTTTAGTATTTGTCTGTTGTAATTATGTTTTGGTGTGTTATTTTTTAGCATCCCACATTTGACGACGTGTACTGTTGTTTTCCGGGGAGAGAGGTGACATAGTTTGCACCTTCAGTTCGAACCGTTAATTTTATTTTATTAATGCCGCGTTCGGTTGGAATCTGTGTCGCAAACCCGCCGTTTGAGTCATCGCACCGCCACATGACGAAATCGAAATAATCGCTGACACTGGCTGAGCTCGCGCAGGCAGGAATTGGGCAATCCCCCCCTCTCCGTCCGCCGCGCACTACGCCGCAGAGCCGAAGAGGCACTGCTCAACGATTAAGTAGGTACAACAACCTGCGTTCATTATTTTCATCGTTTCAGTTAGCACAGGCGTCCTTATCTATCGGCGTCGTCTTCGTCCTCGTGCCTTGTCCTTAATTGATGATATTGCTGTTTGCGAATTTTACCACGCTTAATAAGTTCTGAGGTTTGCGTGATTATTACAAATTGGATTAAACCTGTTTTTTGGATTCTATCGCTTGTCGGTGTACATCCTTCCTACAACTAAGTATTTCATGGTCACCTAGTAGGTATATAACTATCTTCTAAATAGCACGAATCCGAAAAATTGGTTGTATTCAAAACTTTACCTGCTTACCATGACCTGCAACGCATCCGTTTATAGATTAAATCAAATAATTACACCAACTGTATTTTATTACTAAAGTGTGTCTTTAAAGTAACGCAACATTTACTCTACTAATACTGTGGTAAATCTTGCGTACATTTTGGGACACCGTTATTAGGTTATTACTGTACTCGTAAACAAAATTAACAAAAAGTATTTTTTTATCCTTTGTCCCCAAAGTGTTCTTAAAATCAATAAAGCCTTGCAATAACAAAATTTGTAAGATCGCTATCTCGCGAGTTTAAAAAGTATCTAAAACGCGATCTCGTAGATGAGCTCTACGACATTAACATAGCGGGAAGCGCGGCGTGTGGCTGTGGGGACCGCAAGCAAATCGTAGCGAGCGATCCGTATCTATATTAAAGTAAGCTGAACCGCCGGCCAGCGGGGCGGGTCGTGTACAGGGCCTCTATTCTACTGCGTTAAAACGATGTTGCGTTTGACGTGCTTTAGTTTCGTTTTTAGAGTTATCAAAACGTTGACAATACGGAAACACGACGAAAGCCATATCGTTTTTACCGTGTAGAATCTCAGCCCAGGACTCATGTTTTACGCAGTGCTTCTGAGTTCAAAGTAAAATCTAATCTAGTACGTCAAAGAACTCGCCTTGGCTGCCTAAAGTGGTATAAAAAGTGAAGTGGTGTAAGTGGTGGTGGTTTATGGTATAAAGTTGGGCTCTGCCCGCGCCACTTCCATAAAATCCATTTTATCCTGCTCCGCGAAAGAATCCGTCTGAGATTTTAATCGACCTACCTATCACTAACTGATCGTTAAGTAATTAAATTTTGTTTGGATTAAGTAGTTCACATCCAAGCAAGCGAAATTTATAAACAACCTAAAGAAACCTGACGGCGCGGCAGGTTGTGGTCTCCAGTTCGCGCAGATGTACCTTAGAAAGTAATTGCTAAAAAAAAGCCCGGTCGCAACATACCTACCTACTTACTACCTATCGCCGATGGAATTGACTGATGTCTACGTGTTTTAGTTGCTCGCACGCAATTTTTAAACTAATTCATACTAAGTATTTGACATTAAAGCGACAGTAGAAAGTCAAAAAAATACATTTTGAGAGGACCCTTTGCTGCCGATTTATTATTAGTACCTACTTTGTTTTGCGCAGTCACCGTGTACACCAGTAGCTAGAGCTACCTACCTACTTATCGATATCAAAACGTAACGAATCCAAATCCAGTGTTACCTAAGTTAAATAACTAGGTATATTTACATATTACATTGTACGAGTGGTTTAAAACTGACTTGCAAGATTTGACACAAACGTCAACATACCTACTAGTACTCGTACAAGTACCTATATTAGTAATACTTTGTAAAGAAATAAACTCTAAATAAATACACTGAAAACACGAAAAAAAACAAAAAACGGTCTCCGACGTGACGACGCTTGAATCACAAAATATTACAAAGTATTTTAATATTGTTAAAAGACCAGGCGCGCAGATATTTTATTGTAACTTTTTCTATAAAAAACCCTAACCTCTAAAAACCTATGTTTTTAGAGGTCAACTTAACGTTTATTATTTAATACATTTTAGAGTGTAGGTACTAGTGTGCTGGATATCCTGGCTGCAGCATCAGACCAAGAATTTCATATTCTTAGATAATTAACATTAATGTAGCATACATGGGTGTTTCCAATTTTAGGTCGCATATATGTTTGAAAATAAAGTAAATAAGTATGTACCTATATAATAAGCACCCATTAAGTATGCGTCTAACTAAGATCCCTACCGCAGCTATAAAAAGAGCTTTTTACCTTAAAACGGCTGAACCGATATTGATTAACCATGTCTATTGGAAAGCAGGCTTTCTAGCGGTGGTTCTTAGAATCTAAAAAACCAAGGACCAAGGTGGGTTGCTGGTGCTACATGTTTCCTATACGTATCGACGCTGGAGTGGCGTGACTACCGGGATGGTGGCGGTATGTTCACTTATACAGTGTCCCCCCGAACTTGACATCAATATAACGGCTTAAGAAAGCCTCTTCGATTGTTATCTTGGCTAAAAATAGCTACGTACTTAATCCTCAATAACGTAACGAAAATGAAATGAGACACGTGGTCGAAATTTCTGCAACCCAAATAGGTACCTATGGAGCGAACGCCCAAGTTTAGGAGGCGTAGTAGTCGGTCAACTTATTTACCCGCACTTTTATTTTACCATATTTCAACAAACATGTTTGTTTTTAATTATAATTTCAGTGCTTATTTTCGTTTTTAATGATGTAGTTTATTTACTAGTTTAAGAATCTATCTTTCTCAAGTATCTACAAATATCTAAAATGTGTGAAAATTGGATAATTACATGTCTACTGGGCTTTTCCGCCTCTAGTCAAACGAGTGATTAGTCAAAATACGCTTTTTGTCAAAGGC